>QGED01000097.1:0-307634 GCA_004367475.1 Fusarium camptoceras | reverse complement strand
GGATGGGGATGGGGACGATGGGGGCACCGTTGACATTGGCGCTGGCATCATCATCCCAATCCCAAGTCCCAGTCCAGCAAGCAAGCCTAGCAAGCGTCTTTTTTTAACAGACCGAACTGTACTCTGCACCGTACCAACACTGAAGATCAGCGGGGTGGGATCCATGAATGCTATTTCGGCCGAGGTTCGAATGATAGACCGACAAGAGATTGTAGACCGAAGTAGGGGTTCCCCTGGCATCCGTTAATAATACATAACGAGAAAAAAAAGATGGTTTCAATTTCGACGGACCAAACTCAATATCGCCTTGGCTGGTACGGTAGATGCATTCTGAACGGGTGGTGGTGACGATGAAAAGCGTGGGCACGTTGGAGAAGGACGAAAATATGGGGAGACAGACTCACACATTCACTCATCTATCTAGGTATCTTAGAAGGAGGGGCGGGATCGAAGACTGCGTGGGCGTGCCTACCTTACCTTCCTGCCCTACTGTATGAAATCAACGGCAGGCGCTGCCAAACAAGTTACCTTCCTTGGCTACTACGTAAGATATGGATAGCTTGGGTACCTGGTCTCGCATGTCAAAATGTGAGCAGTCGCAAGTATCTTCCTATCTCTTCCTCGACTTTTGCCCCAGGAAGATAGTTCTGTCACTGGTCGTGTAAGTCCTTTCTCGTCCTGTCTTTGGCCTTGGTCTTTGGGGTAAGCACGCGCCTCAAGTCGCTGTGTGGAACCTCCGCCCATGCCCATCTTTCGGCGGGCTACGGAGTCTTAAGCCCCCCCGGCTTCATCACCATCTACGGTTTAGTGGCCGTCGGTATAACACTGCAAAGCACCCCTAGTCCCTAAAACTGCCCTGACCGTTCCCACTATTGTCTGGGGGTTCGTGATTTGGCCAGTTCGGTTCCTTCGTCAAGACACATCCGACTCCCTGCTAGAGCCTTGCCTCGCTCGCTCTCTTCCGCCCGTGCCCCGAACTCTTGTTTTGGATCTTACCCGTGCAGATGAATCGTCTCGGAACACGGGTTCATCAACAGATATGAGCCTACCTTATTCTGTAATCACGGACAGAGGCAAGGCATGGCCAGGCTAAGGACAAGGTTGAAAATCTAGGCCCAGTTTGGGTAGGAGTGCAGCGAGCGCCAAGTCGGGGACGATTTCACAAATGGAATAGAGCCTCAAAGCCTAAAATCCGCCGGGTATAAACTCAAGATTGCGTGAATATCCAAGATTTGCAAGGAAGTCTACTGGCTGTGGAGGAAGATTGTGCGTGCGTGCAAGTTTTGCTTTTTGTCTGTGGTCAAGGCTCCGTCCGATTGATCCAAGCGAAATGCCGACAAAGGTCGTATAGAACCACGGATAATAGTCTAAAAATATGGTAAAGGCATCTAGCAAGCCAAAACTCACTAATTCATGTAAAGGTTCATGCGCTGTAATTTCAATCCTAACAGGCTCATTGAAATTCCGCATTCTTGTGGCGCCACCTTCGCAATGACTGTTGACTTCATCTCGGAAGCCGGTACGACAACGGTATCCAACCGAGCCACCTGAGGGTCGGTTCAAAGCTTTCAACTCTGAAGGAAGCTTTGTTCCAGATTGGGCCTATGCGTTCGCTCTAGATAATCTGGGAGTATAACATAGCAGGCTGGCTAAGTGTCTGTGGTTTGAGGCTAAGATCAAGAGGGACCTTTCATACTGCCACCGACACCGTACATAGTCTGGCGCGCGAATAGTTTGACGCTATGGATGGAAATTGGGAAGATTCAAATTCAGGGGGAAAGAGGCTTTCATTTTCAATTCTCTGTATCCGGGTTTTCATCTGACCGTCTTTCCAAAATATCATTGCAGACGGTAGACTAGAGGCTAAAGAGTTTCCATGCTTCTTAGAAACGCCTCGGAAACGCCGACGAGGCTGCGATGAGTTTACTGACAGTTCGTCCAAGCCATGCTCTGCGAGCTGAACCATCACTATCACTGTCGCACACAACGGATACGGTACTGTGGCCGTGTGGCGCTTGGCAGTCGTCGATCAGAGAGTTTCGACATCTGCAGGTTCACGCGTGGTTCCTGACGACGGTGAGATAAGATATCCGTTATCATATCCGTAATGGAAACAAAAGATCTTTATTGCGTGCGAGCTATCTTGAGAACAAAAGAGCCAAGCCATATTACCGGCTGGACCAGGACCAGGGCCAGGACCAGACAAGGAGAGCTGCATGTGGACATCCTGGCTCTCCATGGATGTCAAGGGCAAGGGTAACAAAACCGCCGCCGGGTGCACCTTAAAATCATCCGCTGCAGTTGTCTACAGGCGCTAAAGCGATCCACTCCCAGGGTCAGTCAGGTCCTTTTGTAGCCTGGTAACCCAATCAGAATCGCTCTTTCCTCCTCTTTACCTTCTTCATATCCACCCAAGACGACCTCATCCACTCCCCATACATCCATTTATCAACAGCAGAGCAAATCTCCCCGCCTCTCAGAAGCAAAAGGGCCAGACAGCCTGGGGTTGCCAAGCTCACGATCATCCATGTCATGCCTCTTTGCTTGATTGCTTGTTGTTCGTTAAGCTAAGCTACTGCTACTGCTCGGTGGAGTGTGCAAAGGAAGCACAGCTCCGTCACGTCAATCTCGAAAACAAGCACCTCGGTTGTGGCTCATTTGCAACTGATTGCAACCATAAATCTAAATTTATGCGAACCGTTTTGTGACGACGTTGGGTAATTCAATTAAGCTCAGGGGTACATTACAAGGACTCAATACATGTGCTAACATTCATATCTGGTAACAGCGCCGGTATGTGCTCAACGGGATCAGAGCCAGACTCAAGTCCGGATTCAGAACCCACGCTCTCTTGCTGCGTTGGCGACGTCGAACCGCAATAACAGTATCCGCTCTCTGTCTGTCGAGTCCAATGCTCCGCATCTGCCGGCTGCCGTCCATTCACTTTGCCTTCTTGCATATCTGCAATTGTACCAGCGGCCCAATGCCAACCTTGCCAGAGGCAGTGGAACCAACGAATCTCTCACCCCGCAGGATCATAGGCAAGACAACCGCGCACGACACGAGTTGTCGTCTGCTGTATGAGCCTAACAGCACAGGGCTGATTATCACTATCCCATACGGCAATCAGGGTCTTGTTTATCGATTACCAGAATGTCACAGCTGTATGATATCCAGATTCGGTAGCGATTGCTCGATTTGTCTGCCCATAAATTCAACTCACGCCATATTTTATCGTCAAAATGAAAATGTGATGGCGGCAATATCGTGGCGGCAGCTTTGCGATACGTGCTAGTGGTTGATCCTCCACGTCCTGCGAGAAAAAATTAGTCACGACAACTCGGGCTTAATTGCAATTGCCTAGTGGCCGTGGCGGCGCCTCATAAGCAGCATGGCTTTGTGAGAACTTCTATGCATTCTTCCACCAGGCTTCTTTGACCTTGTCACACAGATTAGGCTGTCTCTAACTTCAACTGTCTTGGGGCGCACTGATTAACCCTTGGTGGTCCCCCCACTCAACCCCCCCAAGTTGCGCCCGTTCACTTACATCATTCATGGACACAGTTGAATAGTTGCGCCAACCTGTTTACTGTACTCGACCTAAGAAAAATCTTCCAAGCGGTCTGGAGTTACGATATGATGGTACTATATTGCAACTTCCGGACAGAGGCCGAAGACCAGAAACACCTCAATCACAACCCTGCTATCGGCCGAAAGGCCCGAGGTACCACGAACCCTCTCTACCATGAAAGACCAGAATGCAAAAAGAAAAAAAAAAGGTCAGAATTACAGTATGCCCTTCCTTCATTCTGAAGGATATTGGCGGAACTGATAATTCTTTCTACTACAAATGGTGTCTGGTTTCCAAGATTTCACTCGAAACCCAGTGCTTGTAAGAATGTGGCTGCTTGTATGCAAGAGATGCATGCTACCCTCGCACTGAAAGCCGACAGCCACACCAGAACACGCCGCTCTCGTCATCTGGAACCACTTCAACACCATCACGCACATTGCTGTTTTCAGTCACTTGCAACGGTTACCATCATCAGATATCCCGTGGGAACATACTCTAGCAAAGGAATTTCAAGTAGGTTCCAGTGCCCAGAGAACCATTGTCGTATGCTCCGGTTATCGCGTCACACCACCATGAGCTTTTCGGTGCCCTGCACTAGTAATCGTGGAAAGTGAGGCATGGTTGTCGCCAGTACTACGTCCAAATGTGCTTGTTCATGCATGCACACAAACTTCAGGAGTCAGCAGGAGGCAACCTTCGCTGGTTTTCGAAGCCTTGAGCGTCGCAGCCACATTTCTAGAACATCATCATCCCGCCGATGCTGCTGCCTTTCTGGAGATAGTCTGTTCCATCGCAGGGGGTTTATCAGAGGTTCGTTTGACGCCTTGACTAATTGGAGATATCCCCTGGTTGGTGGTAACACATCCAGACATCACACAGAGCAGTGCATGCGCATTCGCTTAGGTACTTCAACCAATCCTCCATGATGTGGGCGGCGTTGCAGTAATGCCATCGCCGTTTCTCATGAGATTGCAATGCGAATTATTCAATTACGACCTGTGATCGACTTGGACTCGGGGTTTTCTATCTTTAGGACCACCACTGGTTCGGTACTGAGAAAACTCAATTCAACGTTACTCACAAGTGTCGGCCGGTCCCGAGAGAAGACCAATCTCTTACATACTCTATCGTGAGCCGATAAGGCAATGATCATCTTGCGCGGGTCAGCTCTGGTGGCTGCAGTCAGGGAGAGCTGCAGAGTTCCATCGGTGTCTATGTATGAGTACCGATCCTTCGGTCAGGGATTGGGATAGATGGCCACTAAACCGGGATGATCCCGAAGGTTAAGAGCACACTGCTGGCATTTTAGCCTCCAAAGGGTGAGGAAATTTTTGTTTGGTAAACAAACCAACTGACAATTATCTCGAGCAGTTCGTGTCCCAGGTTTTCCTTCGACTTGTGTGCAAACCCGCTTCCAGGCCGTTGGTAAGAACACTTTCGTCACTGCCTCAAACAAAGAGTTTCATAAGGTCGGAACCGAGAATGAGCAACGCGCCCTTGTACACCCAACCCCCAATGCTTATCCTGACCTATGAGAATCCGGCAAAATAATGGAAATCGATACAATGGAGAGCCATCGCAAATATCTTTGACGCCGGACCTTCCTTCTCACCGACAATGTTAGGCGAAACTCTTATCTTGCTCCGGCAGAAGCCAAGATTCACGGGACTTGTCCTTGAAGTCACTATGTGGGCTATCTCATACTGGATATGCAGAATAAGGGTCGGATCATCAAACACGCCTTTGCAGACCTTAGCAGTCGATGGTTGTTCAACTTGACAAGGTACCCCTGCTCGGAAACGCTTGGTGACAGCAGTGGCTTTTGCAACGAAACTCGAGTGGGTGGAATTAATCGCAGCGGACGGCGTGGTCAAGTACACAGCTAAATCTGAAAGACTTAAATGACCGAATGCCGTGACCTGAGGACGACTACCGGCGCCGCTTGCCTAAAAGCAATCAATTAATTCACAAGGCAGTCAATCCAAAGTATCGACAGGGGCATGCTGCGGGGAGGACAAGGGTCCAACTCTGCAGCCATTCCAAATCAGACATGGGCTTCGTCTAGCCGCATCCGCTAAACAATAAATCGTGCGTTAGAAGGACCGAACGATGCTGCGTAGAAGCTAGGTCCTAGGGTCTAAGCCTCGCACTCTGCAAAAAGTCCTCTGCTAGCTCCCCCTCTGCACTCCCAAATCTCTACTTCAGGGACAAGGGGGGCGCCTAGAATCAACAGCAACCTGTTGTCAATGAGACATAACCATGCCAATCATGTCTCGGTCGTTACGGTCCCTGGCCCCTGCTCATCAACCTTATTCTCTTGCTATACGGTCTTTTCATTGGCTCAAGTGCGATTGACGAACTCCTCGTTCTTGGTCGCTGGAAAATTAAGAACCAAGCGCTACTATGTATGTCGCGAAAGCTCAACGAACTAAACACCTAGGACCGCATCAAGCCTATGGCCATAGTCGCATTTTATTATGCTAGTCCTCGCCTGGACAAGTCTTTCATTTTGGTTCTAGTGACCGCCTCCATATGAACGTGGAGTCTGGCAACACACGGATATCTCTGATGGCATCATCCAATCACTCATCCAGCATTGTATGATGGCTCTTCATCGTACTGATGAACACAGGCAATTTCAGCCAAACACGTTGTGCAGAATTTGGAGGGATGCTACGACCGTTGCCATTCGCAGAAACCAACCAACGTGGTTGTCTGGTCCTGGTTCTTCATTCGCACAACTATCGCTGATCCATGTTAAGAATGCTGTTCCTTTCGCCAATACCCGAGACACAAATGTCCGACAGGTGGCTTTGATACAGAGGTAGTGTCCTCCGAATTGGCTTTACAATTCGAGCGACTTGCACATAACCCCTGCTTAAGCGAATTTCCCAATACCTCCTTGACGCGGCTATTTCACTTGGCTCGTAAGAAGTCGGTCTGCTCCCCTATCGACTACGTGCATCTCCGAGATCCCAAGGCGATCCGCAAAAGGACTCCCAACATCAACTGTCTTGTTTTGCATCGAACCAGGGATTCTGCTATCTATTGCAAGGGCTTTAACCGACGTTGACGTGTTAGGGTCCATGTCCGATTTGCCACAAGCTTGAGGTGATGTTGAATGCTACGTTGCTGGCAAGGGGACGATGGGCAACGAATCAAAAAGGGTTCTGGACAAGGCCGGGACCTTACTGCTTCGAGCGAACCGTTAATTTTGATTAGGCCTTTTACGCCCATTTTTGATCTTGCTGAGCTGGCGACTTATTGTTTGGCGTGGCAGAGAAGCCTGGCGTCGGTTATGATCGGTTCTCTGTCTAGGTGCTTCGACTCATGGACATATCATGGCTTCTCATGAGCAGAATTCTATGGTCCTTAGATGCCATGATAACGTAAAACAGTTTCTTTGCGACTGATTGTTTGAATCGCGTTTAAACAAACAAGGCCAGGATCGAAAAAAGCAAATCTCACATCCTAGTTGAAGACAAACCGAGGCTCCCCTGGACATTTCACCTGAAGGGTTTAGGGCCCGCTCACTTCATGACAACGGTTGATCGACATTCCGAGAAGGGATGACAGGAGAGACCCCGATGCCCTGCGACAGCCAGGCTCTGAAGTATCTCGTGAAAGGGCTTTGGACCTCCGTCTCCACGTCCCCAGATTTCCCCGCAAACTGGACGAGCAGCTAAGGATGCGAGTTTTCATATCGGGCTGCCATGACCTTGAGTTGGTGCTGGGCAGCTTTATTATCTCGTAATAGTATCGGGGTTTTGACTAAAAGTCGGGCCAGGGGAATTCTCAACAAGTCTGGCCGACTGTTTAACGGGCACCCTTGATCTCCAATATCCCCGACAAGATGGAGAACCCTACCAACCCCGCGCCTCTTGGTGTTAGTGTGTCATGAGATTACCACCGTGGGGATGGAATGGCGCTCATGTGCATGGCCCGCCTTTAGAGTTCGGCGTCCGAGTAGACTCTCTGTCTCGGACCGTCACCGTCACTGAGCTGGCTCGTGCGGTCTTGACAGTCGATTATTTTCAGCTTCCTTGTGCCGAGCGCCATAGTCGCCAGGCCGTCAAGGGCCGAGCCCTGGGAAAGTGAGACGATGGTTCATCCGTTGAGAAATCAGCCACACCACCTTCTCATGCAAGGCTTGGACGGTTGTAGAAGGCAATTTGCACGTTCGAAAACGTTCAAATCGCCGTCGATACATATCAATTCCATGTACAGACGCACATGCCCTGGTAGCCATGAAACCTCGTGGGCAAAACGCCGCTGCTGCATGGCATGGCATGGCAGAGCCTGGCTCTCCGCTCTGGAGGTGCAAAAGTTCCACTTGATTCACATCAACAGTTTGAAATGGGTCTCGTGCGCAAACAATGCTCCGGGAAGAGTCGAGGGGAGGCTGATATCTTGGCACGTTCTACGTCGACCGTTCAAATTTGCATTCCTGACTCCTTTAAACAAAGCGGGACAGTCATCATCACAACAATGCTTCTCATTCGTTCCCCGCATTCCCCAGACTTTCACGATGCAATGGAGACAGGCTTAGAGGGCGGAGCAGTAGCACTGCAACTTACGAAGCCTGTTCTCCACCACAGAATGGATACAGTACGGTACTTGAAGCGCCGCAAGCAAAAGGCGGCATCGTATTAAACCAAGTGCAAGGCGTCAATATTGCGAACCTGTCCTGTCAACACGAACCATTGCGACTCTCAGCTCAAGTTTTTAGTGGCCACTGCGACAAATTTCTCTTCCGTCTTGCCAGCTTGCTTAATGGAGTGGAGATCCAGCCTACGTTACAGCTGGACGCGATGACATTCAAAAAAAACTTACTCCCCTTTTTTCTCTTATTCTCGCCGCTTGTACGTAATATTCAAATGCCTTGCCTTGATGCAAAGCCGACGAAGAGCCGGTGATAGCCCAACCCATGAGATGACGAGGCTTCGAAATCTCTTTAACTTTGAGTTTCTCCTACCACTTAAAATTGCATTTGTACTACTAAACTTGGAACAGTCTCTCTCAGCCAAGTGGCTAGTACAGTACTGTAATCTTGAGTTGGGCGATCAAAACCTGAACCTGCATTTGTTTGGCTCCCGTCACTTGCTTTACCGCCCGGTGTGCGGCCTTTACTGTGTGGGGGAGGGTGGCATGCATACTTCTGGAAATCCGGGGAAGCGCGAAACTACTGTATGATTCGCACGCAAAAAGATGGCAGAGTTGGTAAGGGTGGTGGTGCTGGTTGCCCGAGGTTGGTTCAATCTGACGGCGGAAACCCTTCCGCAACCCGAGTAGAGGGCACTTACTGTAGGTTGTTGGTCTTCTCGGTGCGCGGTCGACGATCAATGACTGATCGACACTTGGTACTGTAGCTTGATCGCCAGTCTGACCTAAACTGTGGCTTGACCAAGATATCCAATCACTCAAGACAACCAAGCTATTACAAGATGACGACACTGATGATGTCGCTGCGTTGCAGTTTTGAGATAAGTGTTTGTGATGTAGGGTAAGGACCAACAACATCGATTATCTGGACATGGCAATGATGGACTTTGTTTTCAAAAGTCCGTTGGTCTGACTGAATCCTCATGACTTGGGCTCGAGATTGTTTCACCAGTCAGAAGGGGGAACCGACGTTCTGGTGCACATCACCAAACAAAGATCATTTCTCATTTGAGGAAATATGATGCTATATCTTCTATCTACGACAGCTTGACGAGAGCTTCTGGTTATCATCCTCAATTTCCCAAACCGAAGGAATATGATCGCAGTCTCGTTATCACTGACCCAGCTGAGGATCGATGCTTCTTCACAGGTAGTTCCTGTATGACTTGTCTATCAGCGGTTTCAGAGCACCCCACGAGTTACCTTGGGTACCTAACAGGGCAGCAACTTCATTTTGCGGGAATGTTCTGCGACGATACAGACATTGCTCTCCATGGCTCGATTTCAAATCCATGATCAATGGTTCAGGTCAATCACCAACCGCTGACCAACAGTAACAGCAATGCATCGATTGCTTTCGTCTGACAAGCGACAAGCATTCAGCCTAAAAGTTGCTCCGCGACAGACTTTTGGCATTGATTCTTCACGAACCCCCATCGTCTCGTTCCAAAAGAAGAAAAGAAAAGTCTCAGAGTTATCACAACTGGCGATAAGCATTACCAGATAGCGACGCATGACACACTAGCCACCCACTGCTTGGCGTCATCCTGCATTCTTGATACGATCTCTTTCCAGCAGGTTTATGGCTGGCACGACATCGGTAAGTCCGGGACTTCTAGGCAACTAGATAAACTCGCTGTCAGAAAGGCGATTGGTTTCTGTCCCTGTCAGAACCACTTTGACACGGACCGCTGCTGACAGGCTGATCCAAACATGTTTGTGTAGCTTCAAGGGCTTACAATAAACCTGCAGTATATCAGGCACCGATTTAGCTTGAAAATTGAACGCCTAGTTGGAGAAGCCTTATTGCACTTTGGCCATTACCTCAGACCGTACGGCTCTCGATCCTGCAACAAATATCAACATTTTTGATTCGGTTTTGATCGAGCACAGCCTGTCGCGGAAACAATAATAAGCTGTCATCTGCATGCGAGCCGTGCTTACGTATGATACATACATCCCGCGTATGCTTCCGGCGCTGCGCTTGAGATGCTAGAGTAACTTATACGATTTGTCGAGCCTTCTTCAACTGTAATCTGGGCTGAATTGAGGAAACATTGACAGGTGTCATATGAGAGGGTCGGGTTTTCTTTGTACGACGTCGGTTATGATCATGGAACTTTGAAAGAGCATTGAAGGTGAGCCTGACAAAGGCGATATGACAAATGAGTCTGACTTGTGGATATTGCTGGTATAAGCTCACCAAGGCTTTGAGGACAGGACGGCGAAGCAAGCAAGGGCCCAGACATCTTTTGGTGCAAGCAGCGGTTTGAGTCTGTCCATTTGACGTTCCGTCCGGTACTTGGAAGATCGATGAGGTGGTATGCAACGTGCTAGGTTCTCGTTTTTATGAGTCTGTGTCGTTCCTTGACATGGAAGCTTCGATACTTGAAAACAGTTGTTTTGGTTGAAGTGACTGGTTATCGTTTACTTGACTATGAAAAGTACGATATCGGCCGCTGTTTGTTTCATTGTATGATATACTAAGAACATATCAACAGAGTTTCGAACTTTGTGAATTCCTTACGTCGTGAGATGTATGAGGCAACGTTTGAAGCAGAAAAGCGAATTTGATCATACAATTTCACAACAGCTTCTGTGAAGTCAATGGTATTCCCTTGAGTCCAGCTTTTCCTGTTTTTTTTATTTTTTAACTTGGGGTCGACTTGGCAGTTGAATCTCCGAACACGAATGACTGATGTCTGAACATAACAAAGGAACTGGACACAGAGATTGCTAAGGAACGAGCCACTGTACAATTACCAACTCACTAGTCCTTAATCTCCTTTTGCCTAAATATAATCAAACTCAAGATTTGTTTATCGAAACACAGTAATGGAGTCGTTTGCTTTGCCAATCTGTCGTTAAACTGGTGCCTGATTGAATATATGAAAGGGGTTAGATTTTGAGGATCAAGACAAGGGATAATCAGGCAGTATTTTAGAAGAAGAACAACATAGGATTAGACTATACTGCTAAATTACTTATGAACATAAACTAATCATCTAAAAAGGCTGCCTTGCAATCGCGGATAGTGTTGCAGATGTCTGATGTTCATATGCTCAGAGGTGTAGGGTAAATGGTTTCCTAACTCAAGATAGTATCTGTGCTTGCAAATACCGTCACAATTGTACATAAACTTTTAACGATTGAACTTGGAAGAGTAATAGTATAATCCAAAAGGAAACAAGTGGTAGATCCGGCGGTTATAGACACCAGGCTCATGATTCGATAGTCGATAAAGTTCGCAGTGCGAGCCGCAGCTGATTCACAACAAGGTGTTCCCACATGTCATTCAGAACGCGAATACCGTTGCACAATAATTTCCACAACACGACTCAATTTGAACAACAGTCAATATTTCATATTCTGTAGTTTATCATATCTGATCCAGTGTCACGTGTAATTAAATCAAGGGGTTGCTGGGTTAGCGCGCCACAACAATGCAGCTGCATCAGGTCGATTAGGCACCACCATTTACAAGAGTATATGAAGAAGACGTTTCGACTATAATATCACAAGCCGTATCTTCTCAAACAGTATCAGTGATTCAAAATAATAATCATGGAGCAGTTTATTCTTGACAATGCCCAGCGCTTCGAATACCTGGTAGAGCGCTTCAAACCAGCACCCGCCAAGGCCAAGCCAAGCGATGAAGAGTCCAATCCTGATATCACCATCGCCACTCGTATTCGACCTATGATGCAAGATGAGAAAGAAGAAGGACATCTCATTGGTGTTTTCCCCCGAAAGAACTTGCCTGGTACGCTTGACTTGCATGAACTGAGGAGACCAGTTAGGGGTCCTCCTTCTCTAGTCGTAAGTTTAACAGCCCACGATCACTCAAATATACTAACAAGAATAGTCATGGAACTATCGTGTTGATAGATTGTTCAACTCTGATGATACAACAGAGGGTCTCTACCAAGAGCTTGTCGAACCTCTTGTGCCATGGGCTTGGGGCGGCGGAGTTAGCACCATGTTCGCCTACGGCCAGACTGGTTCAGGAAAGACATACACAGTCAGTGGTCTCGAGCGACTTATCGCAGAGACTCTCTTTTCTGGCGAACACAAAGGCACTCGAAACATCTCCATCTCTATCATTGAGCTCGCAGGGAACTCAGCCTTTGATCTGCTAAACGCCCGGAAGCCCATATCTATTCTTGAAGACTCCTTTGGATCAACTCACCTTGCAGGCGCTTCAGAGTTTGCAGTCAGCGATGCAGATACTCTCATTCAACACATCAATAAAGCTGCGTCTTTTCGAAGCACGGCCCCAACGCAGAAGAACGATTCTTCGTCTCGTTCCCATGCCATTTGCAAGATTCGTCTCGAAAACCCTGCGTTGCCCCAGTCCAATGATGGACTCGTGTATCTCATCGACCTTGCAGGTTCGGAAGCAGCTCGTGACGTGACAGAGCACTCAACCCAACGCGTCAAAGAATCCCGCGAAATCAACGCCAGTCTCTCAGTCCTCAAAGACTGCATCCGCGGTAGAGCAAGTGTCGATCCTGCTAGTCTCGCAACCGGGAAGAAACTATACGTACCATTCAGGCAGAGTGCTCTGACCAAAGTCCTCAAGCACGTCTTTGACCCTGCTGCTGAGCGAGCCTGCAAGACTGTTGTTGTGGCTTGTGTCAACCCTAGTTTCCTGGACGTTGGGGCTACGAAGAATACGTTGAGATATGGGGAGATGCTGAGAGTTACTGTGCCGAAGACGGTGATGCAGAAGTATGATGCTGCGAAGCCGAGTACTTGGCCTCATGACTTGCTCCAGGATTGGATTTTGAAGAACGTGAGCTGCCCAACCCCCTTGACTGATTGATAGCTGCTGACTAAAATGTTGATAGTCTGGTACACCACCTGTTTCTCCCGCCTATCTTGCACCTGAGGAGAATGGAGTTCAACTACTTCGTCTACCGGCTCCAGAGTTCATCACTCGTTGTCTCAAAACACCCGGTGTAACATTGGAACAAGCGACTGCCTTTCAAGCCAAGTTCTGGCGCCTTCACATCGACTCCCAGCGCAACAAGCCAAAGACGTACAAGAAGGAAACAAACGCAGAAACTGAGAAGGGTGGGGTTGAGAATAAAGGCCTTTCAAGTCGTGACCCAAGGCCTGAGATGGCAAATGTCCCGTTCAAAGAACGTCTTCGACCAGGAATGGTGGTTAGTTGGAATCCCGCAGACGACACTCCTGGATTTTATCGTCTACCGGGACGTAATCTTGTCATGATCTTGAGTCCTGAGGGCGAGGAAAGTTACCGATGTGCTGTTACGGTGCCTGCTATCATGCCAGGCGCATTTGAGATTTACTTATGGCAGCAGGTTATGGCTTCCGTTGATACAATGGAGGCCGAGGTGTTGCTGGAGTATGATGTTGGAACAAGGTATTACTATGAGAACGTGTAAGATGATAGGTGCGATGAGGGGTTAGTACAAGTCAGCCAGAGAAGCTTACGGTTGAGGCAGCCGAGAAAAGAATATGGTGTCACATGAAGTGGCTGATGAGGTGCTGGTATCCCTGAGAACTACGATAATTGTAATCATGCAAGATGGTGTCGTTAAGCTGTGTTCAACGGTGACACATGTGAAGGCTACCAAATATTAACCAGATGATGATCTGGTTTGTGTATTAGTTCTAGCTAGTATCCCATGAGCGTGAAAGCTCTCATTAAACCATGCGCCTATGTTTCCTCCAACAGGGTATCTCATTTTGGATTGATGGGGTTGAACAACGGCACACTTTCCTTGCATCACGCATAAACTTAAGCGGAGGGCTTCTCAGCAAGAGCCTCGAGGATAGGCTTCTCCAAGCTCTCAGGCTTAGTAGTGCTAGCCCAGCGACCCTTGACCTTTCCATCGCGGCCGACAAGGAACTTCTCAAAGTTCCACTTGACGCGCTTGAGGCCGAGAAGACCGGATTGCTGGTCCTTGAGCCAGGCCCAGAGGGGGTCGGTCTTGTCGCCGTTGACATCAGTCTTCTTCATGATGGGGAAGCTCACGCCGTAGTTGAGCTGGCAGAACTCCTGAATGTCATCGTCGGTACCAGGCTCCTGGCCACCGAACTGGTTGCAGGGGAAACCGAGGATGACAAAGTCCTCGGGGTACTTGGCCTTGAGGTCGGTCCAGAGCTTCTCGAGGCCAGCGTACTGAGGAGTAAAGCCACACTTGGAGGCAGTGTTGACGACGAGGACGACCTTGCCCTTGTAGTCGGCGAGGGGAACCTCTTGGCCACGCTCTGAGAGATGAGAAGTTAGTTGAGTGAGTCTATTTATCATGAAGTGCAGTGGTGTGTTTAAGGCGGGGTATGAGTGTAACAATCATGAGGAAAACATACTGTCAAGCGGCTTAAAGTCGTAAAAGCTGGTAGCAGAAGCCATCTTGTTTGATGTGCTGAATTGATTGAGACGGTTTCTGTGGTTGTTATTGTTGAAAGGTGAAAATGAAAATGGCGGGGAACTGGTAGCAGTGTAGGCGTAGTATTTATTCAGTCTGGACCTGGAACTTGATGATAAAGGTCGTATTGAACTGAGGCCGGACACGGATCTGGACCAAAGAGGGGCTCGAGAGATGGACAAGGACATGGTTATTTCCTAATAAGATAATTGGACGTATCAAATACAAATTGATTGCATTGCCTGGAGAAGCTTCTGCTGTATCCGTACCCTTCTGTACTTCCCTTACAAGCCTCGGCACTTGACTCCATTTCAGGGTTGGTGACGTATCCGAGGTGGAGTGATTCGGGGTATCCAGTTCCGCCGGCACCGATAATTTCTTTAAGAGACTGATTTGTAATTAATTAGTCGCCTCTTGGTAGGTATTCAGATACCCGTACGAGCCGTGCTCTTGTTAGTTTTGGTATCAACAGATAGTAGTCTATTACTGCATGAATATGCTGATGATATTAAGCGAATGCGGTTAAACTGCCATGCCTAGGCAGACAGTCTCTTACTCGCTAATCATATGTCAATTATGTATGATGACTACTAGGTACAATACAACGACAGAGCCTCAAATGAATTGAATGTCTATCACTCGTGATCGGCAATGTTATTTAATTCAACATTTGGAATCAACTATTATCGGTGCAACCTCTGACCGAAAAATCCTTCACTTATTCTCGGCTCGGTAATAACTCCGGCTCGGATGTCACTCACTACCTCTTCTGATCCCAACGACATCAGCTCTTATCGATAAGAACAGCTAAAGTGGTACAGAGAGTGGCGCTGTATCTTTACTGTACGTCACTTTCAGCCCGATTGGATCCATTCCATTGGATTGGTCCCTCGATCTGACTCCAAATCAGATATCAGCCCAGAAAACGTTGCAAGTGTAAAGGCGATTATCATGCCAAGTACTTTTACTCACTTCTAGTACTCACCATCGAGCCTCATCTATACCAACCAACTTCGTTCTTCATTATCATATCATGGAGGGCAGGAAGAACATCGTCATCGTTGGTCAGTCGCCCGCTGTCTCGCCTCATGATCACTACCTGTACCTTTACAGCCTCATCATGACACCTATCACTCTCATGTAAAATAGACCGAGGCTGGAACAAGGCTGACGATCTCTCAGGAGGTGGCATCATTGGCTCCACTACAGCTTACTATCTCACCCGCCATCCCAAGTTCAACAAAGCCCTGCATGCAATCACCCTTCTTGAAGCCGCTCCTGCCGTAGCATCCGGCGCATCAGGCAAGGCTGGTGGCCTTCTCGCCCTCTGGGCTTACCCGGAATGTCTGGTTCCTCTATCATATAAGCTCCACTCCGAGCTGGCCGCTGAACACAACGGTCCTCAGAGATGGGGTTATCGCCAAGTCGGCTGTGGAAGCTTTGAAGCTGTAGTCACCAGCGATAAACTCAAATCACTTCAAACCAATGGAAGTGCCAACGGGAACCAGGATGGAAAGGAATGGGAGAAGCTCCCTAAACAGAACGGCGCGGCAAAGGAACTCCTAGAAGCAGGCAGCTTGCCAAAGGATCTTGACTGGGTAGACCGTGAGATCATCGAGGGCTGGTCTGAGATGGGTGCACCAGGCAAGACGGAAACATCACAGGTGCACCCCCTGCACTTCACAACATCCATCGCCGAACTCGCTCAACAAGGCGGCGCTCAAATACAAACCAACGCAAAGGTGACAAAGATCAACTCCTCAAAATTTGGAGTTTCGAGCATAGAGTACATGGATCGCAACACAAACGAGAACAAGGTCCTCACGGACGTGACAGATGTCGTGGTGACAGCTGGTCCTTGGACAAGCAGAGTGCTACCCCGAGCTAAGATCGAGAGCCTGAGGGCACATAGCGTCGTTTATGACGTGGACTTGAGTCCTTATGCTGTCTTTACAGATATCGAGCTCCCCCAAGACTTTATCCCTGAACATCGTGCCAAGATGGGACAGAAGAAGAGGCATAGGGGTAACGTTGATCCCGAAATCTATGCCAGACCTTTCAACGAGGCTTATGCCTGCGGTAAGTATAACATTGAACGCAGCGATGCAAATTCTGACTTTGCACAGGCGAGCCAGATAAGAGTGTACCACTCCCCGACACAGCAGACCAAGTAGAATGCGATGAAGCTCAATGCGACGACATAATCTCATACATCAGCACATTCAGTCCGAAATTGGCCGCCGCACCTATCAAAGCCAAGCAAGCATGTTATCTCCCACAACACATCCGCTTTGGACAAGAGAGCGGTCCATTAATTGGCAGGACAAGCGTGCCTGGCTTATTCGTCGCCGCGGGGCATACGTGCTGGGGTATTCAGAACGGTCCTGGAACAGGCAAGCTTATGTCTGAATTTGTGTTTGATGGAGTGGCTAAAAGTGCGGATATCGACAAGTTGGATCCTCGGAAGTTCAAGGTTTAATGGCCAACCTGAGATATGAATTCCGTATATATGTAGTAAGATTTGATGACAGGATAATGGGAGCGTATATGAATTCTACGGTGCCCATAAAAAAAGCTTCAGAAGTGCTGCCAAAAGGTTAAAGTGTCTGGATTCTAATCCTAAGATTGTAGATACGACTACCTTTTGGCATTTTGGCATTTTGATGTTGCAGATATGGAGTTTTGCGAGGTGACAATGGTTGCACGTGAGAGACTGCAAGCTTCTCCGGCCTTCACCAGAGCGTCGACTTAAGTGGGGGAACACCAGTTCAAAGAAAGATAATAGAAGATAACTTACAGTTAGTATTATGATTCACTTCTATTAATTCTTTTTTATTCACGGTCATTTCATCCTGCTTTCCAATACCATTCTTTTAAGTTAGAGGTCGAACTGGGGTAATTAGCGTGGCGGCACACCCACTTCTCTTATCGATAAGCATTTCCGATCAAATTTTGGCGGGCATTTTTTGTACGTCCCTCGCAAGCCTCCAATCCATACAATACTCTATCAACTTCAACAACACCATTAATCAACCATGGGTCGCGAACTCCAAAAGAAGAAGGCCAGATCTGGTCGCCAGCCTGTCAGACAACTCAACAGAACCAAGAAGATCCTTAACCCCCGCGGTAACGATGCTATCGCTAAGAACTGGTATGTCGCCATCAAGCTTTTATCGACATGAAGATTTGGGGAAGAAGCTAACGTAGGAGTAAAGGAACAAGAAGGAGACCATGTCCCAAAACTACCGTCGCCTCGGTCTCGTTGCTCGTCTCAAGGCCCCTACCGGTGGTGTAGAGAAGAAGCTCGGCGCAACCACAACCCGTGCCTACCCCAACGACCCCTTCGCCATCGCCAAGATCGACAACGCTGTTGTGTCCGAAGCGCGCGTCGAGCGCGATGCAGACGGAAAGATCATCCGCATCATTGGCGACAACAAGCCCAACCCTCTCAACGATCCGCTCAACGACCTCGACAGGGACAGCGACGACGAGGGCAAGACTGCCGAGGAGTGGGGCGGTATTGCGGATGATGCTGATGAGGAGACTACCGATGTTGTCAAGCAGCTCCTCGAGCAGGCTAAGCAGCCTGATCTTCCCAAGAAGAGACACCAGAGTGCTCGTGAGATTGAGTGGTTGGAGAAGCTGGTCGCCAAGTACGGTGATGATACGGGTGCTATGTCTCGGGATCGCAAGTTGAACCCTATGCAGCAGACATCGGCCAACATTGCCAAGCGCCTTCGTAAGATGCAGAAGGAGGCTCAGGATTAAAGGAGATGTGTGTTTCAAAAGCAGGGTTTCTGAGAAAGACCCAAGGTTAAATCGCTATCATCAAGTACGGAGCATCAAAACTGGCTTAGAACAGAAGGCGTTGGGAGTTGGGCTCGAGCATCTTGAATAATACAAGACGTCGTATATAGAATTCGTTTACACGACTGAACTTTCTGTACTGTCAAAGATACTGTCAAAAACACAGGATTCAAGCACATTTAAATGTCTTCAATATACATAGATTTGTGTGCAAATGTCTAACTTCATATATGCAAACCAAGACAATTCGTCACATCACCCTTTCTGCGCAATTCATGACGCCGTTACGCCTCTCCTCCATTTAGAGGCGTATTTCCACCATACAAAAATGTTGAGCCGCATTCCAGACGCAGACGTTTCCCAGGCTATTCACACCAAGCAAAATGAACACCGTTGTATAAAACAATGAAACCAATCCATATCTTTCCATTCATTTACATGCATTTACGACTTAGTGCCCCCTGTTGTAATTGGCAGCGGGGAATTGAGCGACGGGAACATCCTCATAAGGAGCACCGCCTGTAGGATTGGCGTAGTTCGCTGGCATAGAGGGAGGGGCACCGCCGTGGTACTCGGTATCGTTATCGAACATGGTGTTGTTTCGCGGAGGGAGAGCGCCAAAGCGGTCAGGATCATCGTCATCAGCGCTATAGGGGTTGGCATCGCCGTAGCGAGAGTGACTGCCGTAGCTGCTCTGGTTGTAGCCACCGCCGTAGGCGCTACCTGAGGGCTCGTGGTCGTCCATGTCAACTCGCTCGTAAGCCTCGTCGCCGTGGGGAGCCATGGAGAAAGCAGCCTTGTCGGGGTCGATGTTGTCGGTGCCCATCTGGCGGTTGTCGTAGCCTGGTAGGGTGTTGTGGTTGTTGTAGTAGTTGAGAGTGAAGAGGGAGACAAAGGTTGTGCCAGCAAACAGGAGGCTGCAACAAAATTAGCAAAGGTCTCTGTTGAGCGAGATTCCATATACATACGTTACGATGACACCGCAGCCAACAACACCCTTGCTGATGCTGCAGGCGGTGCCGCACTGACCGGCGGCGTTGTAGGAAGCCTGAGTGGCAAAGGCAGACAGCCAGATGACAGTGAAAGCAGCATCGACAGCAAGCATGGCATGTGGTTGGGCAAATCGTCGAGTGCGGCCCCATCGGGGGGTCATGATTAGGAAAATCCAAGCCGGCACCGAAAGGAAACACTACATATCATCGTTAGCTGACATCACAAACCATGAAAAGGTTGAGGCGTGTCGACTTACCACTCCAAATGTCCAGCCATTCTTTCCAGTGACCTCCGCATCCTTTGCGTTAAACACACCGATTTGCAAACACCATGCGACCAGAGACAAGATGATCTGGAAAGAGTGAAGACCCAGTTTCAAGTTGGGGACGATATCGGGATCAATGTCGAACCGCATGGCTGAATGCTGATGCGAAGACTATGCAGATGAAAATATGTATAGAAACTCGAAGAGACGATCTAATTGTTGATCAAGGGAAAACCAGGCTGAACTGTATGTATGTGTCTTGTTGGCTTTTCAGCTGAAATCGCAAGGGCTTGTTTCGTCACAGGTATATCGGTTAAATGTATCCGCCGTCGTCAATGTTTTGTTCGAGACTCGCTAGATGAGAAATGTACTTGTTAAAAATGCAAACACACAACAGCACACAAAGAGCGTTATCGACAACAGAAGTTGTTTGTTGTTATGAGGAGTTCTAGGACGGGACGTTGGGTTGGGCTGGGTCTGAATTAAGTTCGATGGTCCTTGGAAACCCTGACGAAACAGGTTCCCTGGCCAGCGGGCAACTCCTCCATGGATCCATCCACTGTCAGTGCCAGCAAGAGACATGACGCTCGCTGCGACTGGGGGAACTAAGCCTCCACAATGGATCTTTATTGGTTAGTGCTGTCCACGCGTTGCTAGACGCAACAGCAGGGCTGTCTTTGTGGCTGTGGCTTATCCTCCATCCCTCTTTGTCTGTGTCTGTTGAATTCCACCCAGATTTGTTAATCAATTGATAGTGTCAGCACTAATTCAGGGGGGAAATAACCCCTAAAAGGGCAATCTAGTCAATAAAATATTTTACGCGTGATCTCGAATGGCGGTTCAATAGTGGAGGTCTAAGGCATCTATTTAACAGCCTAGAGTGCCCTGCGAGGCCATGCCACAGCTGCGCCACGGGCGAAGAATTAGGGGACCACTCTGATTGAGACACTTGACCAATGAAACCAGCCGAGATGCGAAGTTCTTCTAAATTTATGCTTTTCAGCTCAGTGACACTTCGGCAGTTTCGTCAGTAATTTAGCCCAGTCGCTTCCTCTGACACTCTGTTGCGGACGTTTTATGTCATTCCTGATGAGGAAAGATGATCGTCTCTCATTTTATAAAATTCAACGACTTCTCTCTTTATTCTCAACGCATATTCATGACTGTTATACTTGAACCGCCACGATAATTACGCATCTTTGTTGACTCTGATGACGTTTGTTGTTCGGATGATACGGGTCGGGTTACTGTGCCGCAGATGATGTTACACTACGACTCGAGGCGCATTAGTTGCCGTCACATCTCATCATAACCAAGATAATAAAGGACGGTCATCGAGAGAAGGAATACAATCACTTCAGTGGCTGGCCGTTGACTGAAGCTGTCATCAACAAATTAATATTTAAGACAATCACAAGCCAGGGGCCGTGGCGGATACTGGGGTCCCAACCTAATCTGCCTCTGAAACCGTGATTAAAACAGGGGCCTATTTCCGCCAATCTTCATCTGTCACTATCATTCTCTCCGAATAGCCTTATAAATCCTGCTCGGAAGGATTGAGTCACTTTCGCAAAAATACTCCACATCACGGGAAAGTGTTAGAGAATAAGTAAGATACGATATCGTAATACTTGGCATCTTACGAAAGATGATCAGGTCCTTCGGTTAAGTAGGTAAGATGTATACAATGGGAAGTGCTGGCATCTCCTGTGTTGAGTTCGTCATTGATTGTTCTTAACCTTATTCTCGGCTACCGCTTTCAGTAAAACATCTTAACTACCTATGTCGAGCCTCATAAAGAATTATCATTCGACAGGTGCGACATCGGCGCACGAAATTGTATGCGAATAACAGCTTGGCCCCAAGCGAAATGTATGACAACAGGGAGAACATACTGAAGGTCAGCCTGTGAACATGGTCAAAAGATGCAGAGTACAAGTGGAAAAGCCTTCTTTGAGATGATGAGACCGGCGGAGTTCAAGGTCTCTGCCCCGTCTTTCTAAGCGAAGTTTCTCGTGGGAACGATCTCAGATCGATATAGCAAGTCATTCACCACCACTAGCTGCATCAAGCATGCCCATGGTGTCTTTCAGGACTGTTACCATATCGTAACCGGCCACTTGGTTTTGGAGGTGTAGATAGTGAATGATGTATCTCATGAAGATATGGTTCCCCGAGCATCTCGTCTTCAGTAAAAGTAGTGATTCGGCGACGGAGTACCTCCTCTGACTCCAAGTCCGCCCATCACAGAGCTTGATTGACTTAACTGGTGGTCTACGAGCAGCCGCCATCGGTAAACAGTCGTCGGCGAACAGTCTTCTACATCTGCTCTGGCGTTGAACTCACATTTTGAATTTCATGCTACGCCATGCAAGAAACAGGTTGTTAGTAAGTATTCCTCATAACACAGCTATCAGAAATATGTGCAATAACACTTGGTTTTACAGACCTTGACGCCACAGCATCAACATGGCAAGACTTCACCACGATGTCCTCGAGTGGATTACTTGATGTATAAACGAGAATTCGATCTTGGACATGGTGTTGAAAGTTTACAGATATAAGCACTTGCCTAGTTAAAGTAACGCCATTATGAGTGAGTGACTACACTAGATGAGGCTAGCCTGGAACTTGGTGTAAGGTACCTATGGGATTCAGCCTCATCTTGATGAAGGAAGCTTAGCGTATGAAGGGAAGCAATGAATATGTGACACCAGTACAAAAGAGAAAGTCATTTTGGTGAGCCTGAGATTGCAGTTTGGTCATGGAAAGACTAATTAGTAGCTTCAAGCATATAGCATCATTCCGTCGATATGAGACATCAGCTAAACCAGGTGCCTGGATCCCCAGTATCCTACTGGTCTTGATACGATAGCTCAAAGCGAATTATTAAGCTTTCTGATAAGATTACGAATAGCTATATGAGCTCAAAGGTGCTCACGGAGCTTCTGAAATGAGCAAAGTCTGTTGATGCATTACCGCCTTGGTGGTCGGTAAGAGTTCAAGCCCGCCCCGTTGCAGACATCCAGCATGTTCCTCATCACATTGCCCATTACTAAACCGTCATTCAAAAGATCTATCTAGGAATAGCTTTCATATGGGTAGTTTCATCTTGACTTAATCTGAAAAGGAACTCATCACATTCTCTACCCAACTTTACCAACGCCGTGAGATCCGTCTGATCAAGTACAGCACCAACATCTCCAAACACCACGCCAAGGGGTCACAAACTGATTTAGAAGGATCAGATTGTTGATTATTTGACTTCTTTATTGATGATTACCTAGTCTTGCTACCTAATCTTGTCTTGTCCATGACCCAAAGTGGGCGTTCAGTCACTATAGTGGTATCTTTTCCAACCAGGATTATGTCTCTCTGACACTCGGCCGTAATAATCGTAATAGACAAAAGAAATGTGTCCCGATTCGATCAAAAGGATTCAACGCCATCGCTTAATGCATTCCTATGAATTTGTCCCATTCTCCTCTCTTTTTTGGTTGTTGTTACAGTAGTAAAGCTATAGGCAGAAGAACAGCCACCGCAACACCAGCAGGCGGTCGTCTTCCCATAGCCGCACCATCCGCATCTTTCGAAGTTATGGCATCTCTCATCTTCGCATAACTCTTAATATTTCTAGATAGACCACCAGAGTCCTGCAGGTCATCCTCAGAGTCGCCTTGGAGGCCAAGGTTGGCAAAGTTAGGAGAGCCGGGTATTTGACCTTGACCCTTGTACTCGATGACCTTGTGCTCGAGAATAGTATTCTCCAAAAGAGCAGTTGTAGGCGCATCAGTGGCTGTTGAATCGGAAACTTCGGTCCTCAATGTCAAAGGACGCTCGAAACTTGACGTAGCAGCTGTCCCTGTAGGAACAGTTTCTTGATATGGCGAACCGCCGCGGGGATAAGTCATTGTTGCAGTGACAGGCTCATCACCACAGTTGTTACACGTCTCAACACCAGATATAAATCCGTAAGGAACAGCAGTCGGTGTAGCATCAGCTGGCATAGCCGACATGCCCCGGTAAACCTCTTTGACAGAGTAAGGAAATTGGGCGATGCCAGTAGGAACAAAGACATCGAGTGTTGTTGTATAAGTATTCGTGTAAGCACAATCCGTGCATCCACAGTCTTGGCACTCAGGCATCTCGACAGTGTAGTAGTTGTCTATGCCTTGTGTAGGTGTTGCAGGGCCGAAGCTTTCTTGCGTGGTGCTGAAGCATTCTGTCATTGTGCGGGTGGTATAAGTATATCGCTGTGCAGAGCACAAAGCGCTGAATAGAAGGACAGAAGTTATGAACTTCATTTTAAGGAGAGTGATGATTAGAGTTAGAGACAAAAGGAATATTCTTAGCAGATGAAGGGTCCAAGTGAGACAGGAGATCTACCAAGGGTATCTATATGATATGCAGATCTATCCAAGGGTACAGACGAATCAACGCCTCAAGGTTCCTTGCACATGGTGCCTTGCATACTCAGCTCAACTCTATCTTGGATCTCAGCCATATCCGGGTTTCCAATCGTCATGCTGAGTGGCCCATCATTAAAGGGTCGGCCGCTTCGCTATACTGCATATCAACGTTCGTCACGATCGACGAGATCTAGAGCCTATCTCAGCCAACAAGAAAAACCCCCAAAACTCTGTTCAAAATGTTGCAAAGCAGAACCTTGCAGGGTCCTGACGTATCAGATGTCGTGATTCACATCACACACGTTCATAGAAGACCGCTTGTGACTGTTGGGTGGTGAAGAGACTAACGGATGTCTCTCCGGATGACCACCAGCCTAAACTCCCTCTAGCGTTTGTATAGTAACGGGTGGTGGATCGAGCCTCAGATGGGATAGAGGCATTCTTTAGCGAAGCCACCAGGCCAAGAACTGTCTATATCCGTATGCAAAGTGATGGTGGCGCCTGTCAAGATGCCAATGCGGAAGCTAAATAAGTCGTCAGTAGTAACAGGGCACCCGCTAAGAGAGTGTCAGAAATGTTGACCGCTGAGGGGGCAGAAGATAAAATAATTCAATCAGTTTACACATACCTAAGATACCTAACTCCTCCGCTGATTATTTCTGCACCCAAGCAGTAGAGGGTACTCTTTCTGACCCCTAACAACAAGGCGCCCGCTCCCTGGCCATAGCTCCCTGCTCCCTCTGACTTTTGCTCCGGACTTAACTAACCTAAAAGCATTATACGAGAGTCTTGACGGTTCTTCACCATTGGATACCCATAAATCTTCTGTGGCAACAGAAGGAGTCCCGCTCTTGGCAGAACGAGTATGTTTGTACGGATCCGTCTAATGAAGCGAGTTGCATCACAGTTTCTCTATAGACGACATATGATGTGAGGATCTTCAATGAATCAGAGGATTTACAAGATCAGCATATCAGGACCAGCACTCACTTTGTCTAGACTCAACGGATGATACTATATCCTCTCGCCACTCTGCCCTACAGCCAAGACTAGACAGACACTTGAGGAAATAGCAGACGTTACGAGACCATCGTCTGTGCTTTATGCTTCGGTCAATCCCTTTACGTACTCCGCGAAGCACTTTCCGATTCTGGTTTGGTGCACTCATTAACCTTTTCCTCCAAGACTGTTTCCTCACAACCTGGGAGAGAGGCACGGATATACTTTATCAATAAGCGAAAACGAGGCTTTGGTCTCGGCGAAAGCGTACTGGTGGCGTTGCCTGGATTGAAGGTGTCTCAGATCTAGGCCTAGAGCCTGGCAAGCCATATCATGGAATTGACACAATAACTTCAACACCAGCACACTATCTCTTGGTCGAGTAGTTATTTCACAGTCCTTTACTCTGAAATCCATCTTACGATACATCAACTTCTCACCCGCAACGTCGATCTGGTGGATCTCGCCCATCTGCTAGCCAGACAACTGATACAGCCCTGGCGGCCGCCGCGATGAGATTCCCTGCGGTAGTCTTTATCTCCGATCTAAAATGTCCGTAGAGGCTGTAGTTTGTGTAGATAGCTTCAAAAGTGGCTGTTCAACTGAGCTGTGCTGTACAGGCAACGTGTCTCAGACCCTATCTTCAATAATCAACACCAGGAATGTGAGTTTCGAGTCCTTCGTTTCAAATGATGAAATATTACCATAATCAAACATAAGCCAAGCTTTCAGTCTCTTCTTTGTCCAATCACATGGCTTCTCAGTAGATATCTTCTTTTTTGAGGTGTCACAAAGCATGGCGGGAAGGAATGACAACTGAATGTGACTTGGCTTGAAAGAAAATAGCTACTCACGTTACACAAGCCTTTTTGAGTAAGGGACGAAAGTAGTAGGTCGGTTTATGTCATGTTCGATCAAAATTAGGCATAGTAATTACTGCATAGCAAAAGATTATCTTCTGAGGCTTTCGCTGCCAAAATAAAGTAGAGGTAATCAAAATTTAAACTCATGTGAATTAACCAAGCCATTCTGGCTACTCTCAGTGTCAAGTTTTATGATCGTAATGAGCTTTTCATACCCTTAAAGAAAGTTATGATAAGTTCTTCTGTCAATGCTATTCTAAAGCTGATCTCAACAGTTCCAAGTTACCTGATAACCCTTTTCTCCAGCAGCACCCGTTCAAGTTCGTTTAATTCCTCTTTTTCGAGGCACACACAGACATCCCAGCCATCGTAATTGGACACGTCGTTAATCGTCCTTCCTTTCCCCCAGGGCGGTAGCAAGATCACTTTTCCCTCCTCCATATGGTCTGCACAAGGCATAAAGTAGGGGTAAACATTATTTCCCCCGAAACAGGCCCGAATATAACCACCGCGAGCGTAGCCGCAGTCGATCCAATTCTCAAAAGTGACATCATGCTGGGTTCGGAGAGCACGGGAACTCGCTTCCTCATCTTCTTCGGGGCTGAGGTTTTGCTTTACTCCGTAGAACTTCTGCAGAACATCCAAGTTGGCATGACCAGCTATGGATATTCTTCTAATTGCGCCTCCTAAACGAAACATTTCTCTTGCTTCTTGTTTGTCTGTTTTCTTTTCTCCGTCATCTTCTTCGTCAAGTACGCAATCGATCAACTTATCAACCTGGAGGGCAAAAGCCGCTGTGTAAGTACTGTTGCCAAAATAGGCTTTTGCCCAAATCGCGTGATGCCCCGGGTATTTGATAAAGGCACATGTCATGTTGTGGTTCTCGATACCTCCAGTTTCCCATCTGGCCTGGGTGATTCGATACCATAAAAACGCGAAGATACAATCACTGAAGCCAATGGGCATTCCTCCATCGTGCGTAGTCGTGCCGACAACCCAACCGAAGGCATCTCGTACGTACTCCTCTCTCAAGCGGTATATCCTGTATCCTAGGCGAGACTTTTCTGTTGGGATATGGATCAGTCTGTCCTTTCTCCAATCGAAACAAACGAACTTCCACTTATTTACTTGCCAGTCATGTACCTCAATCTTGGGCATAATTCTTCGAACATCTGAGATGAGTTAGTAGCATACTCCAATCCATTGGTAGGAAGAGATACCAAGTGGCTGAATGCTCTTGTAAGAAATGTCTGGCAGCGTAAAATCGAGGAATTGACGCAAGAAGTTTTGAACGAATTGCATATCAAAGATGCGTTCGCTAAATGCGAAACGTATCACAAAGACGCCCTCTTGGAGCAGTTTCACTCTGACCATCACGGGATAATTAGGATTGCCAAGGTAGGTGGCGATCTCTTCGGGCTCTCCATGTTCCCCTGCGTTCTCTTCAAACTCAAACAGCTTCATAGGTAACTTCGAGATGTCTTGACATTCGGGGGCGGCTTTCTTCAGCCAGTTTATATCTTCTGTGAATCGGTCGATGACATCGCGCTGTGTGACCGGTTGGGCGTACCATAGGACTAATCTATTCTTGCCTTCGATCACTTTGGTCCCAAAGTGGCCGTTTAGAAAAGGCCAATGGCTCAAAGTCCGCTCGAATATTTCCCTCGTCTGGGAAGCGAGACGAGCAGACAACTGGCCTGATTCCTCCAAGGTAAAACCGACCGGGAACACCATAGACAATCGAATATAGTCTTTGCTTGTATGGTTCTTTTCGACTGGTGTGAGTACCAAATACTTCCCTGTAGAGTGTGGCGCACTGAGTTTGAGACGCTTGGCGGGAGAAGGTCGTTCAGAGTCGTTCGAGGCCGACGGGACTTGGTGTGTATCAGCCATAGTTATCTCGTGCTTGAGACCAGGTAATGATGGTTTACCAAAAAGTCGTTTTATAGCTTGGAGTGAGGATGCAAGGTTGAGATTGTTGGACCATCTCGAGGTCGCGAAGTAGTAGGTTAGTATTGTTGATGCCACCTACCTAGGGAAGGGGCTCCCAGCACCATCTCTTCTCCTGCCACTTTCTAGCCAGTACTACGGAGTGCCAAAGAAGCTGTCTTCTAAGTTTCATTATGACAAAGTCAAAAGGCCTAAATACCAATATAACTGGTATAAAGTCTCTAAATTATTTGTTCTCTTACTCTAGGCAGCAATATCCACAGGCAACTGGTGGGTGGTGACCATTGTACGACTATACCATAGATTACACCCAGTTTCACTCACTCATCTTCCCCATGTGTCTATCAAATATGTCCCTTGCAGCCCTTTTCGAACCGCACCTACTTGAACTAGTACCTCGCAAAGTAGTATGTACTCGGGACTTGCGACTTCTCATCTCTCCAACACCCACCTCATAGGTACCGTCAAACAGTCCTTTTTTGGAAATCACCGTCTCTCAATAGTCGAGTGCAGAGTGTGCTGCTTCATGAGTGATACACAGATCAAACCCAAGATGGAAAAGGCCAGCAGTGTCAGCCAAACGCCCCTAAAAGCTTCCACGAAGGAGCTGACAACACCATCATACCATCCCTCGGGGAGATGCTTAATCTCATCGAGATCATCTCGAATACGGCGAATTTCATCTGCAGCGCCGGGCTGGTCGCCGAACCTATCCCAAAGTCGTGCTTTGAGGATATTTTGGTACACGGCTGAGCCAATGGTAACCCCAACAGTACTACCGAGACTACGCGCCAGGTCTAGACTTTGTTAGCAATGTTGAAATTCGATGAGGGAGTAGAGAACTTACAGGTTGCCGAGGTTATAACAGCTTGTTGCGAGTGGTCCACAGCAGCAATACATGCCAGTAGCGTCGTCGTGAGTGTCGCACCATATCCGGAACCGATTAAGAAGAAAGAAACAGCCATCAGCCACTTGGGACTATACTGGTTCTGGACAGTGAGAACCACCACGCCTGAAATAAGGACGAGCAAGCCTGCTACACCGAGTCTGGTGTACCTTCCAGTCTTTTTCATGATGAAACCAGAAAAGAGAGATCCGATCGAAATGCCGATTGGGGATGGTAGGATCTGGATACCTGACTGCGTGGCGCTGCTACCAAGAACTTGCAGGTAAAGCGGGACATAGAAGAGGGCCCCCATGACCGTCATGGTACAAGCCAAGTTACAAAGACAGGCATTCAGGACAGTTCGATCAAGTAGAAGCTTTACGGGAATGATTGGCTGGCGAGCCTTGCTCTCCCAGAACAAGAACAGCCCAAATGTGATGACAGCCAGAGGAATCGTGGTCAGCGGAAGGGGGTGCGTCCATGGGACAAGATTACCACCTGAGTTAAGTCCCAACAGAAGAAATACCAGGAATGAAGACGTTAAGAAGGCCCCCATAAAGTCTATGCGGGCAAGGAACGACTTATCCGACTGCTTGGGGGGGATCCTGACCAAGAAATGAACGGCCACAGCAGAGACAAGGACCGGCGGTACCTGAATCAAGAATGCAAGCCTCCAGCCTTTAGAGGTATGGTCATTGATTAAACCGCCAAAAACACCACCGAGCATTGCTCCGGATCCATAGCAGATATTACCGAGGCCTTGGACGATACCTCTCTTGCGTAGAGGAACCAAATCTGAGCCCAAGAATGTCGAGATACTCATCAAACCACCGCCTCCAATACCCGCAACAACGCGCCCGATAATCATAGTAGTCTGGCTGTGTGCCAGACCACAAATGAGATTACCAGCTGCAAAGAAGAGGTTGCTGAAAACAAGACCTGGTCCTCGGCCGAAGATATCCGTTAATCGTCCTGAGATAGGCTGGCATGCAGCATTAGAAATGAGATAAGCTGTCGCGAGCCATGAAAGCAGACTCAGAGACTGAAACTCGCTCGAAATTGGTCCCGAAAGAGTTGCGATGATTGTGGAATCGACAGCACCCAGGAAAACGCCTATCCAGGCAGTGCCGAAGATAAGAACCAGCTTTGTGGTCGGTACCTCATCAGCAATAACAGTCGTCTCCTCTTCCTGTCCTGCTGGAAGTCCTTGATTCGGATCATCTCCACGAGTCTCACTTGCTGGTTCAGCATCTTGATTTTGGTTTTGGGCATTCGACTTGAGCAAGGGCGTTCGCTCGTCATTCGGCGCAGCGACGCCGTTCTCGGCTACGGCAGAAGCCGCACTGCCGCTCACACCCTCTCTCATATTCACTCTTATCAATGGAACAACGACGAGGGAATTTAGAAAAGAAGACAACGAATCTGAGTCTCTTATCTGTCGGCAGGTATTATGCGAGATTGATGTATGTCGTGTAAAGGTCTGGTTTCGTCAGTCTCGACTAATAAGTTGCCGTTTCAATGATGAACGCTATTGGCTTCTGTCCCCAACCACCTTCCGCTAAAGTCGAAGAAGGGATAGGATGCAAGGAGGTATCGACGACTGACCAATGACGTCGTCAGTTTGGGTCCATTAGTCTAAGACTATCTTGGCACCTCGAGCCGAGGACGGAGTTCCAACCGAAGACATCCATCATACATGTAATACCCTTCTCATGAGATTAAGGCAACACCATCATGATTGGATTTAACATGATCCGTTACACATGTGCTCATGATGAGATGACACACTGTCTGCTAGAGACCTCCTAGCTGCTCCTCATAATTGTACCATTTTAGGCCTAGACCAGTTTCATCAAGAGGGACATATGTATAATATTTTTTTTATTCATTTATATGCTCATAATCTTTTAGTCATGACCAAGTCCTGGCAGTAGATAATATCATATGCATATCCAACTGCCGAGCCAATTGTGTTCTTTTGTTATTAAATGCAACGCTATGCAAACTCATATATCCATATATGTGACCTTTGGGCCAATTGGACAAGCAGATGACCATTCAAACTTCAACATGAATCATAGTGACATCTCAATCTCCATGATCTCCTTGATACCCTCCTCAATACCCTTGGCTTGCTCGGGTGTGAGGCGGGGAAGAGGTCGTCGAGGGTGTCCGCCGTAGCCGTAATAGCTTTGGATAGCGGACTTGGTACCAGCGATGGCAGCCCTGGTCAGCACCCAGTCACCCTTAGAGAGCTTCTTCTGGAGAGCTTGAGCCTCGTCCTTCTTGCCCTTAACGTACAGGTCCCAGACCTTTACACAGGTCTTGGGCATGACGTTAGCACCACCGGCAATGATACCACTGCCACCGCTGACAAGAGTTTGGACAGTGAAATCGGCAATACCGCCAAAGGCGAGGTAGCCAGAGCCCTCCTGGAAGGGTGTCTTGGCATCAGTAGCGAGAGCGACGCGAGTGAGTTTACCAGTGCTTCCGCAGGTGAACTTTGTGCCGACAATGTTGGGGTGCTGTCCGAGCTTGATGAGCAGGTCGCTGTCCATATCTAGGCCGGCGACAGCACCGGGGTAGTTGTAGAGGATGATGGGAATGGGGCTCGCGTTGGCGAGGTCGATAAAGTAGTTGTAAACGGCATCCTCGCTCATCTGAGCCTTGTAGTAAGAAGGAGGGAGAACAAGAGTGGCAGCAGCGCCAACCTCGGCAGCCATCTTGCACAGCTCAACGGTACCCTTGACGCTACCCTCTGTGGCTCCAAGGAAGACAGGAACTGATTGGAAACCAGCCTCGTCCAAGGCCTCTCGTGTAGCCTTAGTGACAGCAATCTTCTCTTCGCGGGTGCAGTGAACAGCCTCGCCGTTGGAGCCCATAGCAACAAGACCAGCCAGGCCAGCCTCAGCCAATCGCACAGCATGCTTCTTAATGACGGGGATGTCGAGCTCCTCGGTCTCGGGGTCGAAGAAGGTCATGACGGGGGCGTAGATTCCGGTAGGAAGTGAGGCGGGCGTGGCAGCGTGGCCATTCTGGCCGTTGGTAACACCGTTGGAAGAAGTCATGATGAGAGTAGTATAATATGATTTGGGGACAGGTGGGAGGGTGCTGTAGGAGATGATGAGAGGCGGCAGAGAAAATGTGAGAAGAACAAAAATACAGACACGAGCAAAACGACAGGGCCGGGGTTTAAAAGAAACAAGAGAGGGACTTGATATGGTACCTAGCGTAAGAAGCTCAAGGCATCATGTCGAACCGACAAGTGCGCTTTTCCGTTTGTCAGTCCCGGTTTGGGGGTGGGTTCGCTTCGGGAAGTCAAGTGCTCCAGGACGTGCGTGGGTATTGGTTCGATCGTCCCCCAATTGGATGGAACAAGAGAACCACTAGACTTTTAGTGGTGATACTGGATGTGTGTTGGAATTGCCTGAAGTAAAGTGTCGTGCGCCGTCGTAAAAGCGTGATCGTATAATGAGATATCGGCCATGATGGCAAAGCTTCAATGTCGTAGCCAACATCAAGATTTGCTAGTTGAAACTCTTGAAAAGTCTCATTAGATCATCAAGACACTGCTAAGTTCAATTGTCATTGTGGCTGCCGAATGATCTTTCTGGTGTCTGGAATGCGAGATCGGCAGTTCAGGTCCCTGGGAACAAGACTCGGTAGAAACATCCAAAAGATCTCTTGGATGCATCCTTTCCCAGTATCAAGCATCTCGCACAGACCCTTAACCTTGGATCTGACTGATTTTGACATGGGCAACCGGTTAGACGGGAACGATGAGGAAAAGAGGCTGCTGATAGCGAGGTCGTTGGCTCGCTTGGAGACCATGTTCAACATCCCACGCTCATGTTTATATTAGCCGGTCGAGAGTCACCCCTTCGAGCCTTGAGCTGACCCTACTTGATACGTCGTGTGAGGCAAAGTGCATGGCTGAAAATAGGCGATTCCGAAGAAAATAAGCCTTCCCGGAAAATGACGGGCCTACGTGTGAGCTGAGCTGGGAATGTGAACTATCTAAGTGCGTATAAGGGATGATGATGCATAACTTGGTGTTGAAGAGGTACAGTACAGTCCTGCAATGCAACTGAGGGGAAGCGATACGCCCATGGCGGAGAATTATTGGTAAGGGTGCCCCCAAAGTAGTAGGTGGGATTGCCTCAACGAGATGTTGTGTTGCATGAGCGTTGACGATCACGAGACTGGAAATCGATTTCTCCGTCAAAGTCAGAAACGCGGTTTTATTTCTCATTTACCAATGTATTGATAATCTATGTTCGTAAGTATCAGTGCGCATACAGTACCTAAGTTAGGAGGTAATCAATTCTCACATACAGGTTCAAGAGCAAATCAGATCACCCATGATTTGACTTGTAAGCGGTCATGAGCCAGTATTCGTAGCGGTGTGGGGGTGGGGGAACTTGACCCCGCCATTGAATTCTAACCCCTCATTCAATCGAGGCAGTAACGACCCGGTGTTGATCCATGCTTTGGGGGTGGTTCCTGCCCGCTCCTCGACTCTTTGTTTGATGCAGAGGGTAGGTACTACTGACATTCGCGGGGTTCCCCATCATGCAAATGAACCGCTGAGAGTATAGAGGCAGTCTCGATGAAAGAATGCGCTTTCACTGTAACCTTCGTAGATCAAGAGCCTCGGGTATCTGGCATCTGTCATGATCAGTAAAAGTCACTATCTAGGGTATCTTTTCTCCAATGGAGATTGTTCAATACGAGTATTTCCCCGCTCTCGTCTTAGCTGTCCTTCAATACCTATATCACGAGAAACGACCAACATGAATGCAAATGCAGTGCAGCATGAGAAGAACGAGTCCCTCAGCCCAAAGATTGAATCATCGTCCTCCCTATCTGATCAATTAGCTGAATAACCCTCATCTTCTCCCCCAGATTTACCTCACGATACTCCCCACAGTCTCTTCAGTATCATGACTCCATAAAGGAAGCTGTCCCTCGCAGGCTCGAGATTGGGGGGTTCAAGGCGGGGACTCATTTTTCCTCCAATGGCAGGCGGAGAGAACCCCGAACCATCCCCCAGCTTTGGGAGCCAAGCTTAACTTAGCTTGCGGAGACATGAGCGAACAATTCATAAGAGAGCTCTACTGTCATCTCATGATTGCACTCTAAACATTTCATCCTCACTATTTGAGAGCTTTGATTGACTTGGCCGTTTTATCATACGTCAGTTCACAAGCTTGTTTATGCCAGCATACTCTTTCTTTGGTCTCATCATAGCTTCTGTTTCTTCCCCGCGTTTGCCCCTCATCACACATTCACCATGGAGCCTTTGAACGTTTTGATGGTAAGTTTGATTTGAAAACACCAAAGCTATGGACAACTTTCCACTTGGCTAACACTTTACTACCAGATTGGTACTGGAGAGTACACCACCGGTTTTGTCGGTGGTGGTGCCTCTGGTTCAGACAAGAAGGTTGGCGTTGTTGGTCTCAGTCTCTTTGACTTGCGCCGTCGCGAAAAAGTCAACAAGCTGGGCATGGTTGGTGTCAATGGCAAGAAGTTCCCTGCTATTCGTACGTACTCTACCAAGAAACATTAACACAATTTGCTCAGTCAACTAACTCTTGCAGGCGAACATCTCCACAAGAACATCCAGCAGGTTTACAATAACCTGGATACCTCATTCGACTCGTTCCCAGCCAACGACAAGGTCGATCCCGATGCCTACAAGTCCGCCATCGATGCCCTGAGCCCTGGCGACGCCATCACCATCTTCACCCCAGACCCTACCCATTTTCCCATCGCAAAGTACGCCATTGAGCGTGGCATCCATGTCATGATCACCAAGCCTGCTGTCAAGGCCCTCGAGGAGCATCAGGAGCTTGTCGACCTCGCTCAGAAGAAGGGCGTCTACGTCTACATCGAGCACCACAAGCGTTACGACCCTGCCTACGCTGATGCTCGCGCAAAGGCCCAGAAGCTCGGCGACTTCAACTACTTCTACAGCTACATGTCTCAACCCAAGTCGCAGCTCGAGACCTTCAAGGCTTGGGCTGGTAAAGAGTCTGACATCTCATACTACCTGAACAGCCACCATATCGACATCAACGATTCCATGGTTCAAGAGCGCGGATACGTTCCCGTGAGCGTCAATGCCTCTTCCTCCAAGGGTGTTGCCGTTGATCTCGGCTGCGATCCTGTCACCGAAGACACTATCTCTCTGCTTGTTACCTGGAACAAGACTGGCGAGCCCAGCAAGCGCGCCGTTGGTGTCTACACTGCTTCTTGGACTGCGCCTCAAAGGGCTGGTGTTCACTCCAACCAATACTTCCACTATCTCGCTGCCAACGGTGAGATCCGTGTCGACCAGGCCAAGCGAGGTTACGATGTCGCCGATGACTCAGCCGGTCAACTGATGTGGTACAACCCCTTCTACATGAAGTACGCCCCTGATGAGGATGGCAACTTCGCTGGCCAGACTGGTTACGGATACATTTCCATCGAGAAGTTCGTTGATGGCTGCCGTGCCGTGAACTCGGGCAAGCTCAAGCCCGCGGACCTTGACGCCAAGCCTCTTCCTACACTCAAGAACACCATTGCCACAACAGCAATTCTTGAGGCCGGCCGGAGGAGTATTGATGAGAACAGAGAGATCAAGATTGTCATCAAGGATGGCAAGTGGAGTTTGGAATAATGGGCTGAAGAAGCAAGAGAGGGATAAATGCCATATGCTATTGTATATACGTCTGACGGGTTACGACCAAAAGTAATGATCAAGCACTTTGTTATTTACACTTTATCAAATTTCCTTGTAAGAGTGATGCAAACATGTTCTACATTTACACTTAATGCGGGGTGGATAAAATCGGTATGCGGGCTCCCAACGTTTTAGCTCCACCAAAAACTCAACCTCACACCTTATATCTATCATTCTAACACATGAGTTCGATTCTTACTCTATCTCAAATCATCTTCTAGTCACTTATACAATCGCTCACTCCAAAACTGTCATCATGTCAGATCCTCACTTCTCGGATCTCATCCTCCCTCAAAATGAACAACCATCCATGTCCCAGCTCATGGCCTCTCTCAAACGCACGACACTTACTATCCATAATCGTCTAAACAGCATTCAAACTGACGCAGAATTCGTGGACCGTGTCTCTCAATCGTATGCTCCAAGACCACTTGTTGCTAATGAGCGTTGTGGGAGCTGGTATATTCCGCCAGAGAGAAAGGGTGCGAGTGCGTATTTCAAGAGTACGGATGGTCATGAGAGGGCTTGGAAGTTTAGTACGAGGAGATTGAACCTACATTTGGTTGATGTTATTGAGAACAATGATGGGTAGATTCCCTGATGGAAGTTCTTATCAAAAGTTTCGAAGAGCTAATGTGTTTATAGTATTATAGTTGTCGACTCTACTCGTCGGGGCAAACGTAAGTCTTTCACCAACTCATTCTCAACAGCACATATACTGACTCATACAGGGATGCCCGATGCACTCTCTTCAACAATTCCCATCTGGTGCACAGTTCTCAACCTCACCCTCCTCCCCTCAAACCCCTCATCCTCAAAACTCTACCTTCCAGCTCATCTCCCTGCAACAACTCACTCTCAAATATCTGCCCTTATCCCTGGTTTCGTCGTCTCACTAAAAGCTCTCAATCTCAACCTTCCAACATGTCTCACCAAACCATTACGCCCATTCTGGGTAACGCCTGAGTCGACTCTTCCCTCACCTGAGGACACTGAGTCTATATTCGAGGAGTTTCGGCCTGTGATCTGCTGCACGGCTAGTCGCCGTGTAGTAGGCAGTGAGATGGATGAGGGAGGATACATCCAGGGCGCGGCTGATGATACTGAGATGTGGGCACATGGTCTTGAAGCGCCTTTGTTCTGGGAAAATATCGATGAGCTTCTTGAGACGCCAGAGGCAGAACTACCAGATCTTATCACTAGACTGGTTAATGAACATTCGGCTAATAAGAAGGACGAAGGATCCCAGATACAGATCGCACCTCACATATCTGTTTGCCCTTTACCACTTCCCGCCAACACGACGGCATGCCGCATAGCTATAACCCAAGACACAACACCAAAGGACTCATGGGTCAAATCCAAAATACATATGCAGGCTGGCCTTGGGAAAAGCAAAGTAGCTAGCCGAAACCTTCGAACTGCGTTACCTGATATATGCGATTTCGCTGCCAAATATCTCGCCTCGGTTGCTGAACCCGATCAACGACGCATTGTTATAGCATGTGAGTCTGGGAAGGATCTTTCTATTGGCGTGGCTCTCGCAATATCATGCTATCTATTCGAAGACGAGGGAAACGTCAGAGACTCGGCCGAAAATGTCTCGTTTACAAAGACATTGATCAAGTCGAGACTGGGCTTCATCATGACAGCTTACCCTGGGGCGAATCCTAACCGGGCCACATTGCAGAGCGTTAACAGCTTCTTGATGGATTGGCGCCGATAGTGAACACATTTCGTCAGAAACATTAATAAGAAATTCATATCGAGATTTGAGCTTGAGAAACAAGCTGTGCTGATTGGTCTCAATAAGATCATGTCTCAGTTTACTCACCATGTCTCACGACATGTAACGACTAAGTATATGCATTCATCGAATTTGTATTAATTAGATTGATCTACGTTATCCTGCCCATCTCTTTCGCTGTATGACCGATATGTAGTATTTGGGTATTCCTCAAAGCAGATTGTCGTGATATTCTTCCATCATTTAAACCTCGCCAGCCTCGATCTTCTGCAGAGCAGAGGGGAACTCAGACCAGTCACGCATGATGACAACAGCACCTGCCTCTCTTAGAGTCTTCTCCATCTCAGGCTGCTTGTCCTCAGCATAAGGACCAACGTAGCCAATGACCTTAATTCCAGCACGGGTACCGCTAAGAGTACCGCTCTTGCTGTCCTCAATGGCAACGGCCTCCTCGGCCTTCTTGCCCAGCTTGTTCAGGGCGTGAAGGTAGACGGCGGGGTCAGGCTTGCTGGTGGGCTTCTCAAGACTTGTGGCAGCAGAGAAGACAACATCGCCAGGGAAGTACTTGTCCTGTCCGACCTTCTCGATGGAAGCGCGAACACGTCGAAGGGCTGAGGAAGAGACAACAGACATGGTGTACTTTCCGGAAGAAGAAAGGTTCTCGAGCTGCTCATCAACACCAGGGCAAGGCTTGAGAGCCTCGTTAATCTTGGCGATGACAGCGTCCTCCTCCTTTAGGACGTACTTCTCGAGGTCATCGGGGGAGATGTCGATGTTGTAGTTCTTTTGGAGGGTGGTGAGCATGCCGCGGAAGTTTTGGCCAACAAACTCCTTGATGAGAGTCTCGCCGGTAAAGCGCATGTCGACCTGGCGGGACTCGCAGATCTCATTGATGAGGCCAGCGCAGGCCTCGAAGGCCAATTCCTCGGAAAGGACGAGGGTGTTGTCGCAGTCGAACAGGAGGGTGTTGATCTGGAGTTAAATGTTAGCGGTGTCGCTCAAGGTGTAAGCCGTATGGGAGTCGCATACCTCAGGCATTTTGACGGATTGTATTGACGAAAGTTCTAGAGAAGATACAGAGGTAAGTTCCAAGAGGAATTGGACTTATTAAGTAGAGAAATAAGGAAGAATGTCCTAGAAAAACGGTGGAGCGAGGAATGAAGGTGGAGGAAGAAGATGAGAGTAATGGAGCAACTGTGGGGGAACGGAGGTTTTATGGAGGAGCTGTCTTTCCTTGATTCAACCTTACGGAGGACGCTCAGACTGCGACGGAAAGAGCTGGAGCTGATGGTACTGCAGCAAGCTGTAATTGGAACATGCAAGTGCAACTGGGGCTCCTGCTAACTACGGGGGTTGCCCGGGTTGGATTGTGACTGTGACTGTTAATACTAAGGTAGCAACGGAAGGTTGCTGATGAACGTGCATCAGCCATCCAGCGCGTGTAAGACTGCACCAGGTGGTTGAGAAACCCCGCGGACGAGGGGAATAACAGAGGCATCATGATTATGCGCCCAGGCTAGAAGTATAGCTACCCAGGTATGGTTTATATAAATCAAGTATTAATTGTTAACAAAGTGAATAATCACATAAACTATATATGCAACCGACCTATGCTATTCAGATGTCTTGAATCATCACCAACACGTGCAAGTCAGACAAGACAAAACAAAACCCCTCGCGGTCGCGAATCGAATAGAATCACAGCATGTATGAGCATGATTAACTGCCCCTCCCCCTCCATTCAAGCTAACTAAGGTCCGACTAAGAACCGCCAAGTGTCGTCATTGCTGCACTTTGAATCCCTGTTAATCAAGACGCTAAGAGAGGGGACCCGTTCTCTTCCTTTCTTCTCTTTACTCCTACCGGCCCGCATCAGCGACTTTACTCTTTGAGCCTCTACAAGCATGAGTTCCTAGCATGGACCGGGGTTATTCTGCAGTGAACGGTTGGCTGGCTTGTGGGAGAAAAACCACTCATAAACATCTCCAAGTAAACATGAAAACTGCAGTGTCGGAGAAGTCGAACCGACAACCCGTTCAATCAATAAGCCATGCCCATGCCAACAGTAACTCAGCAACAGTGGACCCAGACTTCAGCAACACTCGTCATACTTGACTCCTCTCTTCGGCTTTGAGGGATTTGTATCAGTCCATTTAACCCCCAAATTGAACATATAGCATCACCAGCCCGTCGGATCGTGATCACATGAACTGGTGGTATAGACTAGGAGAAACACACGTAAAAGTCAATTCGTCAGATCTTCAATCTGTCTTCGTATTATAGACATCTATATAAGACATAGTTGCTAACTAATTAAACCATCAAATGGATATCAAAGTCACATGCTAATCAACTCCCCTTCTTCCCCCTACTTTGTATTCTTCGACCAGGGCTCCTCATAGATAAGGCCCAACCCATCAAACTTCCACTCTTTTCATTATTCGTAAATTCCCCAACGCCGAAACACCAATGATATATAATGCAAGTCGTTGTGACCCAATACAGGTGCTACCGAGTGGAAGAAATCTCAGCACACCTCGAGCATTCGGTTGGAGTTGCAAGCAGTTTTGCCCGTAGCGAATCTCTATAGGATCTCCCTAAGCTTCTGCTTCTGGTCGGCAGTCAAACTTGAAGGGAAGTTGATCTTGTACTTGACGACAAAGTCGCCTCGCTGGCCTGGCTTTTTCGAAATTGGCATTCCTAGACCGGGGTAACGCTCCTCGCTGTTTGGCTGAGTAGGACCTCCCTTCTCCAGGTTGAGCTGTCGACCGTCGATCGTGGTCACTGTTCGCCTCCAACCAGTCAGCGCCTCCTTGAGGTCAAGGGTGACAGTGTGGACAAGGTCGTTATCCTCACGCTTGTAGAGAGGATGTTCCTTCTGTAAAGATGTTAGTTATCTAATCCTATTTAGGATTTGCTGGAGTTTTGCTCACCTCTTCGACAATAAAGTGAAGATCCTGGCGACCCCCCTCTACTTGATCGCCGACTCCGTTAAACTTGATCTTGGAACCCTTCTTCAGACCTGGCTTGATAGGAACTTCGAGGATTTGATCGGTCTGTACCCGCTTCTGGGTAGAGTCGTCAAATGTCTTCCGCTTAATCTTCATCTTCTTGGTGACGCCGTTGAACAACTCCTCGAGTGTCAGAGGCAGAGGTCGCTCGACAGTCGTGACCTCAGGGGTGGTTTCCCTGGCACGAGGCTCGAAACCGGATCGTGCACGTGAAGCACGGCTTCGAGCACCGCCGTATCCGCCAAACATGCCGGCCATATCTTCGTCGTCAACACCGCCGTGCATGCCTCCAGCTCCGTTGCGCATGAACTCGGCGAAGATATCTTCTGGGTTGCTGAAACCAAAGCCTCCAGCACCTCCGCCGCCAGTGTTGAAGTGGAAGGTTCGAGTGCCTCCGCTAGGCATACCACCACCACTGAAGTCGAATCCGCCGAACCCGCCGGGCATACCTCCAGCGGCGAAGGGGTTACCACCGGCCCCGGCACCAGCTTCAGGCTGAGCGCTGCCGCCGCGGAGGAGGAACTCGAGGCCGTATTGATCATAGATCTTGCGCTTCTCGGGGTCGGAAAGGATTTCGTATGCTTGTGAGCATTCTTTGAACTTTTCAGCCGCATCGGGGCTATCCTTGTTCTTGTCTGGATGCCATTTCAAGGCAGCTTTTCTGTGGAAGAACGGCGGTTAGCATAGCTGTATAGGGGTAAGATTGACGCAGGTTGCGCGAAGGTCAAGTTTTCCAATACGATGCTTCATACTTTTCAAATCCTCGAAAGCAGCATGGAGTGACCATGATGCATTCAAAGGCGGTAACATGATAGAAGTCGTGCGATATTGCGCCTTCGTAGCTCCGCGTATGGAAATATGTTTACTTACTTGTATCCCTTCTTAATCTCATCCTGAGTAGCCTCAGGCTTGATATTGAGGGTATCGTAGAGTTTAGTCTCTTTGACCATTGTGGCTCGTGGACAATGTTTCTAGTTAGGTAGGTTTGCGATGTGGTTCGAATGTGTTAAGGCAAAGGTGAAAGCGGTGGAAAAGGAAAAAAAGAAAAAGCAGCGTAGGCGTAGGTTTCGCTACTTTCTAAACCAAAAGTGCAAAGGTTTGTTTCTGAATTGAAGTGAGGTTAGGTAAAGAGAGGGGAATGTTTTAGTGTAAGAGTGAGTTTACAAGAGGTGAAGAGGATAAAATGGAAGTCAGGTCTACCTAATGACATTATCACTTCAACGCCATGCGACCGTGACATAGGATTTAGAGAAGCCACCACTGAGAAATACTGGGGCATGGGACCTTGTGGAAGCTTCCAAGGGGGAAAAGGACACCGCCAGGCCTGGACAAAGAACTTGATATGGAATAGACGCTGGCTGGCTGACCTTCCATTGCCTACATGGGGTGGGGGTGACGTCGAGTCGATCGATTTCCATAGAGTTTCTTTATGTACCTCTACATCAGTTACTGTACTTGTTTGTTTCACTCCTGCAGCTGTAACTGCCAGGAAATGTTTCTATTTTGCTTATATACTAAAGGCCCTCAAACTCAATTCCTGTAATACACATGTAAAAAATCGGTCAGTCATGCTCTGCAGCAGTCTCGTGTCGGGCTGGGCTCTTAACCTGTCGATACCTGACGGTCTTCGCAGGGATAAAGTGGCCTATGACGATACCTAGCCGCGGTGGAGACAGCGCCCCAGACGCCCGAAATCCATTCCAAGACCTCCAGCTCCGGAGCTCGAGATGGTTCCTGGAAGCTTGAGCGGGTCTTGAAGAGGCCTGAATCTTGGCCTGATGCTAAAATCTCGCCCATACGTTGTGCCTTCAGTCGTCGTCTGTATGGGTATTTCATAGTACCTTGTACATAGGTTTCTGTTGTGATCACAAATCTGTAGCGCTAACTTGACGTTTTGCTCCCCACCGTGAGCTGCAGCTATTCCCGTCAACCCCAGTCTGTAGTCGAAGCTTCTAGAACCTTCGAAGTCATGAGCTACGGCTAGGCGCTGTTCGAGATAGGTAGCTTAGGTTCATTAGAGAAGATATGTATGGAGCATGAGACCGTATTGGATTACAGACATGAATTCATTACTATTGACCTGAAGCATTGACTTTAAGTTGTCTGTCTAACTGTTGTCGCAATAGCTTCGGATATACCGCTTGGTGTGTCATGACACCATGTTATCATATCACCATATCACAAAGCTTGCAAGGGGGGCAGACCTGTACGGAGTCTTGATCTCTCTTAGTTCCGTTCTTTTACAATGAATGTGTACCTTCGCAAAAGGGATCTGAAGCAAATCCAAAGCATTATGTATATCATAACTGGAATATTAAACTATACTCACGCCAAGCTACGCTACGCAACCGATCCAGCCTATGCCTTAAACTTCTGTATTCCAATTGCGCAGCAAGAATCAAAATCCAACTCTATATCAATTTCAATGCCAATCATTTTACTGATAGCAGAACGGGTTTTCGTCATTACTTCCATACCTACCGTCCTCGACGTTCAAGTATGAATGCACGTGTATGCCAAGCATTTCTCTTATCTTATCACTCTTTAGTGAGTAGTCTACCTGCCCCTCCGCGGCCGCTCAGCGCAACCTTCTACCAGGGAAGCGAAGTAATAGTAGAAGCTGCTCACCTGTTGGTTGTTGGAGGTCCTTCTTCATTCCTGCATATCCATACCTCCTCAATCTTATTAACCACAACACGATGGCGTCCAGAGAGCCTTCGGAGGCCGATATCGATAACTTGATTGAATTTTGCGGTCTGAAAGGTGAAAATGATCGCGATTTGGCAAGACAAGCCCTGAAGGTCAGGTCCGAGCCAATACATTTGCCCTGTGACCGTTGCGACTGACATATGTTTTTTTAACAGCTCAACAACAACAACATCGAAATGGTTGCCGGAGAGTTCTACAATAACGGAGAGGACAATGTATGGGTATTCCTGCATAAAAGCACCAGTCGCATGCTAAAACACCGTAGTTTCGATCGAGGTATACGAAGCTCTGGGACGAGTCAGCATTCAGCGCGGACAGAGACGGCAGCAGCAACAATGCCGGGATATGTCAGTTTCTTCATATATCTCACTCCCGTACCTCTAACCAAATTTGCAGCGTTCCATGTCGAATCTTCCGATCACGCCGTTATTCAAGGCGTAACCCCCCCGCCTGATTCTCATATGTTTGGCGCTCCCTCAAGACCTCCTTCACGATCAAATAATCGATCTCCTCTGGGTACGGTGGTGGAATGGGCTGCGGCACATGCGCCCGGTATTTCTCTTTCCCAGTGCGACGAGCATCTACTAACTGGGTCGTACGCAGGTGTCCCGAATAGCCAGGCACAGGAAGACGACGACGTACAACGAGCGATTCGCGAGTCGGCGCAAGAGGCTGGAATAACGATACCCGAACAAGAAACCGGCTTCATAGGTCCATCGGAACCGGCGCCCACTCAATTTGGCCCAGCAAATCGCGAAACCTACGAGGAGAGCCAATGGGCAATGGTTCCTGTTGGGCCAGCTAGCAAAGAGATATCCACGAACGACCCGAAGCCGTCAGAAAGAAAGAGGGTACAAAGCGCCCCTGCAATGCTGATTAAGAGCAGACCAGGAGAGCATGATCATCGACTGGGCGGTCTCCTCACGATCATGCATGAAATTCCCATGGCCCGAAATATCCTCCTCAACATCGGTAACATAGCTGCAACATACGGTAATAACAAGGATTGGTGGAAAGGGGAGGAGATCCTATCACAGGAGGTTCTGGCTAGAATGAATGAAGAGATGACCTGGGAAGCGGGAGAACATAACAGCAGCACTGCGTTCGAAGAGGAAATCCACCGCCTAATGGCTTTTCTGGATTCCACCGAGCGTGCATACGGCTCGATATCTATGCTGACGGAGCTAATGAAGTTCCATGGTATTGGCACTGAGAAGCACTTTTACGAGATGCTACAGGACAGACACGGTGAAGCGATCAAACCATTCACACAAGTTGCTACTGTCGCACCTTTCCACGGTGGTGCCATGGAAGAGAACGTCAACTTTGGTTATCTCGAAATAGAACACTCAAGAAACGAGTACAAGTGCATCAAGACATTGTATGAGGCACTTGACCACGTAATGTGGAGCGATGCACTTGGACCAGAAGCTATTCAAGAAGATTCCAAAGTGGCCTTTTTCAAGGAAATGGGCGATGTTTTGGTGCTCGATATATCTGGTGATGGACCAAAGGATTCAATCGAAATACCTCATGAATTCTATCCAGAGAAATACCTGGTCTCTCGACAAGACGAGGCCCGCCGCATCCAGTACGGTTGGCGCCAGACGAAAGAGGATATGGCACGTCTTGAAAGAGAAAAGGAGCAACTTGATCAACTGAAGGGGATTTGGGCCACCGGCAATATTAACACAAAGTCTGGCCTGCTGAAAAAGTCAGTAGAGCAGTGGAAGGGTTACAAGAGTTACCTTGACGGGTTTAGGAAATTCGCAGCGTTGGTAAATTCGGGATTCGACACCGGCAAGTATCCCGACTACCGCGAGGCTGCTCCCGACTGCAAAGATGAACAGGAAAAGCGATATGAGACGGTTGAGCAGGTAATTGAGTACTCAAAGACGTTGCTCGAAAGTCTAGAAAACAGAATGAAGGGTAGGTCTCGAAACTCATAAAGATGGAGAACATTTTGATTGATTGATTAATTACAGACCTCGATACAGAGATGGAACAGGTTGCAAGGAAACAGAGAGCTCTGGGAAGGCTTCTCACGGTGCCGGACAAGCCAGGTCGTCCGAAGCCCATGGCGTGCAAAAAGTATCTGCTTCGTGGAGTGGCCACTTCGCCCGACGTTGTCTATGTCTGTCAGCGTGAAGAAGAGGATTTGATAGAAATCAACGACGAGAGCAACCGAGTTGATCAATGGTGGAGACTGACATATAATTCGCACGGAGATGGATCAACGACGCGGGCCGAGGTAGGGAACAAACAGACTTGAAAGAGTAGTGACTGACATGATCACAGAAAATCAAGACCGAGGAGCTATTCGAGGATGTGTGGCATGAGAGCAGGAAGCCTTTGCTCGTATATGCCACCGAGGAGGCCCTCGGAACCTCGAAGCAGCGACTTCCACCTCAGCTAGAGCTATTTGTTAAGGTGGACAACAAAGCTTTTCGGCAGGAGTTGACCGAAGAAGAGACGACGGCTGAAGTAAAGCAAACACCCAACTCTGACCATCCTCTCTCGCCTCTCTCGCCTTCAAAAAGAAAACACCGAGCTGATAGCGTTGGTTCAATGGACAGCAACCGTGCTTCCATTGGCAGCGATGGCAGAAATGGATTCGACAGCCCATTTGATTTTCCAGATGATCACACAGGTACTGAGATGGAGGATTATGGAAGCTCGTCGAACTATATCCACAGTAGCGATATCTTGGACGATCCTCCTACACTCCCAGCTCGCCCTCAAGGCTCGACTACGTCCACAACAGAGCCAACTTCGGCTACCATGACACCTAATACGGTCGAAGCCGACTATGTGGACAGTGAGGAGCCTCGAAGTCCGGAGATGCAAGAGAAGTCTAGACCACCTCCTTTCATGTCGATCTCGAGAACCCCGTCCGAAAGAAAGGAGCCGATCAATCTGATGGATATGGACATACCAGATGAGAAGCATTAGACGGCCTACGCTGCTGCTTCTGGCTTGGTGAGAGGGATATGGCAGTCGTTGCACTGGTGGCTTTCCTTTTCCCCCCTGAAAATGAAGCACGGGCGGACGATAAGAATCGCCGCTGTCTATGACACGACATGATTATTGCTTTAGCATTTGAGCGTAAGGAGTTTTCTCTTGCCCTGGCATGTAGGGCAGGCAAGGGCGGTTGCATAACGTCAGATTAGTGGTTTTCGATATCAATATTAGGCGTCTAGAAGTGGATGTCTTACCGCGCTGCCGTATTAATGGTCTGTGAAACAGCCTCTAACCAATATATTGCTGATCATGCTGCTCAAACAATCGGATCTTCAATTTTGTTTTTGTAGTTATGAGGTTATTCTTGACTCCGTCTCCGGCATTTTGCCAAGGGCATCGCGATAAACGTTCGTCTGATGGCCTTTCCTCAGACTTTTGGCACCTCAATATACGGCGAATCGCGTCTGAAATGTGTATTCTGTCTATAAAGAAATCAAGTATCAAAAATACACCGTTTGCTCCTCATAACAGCATGCGTAAATCAGAGGCCACCAGTCTGTCCCGGTCCCCATCATGCCAAGCCCATGCCTTGTCGAGACTATTCTAGTCGGGACAGTCCGCAATCGTTAACGCCCTAAGTAAATAAAACACAACCCGCTATGCCGCCGACTTTACTGTAGATGAAAATAACGAAACCACCAAATGCCGAGGATACCGGGGTTGAAAGTAGCCCAGTACGTCATATTGGCCTGCCCAAAAAATGCACTACCGCGCCAGGACGTTTATCTGCGGTCTCTAACATCATCGTCGTCTTCGTCGTCGTCCTCATCGAATTCGTCCATATCCTCGTCACTGTCGCTACCGCCAAAGTCCTCTTCCTCATCTGTCATGTTCCAAAAGTCGGCATCGTCGTCAACTGGCTTTTGTGGTGCAACGGTGAGTTCGGAAGGAGTGGGCATGCGGGAACCTGCTGGTATGTCCTTCTGAGACTTATCAACGATTTCCTTTGCCCGCCTGTTGTATTCGGTCTTGTTGTCGCGGTAGAGTACGCTCGCGTCGACGTTCGCAGGGGAGTTAATCTCGGGGTCGTCGAGCAGGAGCAGGACGGATCGGAGAACGGATTCGACGCCGTGAAGAACATTCCAACGCTCGCTCGCCAGCTCGCCTGACTGTTCGTCTTCTCCTGGTTTGTGGAGAATGGAAATGCAGAGATTGCCATCTGGGTAGACGTTGGGGTGGCAGATATTCTTAGTCAGGAATTTGAAAGTAGGAGGCTGGTATGGGTAATCGTTCGGGAACTTCATCTCGGCCTTGAGGTAGGCGCCGTGCCAGACGCTGTCAGGGTTGACAACCCAGAGACCGAGTTTCCAGCGAAGGATGTTTGAATCATCGGTCTAGAGGACATGTGAGTTCTCGTCTCTGACAATGCAATCAGATGCAACCTACCTCAATGTTGACCCATTTCTCCTTCTGGAGGGGCTGAAGCTCCTGCATAAGTCGCTTTTGCGCCATGATGTGGTGACTGATGACGGATTACCGGTTTAAGTCTGTGTGTTGTACCGTCGTCTTACAATAGAGAATCCTCCAAATGAGCGAGTGGGTGAAATGAAAAGACTGAAAGGCTTGGGTTCCAAAGTCAAGATGTTTGGTGCAGGTTGGTCAGTCAGGTCAGGCTTAATAAGTCAGGCCAGAGCCGGAGGCGAAGGGCGTGGAAAGGGCGGTCGAGGAGGGGCGGGAGTAAAGAAGGAGGCCCGTGGAAGTAGAAGCCCGGTGGTTGCGGCTTCGGCGATTGGCGCAGAAGCGGTACACTGTAACTAGTGGTGTTGGTGTTGGTGTTTAGGGACAAAACAACTGAGCTGAGGTGAGGTGAGGTGAACTGGCGGGTATTTCGCTTTGTTGGCAACTCCTGCTTGGGTACTGCTTGGCCTTTTATGAGACGGAGATAAGGTTGTCGTATGAAAGAGGTCTACCTGCTGGGCTACTGAGGTATCGTCTAAACAATAACCTTGATGGGCGTATGCTTTCAATGAGACAGAAGGAGAGAACAAGTTTGAGAATGAATAAAAAAGGAGCCACCTCTTAGTGACCTTCTCACACATTCAATAAAGAAACAAATATCTTTCAGGGCAACAGAATAATAATAATAAATGGGGAAGAAAAGAAAAGAATTACAGACATGAAATTAATGGCTGATTCATTGAACTTATCAATAAAAGAGAGTCATTCACATCGGCCAGGCCGCCGCCCCGGAACCGGGGGCGTTAGTAGTCTCAATACAGTACCTGGATTCCATCAACATCCAATCCAATCCCGGCTGGTGACCGCAGTAACACCTGCCACCTGGTTTTGGTTTTGGTTTTGGTTTTGGTTGGGTGTCTGACAGTGACGCCTGCCCTGTTTGCGCTTGCTTTGCCCCTCCAAAAGAAAAACTGACGTCGGCATCTTGTTGGTCCCTTGACTCCATTTCGGCCCCACCTAGTCCATCATGCCTGCATGCTTACTGTACGTGCCCATTTATTCCCGCTGGCTCCAATGATTAATGATTCCAAGTCGCTGGTGCATCCATTCTATTTGATGCTTGGAGTTTACTTACCTATGAATGTCCGCGCCGGGGGTTTGGGTAAAGAACCATAATGATTAACCCTTATAGGCATCTTGTTGAGAACAACCTTATAGCTGTTCATGTTTTCTCTAGATATAGATCGGCTGGGCGTAAATCCAAGCAACCTGATTCCATTCGTTTCAACTACAGGGTTAGCATGATCAAGCAGTAGAACTTCTGCGACTTGGTGTCATAATCGTTTCAGTTTACGAGGTCTATCAAAGCAGATATAATTTGATCAAGCAAGAAAAGTAAAATGAGTTGAGTTATTTCATTCAGATCTATCTTTCTAGCTGAGTACCAATGAACTCACGCTATATGTCATGCAATGCAACGCATGATCCAATATTCATAAGCACTGAAGCAATACATCTTTCCATAGGTGACATCCCGCTGACCATCATTTCAACATATCAAGCACCCAGATCGTAATAGACACAGTTGCCGGAGCGAAAGTTGTAGAGGAATGCATGTCTCGACCCGTTCTTCTTCAGGTATTTGCATCTCAAAGTATCCAACTGGTCGTGGATCTCGCGTATGTACTTCTTCTCCGTAGTGGTCACTGAATGTTCGACTTGTCGCCATCCATCCGGCTCTGAGAGACATGTTTCGCGCATCAGGTCCATAACCTGATCAGTTGTCTCAATAGCCAAGACTGGCCCTTCTAAGAACGATCGCACCAAACTATTCGCACTGACTTGGGCTTGTTCCACGACCGTTCTACGGTTGAACTTTTTACTCCGAGTTTGTGCCACCAGTACACGAACTTCCTGCTCAGAATCTTTGTCGCCCGAGCTGGCGTCCGCTGAACTGTTGCCACGGAGTTTGACCACTGATCGTGAATCGCGTTCTCGAATCTCGTTACGAAGCCAAGAAAGCAGCTGGGTCGTTGGTATGTCTGCATCCGGGACATCCTTTCGTCCCATGCTCTTGATCTTTAAAATTGCATCCTGTTTGATAATGATGATCCAGGAATATGTTTCGTCACGATGCTTCGACAACAAGTCTTCAGGCGATCGAGCATCTTTGGCCATCTCAGCGCTAATGTCGTGCGCCCAGAGAGTCTGGAGTATCTCAACGCCCGACGATCTCAGCACAGCAGCATCGAAACTGGCAACAAGACAGTCACACTGCAGCAGATAGTCAGTATAAGTCATAAGTTGTAGCTGTCAGTGATAAACGTACTCGTCGAGTGTTGAATGAGCCATTTGCTTCGTCCTCGGATTTCTTCAAGAACGAGCGCCCCCCAGTTTTTGAAGGCTTCGCCAGTCGCTCCCATGCCAAACTGAATCCAACAGCATGCCTCTCTCCAAATTGACCCCCGACTCTCGGTCGATGCTCCTTGATCAACTGATCATATCTGCCACCAGCAGCGAAAACTTCCTTGACTTTTTTGTCGTACAGGCAAGAGAAAAGGACACCTCCCGTGTAGAAGGCCTCCTTCAGACTGTTGAGAGGATTGATGTAGATCTTAGTTCCCACACTCAAGCGCTTACAATACTCAACAACTTCTTTGAGATGTGCGATGGTCGGCGAGGCTCGCTGGTACATCTCGCTGCCCTCAAAGAGAGTTTTGAGCTTGGCAAATGTCTTATTGGGGGTGTCTACTTCGCGTCAGTCATGTCGCATTCCCTTTCATAGCCACTCTTCTTACCTCTAAAATCAAACTTTTGAAGTTCATCCACACTTGTAGCTGAGACACCTACAGTTGGCGACCGCAGTTCAATCCTAATTTTCTGCCAGGTGTAATTGTGAATATTCAGCTTACTCAAGACATCTGCCGTTCCGCGCCGACTGGCGGGCTCGATACCGCAATGCTCAAAAATAAGATGCAAAAGATCCGAGTGTCCAAGATGGAAACACATGGCTGTTGTGGACAGTGAAGGGAACGCGTGAATGATTTCGTCAATCACTTTGAGAACCTCTGCTTCTTTGAGAGCAAGGTCAAGTGTATCCGTGGTGACGATATCGAAATCGACTTCTCCAAACATAAGCGGCTGCCCCGTATCCTGCTTATCACGGAATACGTTGCCAAACGTAAACGTTCGTTGAACGACCGGTCCGTTGGTTTGCTTCGCCATCATTCTCGCATTTCCAAGAGTCAGGTCATATGGCAGCTGGAGCACATTTCCATTAGGATCCAAAAGTTGGACGGCATTATCGCCATAATGAGAAGATTTTGGATAAATGATGCCGCGAGGGGTTTCCAAAGCTCCATGGCGACGGAAGATGGAAATCAATTCCTGCTTCACCAAGCCCTGATTGAGCAATTCCTGCGGACTCATATTCGCCGAAGACATATCCCAGGCATAGTTCTTGGTAGGCTCCATGCGTTTTGCAAAAAGGGTCGAAAGCATTTTGCGATAGTAGGGAGAGCTGGGGTCTGCAAGTCCTGCCAGAGTGCGCCTGATTGTCTCGCTTTCCATCTGGACCGGCAACTTGCCGCTCTTTAAAAGGTCGGTACTCGAAGGTCTTTCTTTAGGATTGTGGTTTACCAAGGACAACACGATATCGGTCTGGGCTTTCTCCGCGGGCTTAAAGTCTGATGGCAACACTGGCTGCGGCTGTCTAAGCTGACCAAGGACATCGGCCTTTTGCATGCCCATCATGGGTAAGTAGCACATCTCGAAGAAGATGATACCCAGAGAATACATCTGGTTTTGTTAGTTGAAATGACCACAAGTGGCTTAATTCACTTACATCGACTTTTGTACTATATATACCGTTCACAGTCGATCTGACTTCAGGTGCCGAATAGTAGGCTGTGCCGATGCTTCTTGTCATGTCGTCTGTTTCCAGGGTGTTCGAGGTGATAGTCTTTTCCACCGAGAACTGTCCACTGGTGGCAAGTCCAAAATCACCAATCTTAACGTTGTCAATCCCATCCGAGCTACTACTGATGAATATGTTTTCCGGCTTAAGATCACGATGAACAATGCTCAATCCATGGATATGAGCCAGTCCTTCGAGGATTTGACGGAAAAGACGCCAAATCTCCGCCGTGTTCTTGTAGAGATTCCTAGTGATAAGATCACGAAGTGTCTAACGAGTCTCGTAAGCATTTTATACCCTCGATGTACTTCAAAAGCCGGATAACTCACTCGTTTTTCACAATACTCCATGGAAATGTAGAGTATGGTTCGGTACGAACGTTGATACTTAGATCGTCGCTGGAACATTGCATTCCTTTCTTTGTCTGGAGATACAACACGGTGGATAGACATTTCATCCAACGACTCGTCATCAGAGTCTGTCGTATCGTCATCAGAGTCTTCATCTTCGTCGTCGTCGTCGTCGTCGTCCTCTTCCTCGTCCGAATCATCTTCATCTTCGTCCGAATCCGAGTCCGAGTCTTCGAACCCATAGTCTACACCGGCGTTGGATGATATGAAATCGAGACCTCCTGTGCTAGTGGCGAACTGGATATCAATACCAGCAGACTCCGTACCCTGGGTGTTTTCCTCTGTGATGTAACCGGTTGACGTGTCGTCCTCGGCATCGCCCTGGTCGGAGATCTCCTCAACCCATGTGTTGTAATATCGAACAACAGCAGGATGGCTGAGCTGAGAAAGCAATCGAACCTCTTTCAAGATTTCAGTGAGGCTGGACTGTGATCGCTGTGTGATCTTCTTGATGGCATAGATCTGTCCGTCAAGTTTCTTCCTTGCTTTGACAACTTCTCCAAAGCCCCCCTTTCCCAATCTGCCTTCTTCAACAAAATCTTCAGTGTATCGTGACAGAGAAGGTCCTCTATGGTTGGTTGAATCGCGCCGAAATCTTGGAATGGGCTGCAATGAAGTCGCAGGGCTGCTTGACAGGATGGCGGACGAGTCATCGAAAAGAACCGGTGCATCCGTGGCCAAGAACTCGCTGGATCCAAGCTCGAAAGCCCTGGGTCTTTTCTGTTTGTCCTCCCTGAAGAATCTACTCACCAATTCGTGTAAAGAATGCGAAAGAGTGACTGATTCCATTAGGTTCTTCGGTGACGAGTACGTTCGTAGCACATCGAGGCCAAAGATCATTTGGACAAATACAACACCAAAGTCCCAGATATCAGTCTTGAAAGTATACTGAGGCTTTGACACACTGGCGATTTCTGGAGGAAGCCAGTAGGCAGACTTGGCAGTATGTAATCCAGGAAGTCCCAGCTTGTGAGAGTTGATGGAGTGGATTTCTCTCTGATACCAAGCATCAGAAATCTTAGGAACAATTTCACCCGTATCTTCTCTGAACAGAAGGATATTCCCCGAGTGAATATCTTGGTGAGCAATATTCTTGTTGTGGAGGAAGTTGAGTGCATCTAGCAGGTCACGCGTCCAAGAGCGCACTTTGCCAATCTCAATCTGCCCTGCAAGCTCCAACAACTCCTCCAGAGGACCCTTCTCTGCCAGTGGTGATAGAATACTTATGGTCCATGTATTTGCAATATTAGGATCCGTAGCAAGTCCCGCCTGAACCCTGAAGTCTAAAATATCAACGAGATGGCGGTGATGAACTCGTTTTACAGTCTTAAGATCCTGAAGGCGAGATTCTAGACTCTGGAGCTGATGTTTGAACTCTTTTGAGTCCTTATTTGTGGTACGTAGGATGGTCTCCTTCAAAGCCATAGTCAAGCTACCTTGTCCATTAGCCAGAACAGGTCTGACAGTATAAACGACAGACACAGGGCCTTGTCGTGGATCGCATTTGCCTGCAACAGCTTTGAAGACAATGCTGTTTCCCGACTTGTCTGTAGCCTCGCAGAACTGATCAAACTCGATCACCTCGTCTGTCTCTGTACTGGCACTGAGTTCCTGAGGGGTGTTACCGTTTGGACGTCGCTTCGACTCCTTGGCCTTTTGTTTCTGTCGGTCGATTTGTTGTTGAAGCATCTCGGCCATAACACGCTCCTCTTCCTGGGCCTCTTCCATCTTCTTGCGTTCTTCAGCTTCCTTCTTCTCCTGCGCTAGCTTTGCCATGGAAGCCTCGTGGCGTTCTCTTTCTTCTTCGAGGGATGGTAGGTGTTTGCCATCTGCCTTTGCTTGCGCAGCATCCTCGAGGATGTCCCTTACTCCTTCAACAATCTGATCGATCATTTCCTGCGCATCTTGCGCAAATATCTTTGGTTTCGTCTCCAAGAACTTTTGGATCTTGAACTGTGTGACTTCCTTAAGGTCATAGTTCTTCAATGTGACAAGAGGTGGTGATTTCGGGTAGGTTGCAGTCATGACAAAGCTCAGCGTACAAGCAAAGTCTTCATCTTTCGATGCTTTTATCCGTATGTCAAAGTGTGGTTCGGTTTTCTATAGACCGTGAGCTTCGGTTGCCCAGTTGGATCTCGAAGGGTAACTCGAGGGGGACGTCGTAGAACTCTACCTTCCAAGCGCTTTGGGTTCCTGAATGCATAACAAAGTCATCGCCATAAATAGCCTCGAGGGCGAGGAGCTCGTTCTGCTGTAGTTCTTCATATTCGATTTTGTTGTTGACCTCCGGGCTCGCAGTAGGTTGGAGACCGGGGAAGCTTGAGTCATTGGTGTCGTTATTGAGAGTCAAGGGCTTCTTCCATACCCCAGGTTGTTTCCCCGCCATGTTTGCGCAGGTTCCAGAGGAGAGTCGAGTCACAGCAAAAGCCGTGACACTCTACAGGGAAAGAGCCATGACGGCGAATACTAATTATTAAGAATGAGATAAATGGTTGTATAAGGTCATCCAGTGAATGGATGAAAGATAAGAGAAAGCTCCCTCTGACGTCGGGTCGCAAAAAGTGGCGGGGTAGTTTTAATACGTGCTCCCGCGTATTTCCACTTAATGACTGCCAGCTCAGTTTGCGACGCTCTTACAAAGGCGGTGTCGTGCCATCGAATTACAGGCGGCCACAGGGCTGATGAGGGGTTCACAGCGGTTCTTGCGGCGTCCAATTAGTGCTTGGAGTTACCTGGACCGCCTGGCGCGCGCTGCAGGAGTGCCTTATTCTGCATTAGTGCAGGCTCCCTAGACACCTATGTTCCTTGGAAGAGCTGGAAGGGTGGGGCGCCAGGGTCTTGTTTGCATTTGCTTGGCTATGATCTACGGCAGCTGAAAGTAAACATACGGGAACGAAAGTCAACATTAACATCCAACGGCGACCAATCTTGTCCTACCACAACAAAAGAGCCAACAACATAGCAGCACAGGCCCAAGAATAAATGTTACTATCTCAACTTTCATAATCGCTGATGCGAGCTCTTTTCTCCCTTTAATTAATCAACTGCTTGCTCGCTCACACGCAGCACGACCACAAAATGTTAGGTTGGATGCTGAGACGCGGCGAGAACGCGCCAGAGCCAGTCAATTCAGTCAATGATGGAGGTACGCACCGTTAGCTCTGAAAAGCATGGTGGATTAAATTTCTAACGTTTCCACCAGATACAACTCAAATCGACGTGCCTGACACTCCTGCGCCCGTCTTTGCTGCCAGGGCATTCAAGAGTGCGTTGTTTGGAACTCCAGCGCGGCCGACAAATCAACCCACGAGAGCAAAGGACAAGAACTCTAGGATGGATCAGGAATCCTCCCGAACACCACCGCGACCGCAAGGGATTCTTCTGACGCCAGGAACCGGCACTACGAGACGAAAGCGCGTATCGTTTGGACAAGATGTTAAGAAAAATGCCAATACAAACAAAGAACCAGAATTGCGCCAGCGCACGCGCTTGAACGATGCTCTCGAGAAAGCATCAAAATCCATAAGTCAAAAGAACGAAGCGCAACAAGAACAGGACAATTCCTCGGATGAATGGGAAGAAGCCGACGACGAAGATTACTGCACTCACGACATCACGATCGATCTTAACGAGCCTCATTCGCAGTCGGGCAGATACTGGAAGGAAGAGTTTGAGAAGTACCATGAGGATGCGAAAGCGGAGATGGAGAAATTGCTCAAGTACAAACAATTGGCAAAGTCCTACGCAAAACAGAAGGACGCAGAGGCGATTGAGCTCGCAGTCAAGCTCAAAGAAGAACAACTCAAAGTAATTGAGATGGAGAAGCAAATTGCAGAAGGCGCCTCTAAAATGGTATCGAAGCGTGCAGACCGGCCAGACGAAAGCAACTCTGATCTTCTATCAACACTCACGAAACAAACAGCACTGGCGGTGCAATACCGGACGCGAGTGCAGGAGCTGGAAGACCAACTTGAGGAATTTCTCCGCGAACGAGAGGACGACCCAGATTCGAACGACCGAAAACGACGACAAGCGACATCGCCCAGGACCCAGAAGACCCTTCTCGAGACGCAGCGCGAATTGAGGCGAGCTCGCATGCAGGTTAAAGAAGTCGGTGATCTTCGAGACCAGATATCTTCTCTGAAGACTCAACTCAAAGCGGCTGAAAAACGAGCCGCTAAAGCTGAAGCGAACAGCGAAATGGGAAACAGTACGAAAGAGAAGACCGATAAAGAGCCTCTGCGCGAGGGTTCAAGAGCGCAGGAATTACGTGCTCAGCTTCGCGAAGCCCGAGAAGAGAACAAGAACAAAGATGAAGAGTTGCGCAAACTCAAACAAGAATTTGAGGCCTACCGCAACGAAACACAAGCCCATAATGCGGACACAAATGCGGTTCTGGAAAGGGCGCATACAAAGATTGCCGAACTTAAGAAAGAGATCAAGACACTCAAGTCGGGAGATCACGATGCTCATGAGCAAAATGACGAGGCCGCACGACCGAAGAGCTGGCATATTCAATCAGACGCTGGTCGCCTGGCAGATGAAAGCCCAAAGCCTAGAAATGCCTCATCAGACGATAGAGACCTCAGACGCAACATGGCGCGTCGGAGTTTTGACTTGACTGACTTAGAAGACGACACAATGGAGCTCAAGCTTGCAGATCCCAACATTCATTCACTACGTCAAAAGTTCTCAGAAGATGCTCCTTCAAGACTTAGCAAATCTGATATTGGCTCTTCCAAGCCGGTATCATCAAATTTCGGTGGTAAGCCAGACATTGGTCGGCCTAGATGGCAACCATTTGTCCCGCGGTCGCCAAGGAATCGAGCATATCTTGGCGAAGAAATCACCAAGCGCATCGAGAACGGGGGCGAGACTCCCGGAAGACCAACCTTCGATGAGATTACCGTTCCTGATCTACCTGCGCTCGCTAAATCAGTCGCTCGGTCAAAACGGACCTCTTCCACCGAAGCGGATGAGAAGATCGACTTGTTGCAGGATCGTTATGCACGACTCGGGGGTCCCGATCCGAACCACAGTGCTATCGCTGCCAATGCATCAAGACTACCGCCTGAGCGCAGGGCTGCTGCCATCGCGCGAATTGAACAGAGAATGGCAGAAAAGAGACGTGAGCGTGGAAGAAAGGGATACGACAAGGAGAATGTTCGACCTTGAGTAAGATACTAGTCTACCCATACTGTACATACAAGATACCAGGACTGTGTTGAGCTTCAGCGAGGGAAGGTTAGGATTGAGATGTTTTTAACGTGGCTGCTAATAATTGTACGTCGATCAGTATGATAAAGACTGAATGGGTTTGGATTCGGCATTGGCATGGAGTTCCGGGGTTGTATCTGATAAATATCCCAGTTGCTGGATTTACATGATGAAGCTTGTCATGGTTTTGGGTTGATAAAGGCCGAGTCTAGAACCTTTTTAACTGCCTCGGCCTCCTTATCTCGCCGCGAGCCATTTTTGATACTTAACTTAACTTTGTAAAATAACTGAAATTCTCATAATGCCTTCTCAAATAATGATACCGACTGATGCCGACCTCATCCAAGATGAGATTTTCGAATTAGAAAAGCGTCTTCACGAAGCGAAGGCGCGTCTTAATAAACACCAACCATCGCCACCCCTGTCACCCACTCGTAAGTCACCACTCATACCTATAGATAAGGGGCAACAACTCATAAATCATAGCTCATGCTTCCGAAACAACTCATTTCTTGCTTCTATTATCAGATTCGGCGCTTCCATTGGGTTCATTCGCCTTTAGCAGTGGTCTTGAGTCTTATTTGGCACATGAACCTCGCGGTACAGCATCGTTCACCAACTTTCTCCCGGCTTCGTTATCGTCTTTCGCTGCGACAACACTTCCTTTTGTCCTCGCAGCACACAGAAACCCAGAAAAACTTGTGGAGTTAGACGATCAGCTTGATGCTGCTATCATATGCACTGTAGGTCGACGTGCTAGTGTCGCGCAGGGTCGTGCATTGCTAGGAATATGGGACAAATCGTTTCGGTCAAGTTGTCCGAATGTTGATGGGCGCGCATTACGGGAATTCGCGGACCTTTTGCGAAAGGAGAGCCAGAATGAGGTGCCATTGGTTTCTGGTCATCTGGCTCCGCTCTTCGGAGCGATATGTTCCCTTGTCGGCCTCGGGTTGCGACAGACAGCATATGTCTTTATGCTGAGTCATGTCAAGGCTCTGATCTCCGCTGCTGTGAGAGCCAATGTTTTCGGCCCTTATCATGCGCAGAAAGTGTTAGCTGGACAGCAGGTCCAGAGGATGATTGACGATATGATCGACCGAGAGTGGATGACCCCTGTGGAAGAGGCCGGCCAAACAGTACCTGCTATGGATCTGTGGATCGGAAGACACGAGATCCTATACTCGAGGATATTCAACAGCTAAGTAACATTTGCTGTTCGGGTGGTATCATTACTGTATATATCTATGCATTTTTAAATATTAATCAAAGCGCCTTGTCCCTATTCATCATCACTGTCGCTGTCGCTGCCGTATCCCACCAAAGGTCCTGCTGAAGCTGCGGCCTTGGGTTTCGATGCCACCGCTACCTTTGCCTTATTAAGGGCAGCAAGAGTACTGCCTGAGAAGATGCCACCCGTCTCTTGCTGCGGTTGTTGTTGTTCCTGCATCTGAATTGGTGCCTGGCTGGCCCCTCCGTTTTCAATCATCGGTCGTTCCTGGTACTCCACTTCGAAGCCTTCTCGTCCTAAGGGGTTGACAGATTGAGCTCCTCGGGCAAAGTGAACTTCGTCAGGAGCTTCATATCCTTCGAGGCCATAACTGCTTTCAATCTTCCGTCTCTTTCTGGCCTCGGGGTCTCGACCTTCGATCTCAGCAACGAACTCCGCAGGAAGAGCTCTGCGTATGGCATCAGCGGCCTGCTCTTCAATCCTGCGCGCCTCTCGTGCTTGCGCCATGGGATTCGGATCGGCAGTTGCCCAGCGAACGTTTAGAACTTCTTCATGATCGAGGGACTGATGCGCCATGGCTTCTTTGGCGAATTCGGCGTTGGCCTGGTTGACGTATGTGATGAAAGCGACACCCCTTGTGTTGAGGACACGAACTAGTCCTGTCAGTACCATTTCTGCTGTCTAAATTTTGGTGGTAACTTACTGCGCTCAACAGGGCCCCATTCTGCGAAATGTCGCGCGACAATCTCTTCAATATCATCGGTGACGTGAATTCTTCCAACGTAAACTGTTCGGTTTTGCCTCATGAAACTTCCTACACCACCCATATCATCTCGGTAGTCGGAGAACTTGTCGCGTCCAAAACAGTCGACGTTGGGGTTGAAATGGTCGTAGTCGCCTGGCAATCGGTGAAGGAAATCGCAGTCTTGACCCTTAGGGCAAATTCCACGCGCAAACCGTAGGCAGAAGAAGCTTCCCGGTATCGAGTCGGCCTTCGTATATCCGCTGTCCTTTGAGACATTGCAGCGACCTTTCGCCTTGGTCTTGGAGAGGTACTTGTCTTCTCGATCGCCGCCGGACCACTTGTTGTACCAGATATTGAAGATCGTACCGGTCTGAGGTGGAGGTTCTGATGTGAAGAAATCGGGGTCGACTTGGGCTCGCGCAGGTCGCTTCTTTTTGCGAATAATCTTCTTGACAACCTTCTTTCCTGTTGGCGCCGCGACTTCGCTATTTGTTGTCGCTACTGCCATCTCCTGGTTCTCCTGCTCAGCGACCGGCGCCGTCTCGACATGTTCCGCGGTGTCGGCCATTTTTTCGAATGTGGGAGATGAATTGTTAAAAATTCGTTGAGATGGCAACGCGACGAGCCTGCTGATGATGCAAGGCTATAAAAGATTCTGGGGGAATAGTTGAGTTTCAGAAGAGGAAAGCGGTGAGGCTGACCTTCCACGCTTGTGGAGCTTGATATTTGAATTCTGCCACCACTTCATCAGGCCTCTTAACCCCCACTCACGATTTAGATCTTGGACGGGCGCCGACGACTCGAGACTTATACCCTGCTTTATTTGTCTCTCATTTTCAAGCTGTTCTCAGAGACGCACCGGCGTCTCAACTAACCGACAAGATGGTGAACATTACGGAAAAGATCAAGGAGTACGTTGGTCCTTGGGAACAATGGCGGGGCATCACTGATATGGCGACAGGATTGAGGATGAGATGAAGAGGACGCAAAGTAAGTGAGAGACACAATCTTATGGACATGGGTCTTTCAGGTTGTTGTGAGAGGTCTATGTGAAGGCTTTAGGGAAAGGATTACGACGGTCATCCCCAACTCATTCTGTAGCTTACTCTCAAAATGGACTTGACTGCTCATACACTCATGAAGCGGAATACTCATACTTCTTATAACGGATATTTGCTGACTTATTGTTAGAAAACAAGGCGACTGGTATGTTTCTATGGTTATTTCATTGTATTATGTAGGAGTGTTAACGCAACCCAGAATATCACTTGGGTCTATTAAAAGGGTAAGTCCTCTTTGAAGCATCAGTTCTGTTTTCGATTATTTCATCGATAATCTTGTTTCAATGTACTAACAACCCACAGAAAGCTCGCTCGATTAAGGGCGCAGCTGCTGGAACCTGGTCCTGGAGCCGGAGGTGGCGGCGGTTCAGGTTTCGATGTTAGTAAAAGTGGTGATGCGCGAATTGCCCTCGTCGGTTTTCCATCAGTAGGAAAGTCAACGTTCCTATCCAAAGTCACAAAGACAAGGTCCGAGGTTGCTTCTTACGCTTTCACAACTTTGACAGCCATTCCAGGTGTGCTCGAGTATGGTGGCGCTGAGATCCAGCTTCTCGATCTTCCTGGTATTATCGAGGGTGCTTCCGAAGGCAAGGGTCGAGGACGACAGGTTATCTCGGCTGCCAAAACCAGTGATCTTATTCTCATGGTTCTCGATGCTACCAAGAAGGCTGAGCAAAGGGCGTTGTTGGAGGCTGAGTTGGAAGCAGTCGGTATCCGCCTCAACCGAGAGCCACCGTAAGTGCTCAAGTCAAGACAATCTTGAATTGTTATTAATGTGAGACTCGCAGCAACATTTACCTCAAGGTTAAGACAGCGGGTGGCATGAAGATCACATTCCAGTCCCCTCCTAAGAAACTGGACGAGAAGATGCTTTACAACATTCTCCGCGATTACAAGATCCTCAACTGTGAGGTTCTCGTCCGTGATGAGAACGCTACCGTTGACGACTTCATCGATGTCATCATGAAGGACCACAGAAAGTACATCAAGTGTCTCTATGTCTACAACAAGATTGACAGTGTCTCACTCGACTTCCTCGACAGGTTGGCCCGCGAGGACCACACCGTCGTGATGAGTTGTGAGGACGACCTGGGTATCCAAGATGTCATCGACAGATGCTGGAAGGAGCTCAAGCTGATTCGCATCTACACCAAGCGCAAGGGTGCAGAGCCCGATTTTGGCGAGGCTCTGATTGTGCGCAGCAACAGCACTATAGAAGATGTATGTGATCGCATTCACAGGACTCTCAAGGATACGTTCAAGTATGCGCTGGTGTGGGGTGCCAGTGCGAGACATGTTCCTCAGCGAGTTGGTCTGAGTCACCCTGTGGCGGATGAGGATGTTGTGTTTATCAACACTGCCTGGAAAGCATAAACGTATGCACCTTTGTCTTATAAAATTCAACAAAGTCATTATGTCCAATATTGCATTCAATATTCCGTGTATCAAAACCATGATTTATTGGTATGAATCGTGTATAAACCGGCTCCCAGAAAAGAAGCCAAGCCAAGCCCTGTCATCGCATCATGTCATTACAAGCCAAAGTGTTCAATCCTACACCACTATTAATGTGCGTGTATATGTGTACGTCCAGTGAACCCCAAACGCCTTAAACCGGACCTCTCCAGCGGTTCATATAAACACCATGGGCTAGCAATCACTAGCCAACAAAAAAGCAAAAGGCGCATCCCGAAAAGGTGGGTCATGCTCTAACTGAAGAAGAAGAAAGAGACGTTGCCGAATGCTCTATAGCTGGAAGGCAGCCTTGGCTGGTGCTGGCTTTGCGCCGAAGGGGTTGTCGCCTTGGAGTTTCTTAGCGCTCGCCTGGGCGAATAGGGACTTGGGCTTGGCCCTGTAGGGAGTGTTAGTTGATTGACACAAGAGGATAAAGTAAATAGGGAAGACTAACTTGTTGGCGTGCTTGTTTCGTAGAGCGTTGATCTTTTTGGAGGCAGGGCTCATGATGTTGTCTGATGGCGAGACGTACTTGTCGGCACTGCTTCAACGTTAGTTACTGATGCTCCTTCATATAGAGGGAACTACTTACGTCTCGTCCTCAGCCATCTTGGTTTGGAAAGCCTGGCGATGGTACTCCATGCTCTTGACGTCCTTGACAGCTGGCTGCTCCGTCATGGTGGCGTTGACGTCCTTATCGGCGAGAACCTTGGCAGACATGATGAAAGTGTGTAGTGAAGTAGAAAGTGTGTAAGTTGAGGAGAGGTATTCTCGAGTGTTGAGAGAGATGCAGTAGTTAACGGTTGGGTATGTGTGTGTGTATGTGAAAGAAACAGTTGTAATGAGTTGCAAGTTCTTTATGTTAAGGGTAATGGCGTCTATGAAATAGGTGCCATGCACAACTAGCAGAAAATTAACAGGCAAAGTAAACGGTGCCTGACGTTAACGGGGCAACCAGTCAATTAGTGAAAATTACAAGGATATGGGACAGTAGCGATCCGATGACGTGGGTTGTTGCCGCGTTCTAGCGGGCTAGATGCTGGAAAGGATGGTTACAGGGCATGGCCTCGAAAGAGACTCCACTGTGAGAAATGGCACGCTGAGGCCTATGTTTAAGGCGGGCAAGCCGTGAACAGCGCATCATCACTGGGGTAATAGGAATGGCATGACTTGTGGTCAACAGGCCTGAGGGCATCTTCTGAGAGGAGTTGAGTACTGTATTGACTCGTGATAAGGGGTAGATGAACCGTTCATATTCGGCTCTTCATGATCCAATTGCGGTTGATCGACTTGGACATCCGAAACATCACCCACATGTTATGTATCAACTATACCTCTAGGTCCTATTGGAGCCCAGAGTGACATGTCTTTTCCGGACTAAACAGGCTGGATTACTCATCCCTTCGGCTTGCTACTGGAAACGGACCTTTGTTTTCATCTCTCATCAGTGCATTGATCAAGGCCAGTGCGTTGGGACTTAAGGGGTTCGAAGAACTCAGGATATCCCTAGTCTAAATTCTGCTAGGTCAATGGAGTCGGACATGTATTGGCTGTGGTCAGAGCACGGTGTATGCAATATCATATATTTTAAGACTAAATAACATGAGTACTATGGTCGCCATAGGGAGATGCTTCGGCATGCAGGTTCAAGAAAACAAAGAACCATCTGATCACCAACTCTACCATTCTTGACCTTACAACTTAGCCTTGTGCTGTATTCTAGCACCAGGCTGAAGTCTTTGAACCCCATAAGCCTTCAGCAACTCATCGGTCTTGGCTCTCTGCATCTTAATTGTGTTGGTCACCTCAACATTGCGCTTGTTCTCGTTGCGTCCCATTTGCTGCAAATGCACCTCATCGGGTCCATCAGCCAGTCGCAGCGTTCTAATGCCAGCCCACATGTACGCCAAAGGGGTATCCTGAGAAACACCAGCACCGCCGTAGGCCTGAATAGCGCGGTCGATAACAGTGAGCGCTGTCTGGGGAATGAGGACCTTTGCCTCTGCGATCTCCTTGAGGGCCTTCTTGGGACCTAGCTCGTCCATCTTAATTGCTGCGTTGAGGACGATGAGACGTGCGGCGTCAATTTCAAGTCGAGACTTGGCGATCCATTCAATGATGACGCCGTGCTCGCGGAGGAGTTTACCGAAGGGCTTCTTGGACTCGTCGTTGACTCGGAGGAGCATCCAGTCAAGAGCGCGCTCAGCCTATAATGTGGTTAGAATAGATCATTAGGATATGACGGCGAATGTAGACTTACGGCACCAATGCTGCGCATGGCATGGTGAATACGACCAGGTCCAAGGCGACCCTGAATAATCTCAAATCCTCGTCCCTCTCCAAGAACAAGGTTAGAAGCGGGCACCCTCACGTTGTTAAACGTAAGATGTCCATGGCCGTGAGGCGCGTCATCGAAACCGTAAACCTTGAGCATACGGTTGATAGTAATACCGGGTGTCTCGGCAGGAACCAGAACAACGGATTGCTGACGGTAAGGGTCCTTGTTGTCGGGATCGGTCTTGCCCATGACGATGTAGATCTGGCATCGTGGGTCACCAGCACCACTGGACCACCACTTCTGACCGTTGAGAACATACTCGTTACCCTCGCGGCGAATGCTCAACTCAATGTTGGTAGCATCGGAGGACGCGACTTGAGGCTCGGTCATGAGGAAAGCTGAGCGAATCTTGCCGTCCATCAGAGGTCTCAACCACTGTTGCTTCTGAGCATCGTTACCATACTTGGCCAGCACCTCCATGTTACCAGTATCGGGAGCAGAGCAGTTGCACGCCTCAGACGCGACGGATGAGCGACCTAGCCACTCAGCCATAAGACCGTATTCGAGGTTGGTCCAGCCGGGAGACTCCTTGTAATGGCCCTTGGGCAGGAACATGTTCCAGAGACCAAGCTTACGAGCCTTCTCCTTCAAATCCTCAATGATAGATGGGTGACCTTCCCAGCGGGCATCACCCTCGCCAGCAAGGGCTTCTACCACAGGGTCGGCACTAGGTATGGTTAGCGACGAGTTTGCGTGAGCGCGAAAGAGGCACTGACGGGATACATTCTTCCTCAACGAACTTGGCAACAAGGTCAAGCTGTTTCTTGGCAGCATCGCTGACGCGATTGGCAGCCTAGGTCGTCTATGTTAGTCCCATCCTCGTCTCGTAGCATAAAGGGGCGACTTCACATACAATGGCTGGGATTCTCGCCGACATCGTAACGTTCTAAAGTCGACTTGAGATGATGATTATAGTGTAGCAGTAAGGGGTAATAGTGGTCACAAGTGATGATGCAGAATGTCTCGGCAGCACTGTTCCAGCAAGTGAAAAGACAGAAATAAAGGAGGAATTGGCTTCAGATATGAAGAAATGAAGTACAAGCTACAGTAATTAATTCTACCCCAGGTTTGTCCAGCTCCAAGTTCTCCGCACATCATCGAATGTTCAGGCGATGGAGCCGAGGTTCGCGGTTGATGACTACACCTTTTGGGCCTCTCACGGCTCGAGAATGACAAGTGGAGACTCTAAGAATCCGGGGTATCGGTCGCTATCATTGGGAGCGCTCCGCAGGCCTCGGAGCTGAGTGGGTCCCTTGCCTCGGGACTTTGATAGCTTGAGCTTCAAGCATCCCTTTATGGATAAAGGCTTGGAATGACATTCACAATGGCTCGACTTTCTTCAACTTGGGCTCGATAGCTCTAATTTCTCGGCTATGATCCGACAGCCTCGAGTTCTCGATTGTGGGGGATCACCAAGATTAACCATATCTATGGATATCCACATATGTAACATCACAGTCACGCAGAGTTGGACCAGATTTAAAAGAGAGAACTCGCATCCATGCATGAACACCAATGGGAAATAAAAAGACTAAAATAAGACCCGGGTCGCCTCTGAATACTACGTCCAGGCAATATCAATAATCCACCAGAGAAGTACCTCCTCTTAAATAAACGCTGTTACACGTCTCTGTCAATCCAAGCAGCATTATGCACTGCTCTTCGTCTAGTCTGCTCCTTTAACAAGCACAGCCATCGCGGTCGTTCTCGATGTGGATGTTAATCGGGTCATCGAAGTCGCCGCTGAACTCTTCGGACTCTTCTTGAGCCAGAGCGTTGCGAGCAATGACTACAAACTGTTAGTTTTTATGCACATCCATCGAAGAGGAATACTAACCCTCAAAAGCCTGATCAATATTGATAGCCTCCTTAGCACTTGTCTCAAAGTAAGGAATATCGCCCTTGGACTGGCAGAAAGTCATGGCTCGCTTGTTGGAAATCTGGAAGGCGTTAGATCACATCCAGCACATGGATTCCGGTTGACTTACCACTCGCTTGCTCTCCTCGACATCAATCTTGTTACCGAGCACGACCTAGACTTTGCATTAGCACACCTCTTTCATCCGACTCAGTGGACCACTAACAAATGGGAAGTTAGGAGGGTCACGAGGAGAAGCCTGGATGAGGAACTCGTCCCTCCAGCTGTCCAACGCCTCGAAACTCTTGGCATTGTTCACATCGTAGACTAGAACGCAGCAGTCGGCGCCTCGGTAGAACGCAACGCCGAGGGACTGGAATCGTTCTTGACCGGCAGTATCCCAAAGCTATCGAAAAAATCAGCCTTGCTGTCTCTCAGACTCGAATTTGTGTTTCCTTGTCCTACCTGCATGGTGACTTGTCGATCATCGACCAGGACCTCTCGAGTTAGGAAATCGGCACCGATGGTAGCCTTATAGCTTGCGCTGAATTTCTTGTTGACCTATTGTTACAGAGCGTTATCAGTCATGGACAAATCTGGTCGATAATCGCCGGAGGCGCGTACATATTGGTTCATCAAGCTGGTCTTGCCAACACCGCTATCGCCCAGGATGATAACCTATTCCACTCTGATATCAATACTCAAGGTTCCGGAAGATTCTTGGCGGTTTTTGTATCGTATCTCACCTTGAGAAGAACCTTCTTTCGGGAAGACATGGTGAATAATCGTTTGTGAAAAGGGACTGTTGCTCAATGACGTTATCTCGTGCCTTCAAACCGCAATAGTCGAGACGTCGAAGGTTAATCTAACTTCTGCAGAAGCCGGACTCCTCTATCGTTCGAAGCGCGGTATTTCTTCGTCAAACGACAGACCCGCTTCTTGTAGTTGATCTGGCACAGAAGTCCAGTCGTGGATTATCGGGTTCGCAAAAGGTTTGTGTTGTTTGGAGATGGCGGCGGCAGATGACGGTGGGCGGAGGTACCAATGTCGCAGCCTCGTCGGTCGCTCGAGGTGATGTATGTAGCGCTAGTTCATTTTGAGTTTAGCGCTATGCATAAGTGAAGTGTGGGTTCCAAGCCACTGGTGGTTGGTCTTGTGCAACTCCACGTGACATCATATGGAGCTCTTATCATGCGATTGAGCTTCGAGACCAGCCATGATTAAGGGATGCTTTCCTAGAGGCCATTTTTGGTGAGCTTCGACGATCAATGCTCAAGGCCTCATGGATATATCGCCGAGGCTAAGACGGCTAAATCATGGCGGATGACGGCCTTCTCAACAAGGTTCATGCTCTAAGTGACCTCGAGCTAGCCATACTTCTCTGTCTAATTAGTCGCGAACATTGCCTTGTCAGCACACCGTCTGAAGCGATCGACGACTTGATACAAGAGTTACAACTTGTAGCTGCAAAGACCTTTGGTCTTAGTTGGGTTGTTATCGACTGTACTCCAACTACAACTCTCGAAGACTTCGCTTCTGCTCTTCTCCTGGGCAATCCGGCTTCTCCTTCTAGCCACTCACCTACAGCGTTGCGCAACCCCGATTCATACTTCACATCGAGGCCATCGACCTCGAACCCGCGCGCACCACTCAGTCCTCTTACACCCGGCGGTGCTCCCGCATCTCAAATAGCCAATGTTGTCCTCGCGAAAAATCTGGACCGAGCACCACAAGCCGTCCAGATCCAGGCCCTGGAACTCCTACGAACCCGTCGCATATTTACACGAACTTCTGTACAAGCTGCCCCGAAGCAATTCGTCTTTGTCCCGGTATTAGAAGCAGCCAGCGGAGGTGAGGCTCGTGTGACGACGCACTTGAACGACTTTTTATATATAGCATATTGGCATAATCCTGAGGATGGCTTCGTTAACTTAGATGAAGCCGATGGTGGTAATGATGCTGATACCGCGTCCACGGGAAGTGTCGTGAAAAGGGGCCCCGGAGAAGATACCGCCTCAGCCCCGCCTCTCATCGTCGAGGCTGTATGTTGCCTCCTTCCTTCTTCAAAGATGTAACTGACCATTGCAGAATATTAGTTATCTTGGTACACTTAGTAAAGAGGCCCAAGTAGATGTGGAGGTCACACGCTACATGATGAACATTGTTTCATTCCTTCGTATGCACCGGGCTGTCGCTGGAGGCATCAGTCCTACAGCCACAAAACACTTCGGTCAACTCATACGTTGTCTTGCTGCTTTGCATGGTTTAGACTTTGTAACACCAGCTCTTGTCCGCCTTGCTGCACCGAAGGTTTACTTGCATCGTATCCAGCTGACTCCCCCTGAAAAGGAGAGGAGCATGCAATGGGGTAGCAAAATAGAAGCAGTAGAAGCATTATTAGAGGACATTGGTCCCGAAGAGGTCATAGAAGATGTCATGGGCATGGTGACCGCGCCGGTCTAAGACGGGTACCTGGTATTAAATAATTCTATAATAATTTACACGTCATGACAAGTTGAGGACCCCAGTTCCCCAGAAAGCCAGTCCGAACTTGTATTCTAGTCCATCTTAAGTTCATGATGCCGATGGTCCATTGCGATGGTTTTTGCCATATCCCAAAAGTCGTTGCCGTTCTAAAGAACCGGTCTAATAGTAAAAAGAAAAACGTCATGCATTTCCATTCAACGCCTAGCATCCTGTGGTATATCTTTAAGCAATCTGGTTGACCTTGCAAGACCAGCCAGAACCGCTTGCAAGAAGAGGCAAACTAAAAAGTTGTTAGTAAGGGATACAGCTTATCAATGATGGAAACATACCTAGCACCAAGGCACCAGCCAAGCTCGTTGCCCTTAATCTTCTTTGCAATCTTGACTTCGCGGTCAATAGGCATATCATAACCAGTGTGGAGAAGGGCCATCATGAAGTTGAGGTCCAGGCACCAGTCAGGTCGGTCTTCGAGCTCCTTGATCGCATCAGGAACGGCAGTGAAAACATCCCAGGCAGCCTTGCCTTTGCAAACAGTCTGGGCGAGGTCGTGCATCTCACGGAGAGTGAAGGAGTCAGGCATGCCAAGGGGCTTAGTGCGATCGAAGAAGAAGGAGAAGATGTAGACATCCTCCTTGCTGAAAGTCTTGGACAGCAGAGGCTGATGAATACCATTGAAAGAGCAGGGGGCGAGAGCGCACTTCTCATCCTTTTTGAGGATCTTCTCAGCCAAGTTGCGGCACTGAGCGGGAGCAGGCTCCGTGGGTCCGTTGAAAGTAACAAGAGTCGGGGTCTGGTCGCCCTCGACAGTGACGTTGACAGCCTTGCTCATTCCGGGGGCAATGCAAGGGTTGACGACGGGTTCCTTCAACCAGCTCTTATCACCACCCTTTGAGGCGACGAGGTCCTTGATCAAAGTGGCATGGATGGCCTCGCGGGCAGCCATCAGACCGTAACCCAAGTGAGAGTGCTGGTAAAGCTCAAAGTGACGACCACCAAAGTCGAGGTTATACTTGTGATCACCCTCAGCAAGCTTCTCGGGCATGCCACCATCAGCAGCACCCTTGAAAGTAGGCTCGAAAACAATTTGTGTAGATCCACCACCGAGATCGAAGATAGCGGCAGTCTCGCTCTTATCGGGACCACCAATCTTTCCAAGAAGGTAGTTGGTAGTGATCCAAGCAAAGACACCCTCTAGAGAGCCGTCCATGATAACGACGCCCTCGTTCTCCTTGTCGACAACAGGGAAAGGGTAATCTTGCTCGAGGTGTCGTCGGACTTCGTCGAGAATAGCACCGGCGGCTTCAGCTCCAATCATTCGAAGACCAGCAGTAGCCTTCACGGCAACGGGAGTGCAGCCCTTAAGCTTGTCGGGAACAGTGTCCATGGCAACCTTCAGGAGAGGATCGAGAGTCTTAGCAGCAGCAACTGGGTCACCCTTGTACTTGCTCAGACCGCCAACTGGTACGTCTGTCATCTTGAACTCCTCGCCCTCGAGCTCGGGTGTAGAACCGCAGTTGTTGAACTTGTAGACGTGGATTCGAGAACCAGTGCTGCCGGCATCGATCATGAGGACATACTGGACAAGAGGCTTGCCCTTGTAGGATTTTGTGCATCGAGAGCTAGTGGGAGAAGAAATCGGGGCGGGTTCGCCATTGTTGCTACCCTGGGCGGGTTGGGTGACTGTGGTTTTTGTTAGCATGAAGGCATTCCAAATCGATCAATTGCTGCTACTACCTCCACCTGCCGTACCTTCATGATACACTTCAACACCCTTGGGGGAGATAAAGTAAAAGAGGGTAACGATCGCAAAGACGATGGCGGCAGTCTTAATCCACCTCGTCCGCTGGGACTGTGACATCCAAGATTCCTTCATCCTGCCAATAACACCTTGCCTCTTGGGCTTGAACTTGTATCGGTCTGGTTTCTCGTGGGGATCGAAGCCAGGGAACTTTGATGAAGACGGTGATGTGGGTGTTCTCATGAGCGCGGGTCTCGCGAGAAGGGAGATAAGATTGTCTTTAAAGGGCCTGGACTAGGTCGAGCATGGGAGGGTCCCTTCTAAGGTAGGGGGGAGGGATTGTCTTAGAGAAGGGTGATTTGGAGTAGAAGGGGACTGGAGCGTGGCAAAGAAGAATTAATTTCCATCAAAAAAGGGATGAAGGAAATGGCGGTTGTCGAGACAAGTGACAAGCTGGCAATGCTGCAGATAACAAAGAGAAAGGGGGGTCGTATACTTTTTGGAGGACACGGAAATGGTTTGGTTTGCATCTTAGAGCCAATCTGCATCCAGAACCACCCTCAACTCCACGGCCATGGCGATGGTGGCCGCCGCATCTGCATCTATCAGGGGCTGATCTCCCCTAAAAAATGTTCCAAGCCCCTGAACCTGCAAAGCAAAGACTCGCCTAATTTTAGATACCCCACTCAACAGATCGTTAAGATGCGACAAGACGGAATTTGATGTCATGAAGTTTAGGAAAGTGTTCAGTCAGAGAACAGTCATATCGGTTTTAAATATGAAGGCCATCTTATTTATTCTCTTTCCAATATTCCCCTTTCTGATATGGTCCTACCTATCACTGTAATCATGGGAACATATGGAAATCGCCTCCTACGTAGACCTTTGTATGTGCCTCCAGAATGTTCCAGTCGTACGCAATGTTGCCTGCTTTATTAGCAGTAATAGATAACTCAAACTTGACCTGCCTCTATTCAACACCATAATAACAACAACTTTTACTTCCGCCTATCCATAATCTACACATTGCACCATATTTCATACATCCTCCTTACAAATAATTCAAGCACCGAGGCGCATTGCGTTCATTAACTAGTCGGTGACGAAGAAATGGATGTGCAACTCTATGTCTATGACCTCTCACGAGGCTTGGCTCGTCAAATGTCCATGGGAATTCTAGGCTTCCAGCTTGATGCCATATACCACACGTCAATAGAACTCAACGGCAAGGAATATGTTTACGATGGTGGCATTATCGCGATTAGGCCGGGCTCGTCGCACCTTGGTCAGCCACTCCAAAAGATTCCTCTTGGTACAACGCATCTCCCTATGGATGTCATTGAAGAGTTCCTCGATTCTCTACGGCCCATCTTTACATTAGAGGTATGACAACCCGATATCTCATTCGTGGATAGGTCTGACAATGCATAGGCGTATGACTTGTTCCATCATAACTGCAATAATTTCTCGGATTCATTTGCAAACTTCCTACTAGGAAAAGGCATCCCTGAGCACATCGTCAAAATGCCACAGGCTGTTCTTGACTCACCTATGGGTCGAGCTTTACTGCCCCAGCTTACTCAAGGGATTAACGCTGGAAGACAGAATGGCTCTATTCTAGGTCTACAGCAGAGCTCTCAGGCTCCAGCTGCAGCTGCAGCTCCAAAGGGTGGCGTCAAGAACATTACCAACGCGTCTGAGTTTGATCGTTTGATGACCGGGGCAAAGAACTCATGCGCCGTCGTTTTCTTCACATCAGCGACATGCCCTCCTTGTAAGATGCTCTACCCGATTTATGACCATCTCGCAGAAGAAGTTGGTGATAAGGCGACTCTCATGAAAGTCGACATTTCACAGCCACAGCAACATGAGATCGGAAGTCGGTATTCAATCAGTGCGACTCCCACCATCATAACCTTCCTTTACGGCGAGGAGGAAAACCGATGGTCAGGGGCTGATCCAGCTGCTCTTCGAGGCAATGTACAGCTTCTCGTCCAGATGGCCCATCCTGTTCATCCTCACGAACGACTTCGCCTTCCCACATTTGCAAACCCGAACGTAAAGCCGGTCCTTTATGCAAAGGTTCCGCCATTGGATAAGCTTATGCTGAAGATGGGTTCGGATGTTGCTAGTAAGCCAGAAGTCAAGGCTCTGAAGCAATATCTTGAGGATCGAGCAAAAGACGGTCCTTCAAGCGCAGTTATCCCTGATATGGGCCATTTGGCGAGCCTGGTAAAAGAGTCGGTCACATCGCTATCTATCGACATTCTCTTCACTATTGTGGACTTATTCAGATGTGCACTCTCAGATCCTAGAATCAGCGGTTTTTTCGCAGAGGAGAAGAACCACGAAACAGTACTTGCGGTACTAGAGTTTGTCGCTCAGAAAACGGATTGTCCCTATGCTTTACGTCTTGTCACACTGCAGATGGCTTGCAACTTCTTCTCAACGCCTCTATTCCCCGACGAAATCATGCGGGACAACTCGTTACGTGCAACCATCATTCTTCTCGTCTCTTCTAGTTTCTTAGATGAAAGTCACAATAACGTAAGGGTTGCAGCTTCGTCACTTCTTTTCAACCTATCATTGGCGAACCGAAAAGCCAGGAAGTATTCAAAGCCGACTTTGTCCGGGGACGATGAACTCGAACTCGCTGCGTCCGTAGTAGAGGCCATATCCCTGGAGGAAAAGTCTTCGGAGGCACTACATGGGATGTTGTTGGCTCTGGGGCACTTGGTTTACGGCACCAAACTTGATGGAGAACTGCCAGACCTTCTTCAGGCAGTTGGCGCGCAGGATAGCATTCTCGCCAAGAAGTCGAAGTTTCCTGATGAGAAGCTCGTCACGGAAGTCGGCACTGAACTGTTGGGCAAGGGGCTCAGAAAGCCCTAGGTAAGCTTACAGCGGTGTTGTTGCTATAGAAATTTTTTCTTCTGTTGCTAGATAATATCATGAATAGCCGGTGCTAGTTGAATAGATCGTTTGCAATGTTAATTCCACTGTTCAGAGGGCCGGCTACCCTATCATGAGCTCCCGTCGCAAGGATATCCCGTTTCTGATGATTGCTAGATACAACTCTATAGTCTTTGATAGATGACGAAAAATTTGGTTAGGGCTCGGAAACAAGGTCCGTTTTGATACAGCATGTATACCGCTGACGCCCTCTCAAGAGTGCGATACAAAGAGATTCGATCATGGTGAGTAATAAAATTTGCGTATAAGACTACTGGTTGAATTTGCAAGCCCGTAACGTTGGTGACAATTTGACGCTCGGAGCAATTGCTTGTGCCTATCTTGATATAATAAACACTCATCTAGACAATCTTATGTCCAGAGAACCATATATTTGAAGCCATACTCAAAGCATCTCAATATTTCATATTCGTTAAACTTGAGCAATCCGACGTTGTCTTAGGGTAAGCAGTCTACCTAGCGTCCAGTCCCACTGTGCCCACTCCCAACCACCTCTGTCAGACTTTTTGGTGGAGCGACCCATAACCTGCTGAATAATCAGCCCTCACAGCAGCCCCACTCACTGATCTCTTACGGGTATATAAACTCGACTTTCTCCCGATCTCTTTTGTTCTTGCTCCTTAGATCAAAAAGCAATTTTTAATTGTTTTCTGAGCCGCCACGACCTTCACCCGGCCTTTATGGCTAACTTCTCACGGTGTCGCGTTGCCTTTCCCATCTCGGGAAACGCTCAGTAGATTATAACCCTTGGATATAGGAAAATCTCCGCCAGCTTCGTTGTTTCGCAACGAAATCTGTAGGCGGTGTATTGCCAAGAAGGGGGGACATCTCATCATCCTTTAAAAAGGATTTTGATATTTACCTAGTAGCTTATTGCTCGCGACTAGTTGAAAGTCTGCGTGTGTGTCTGCGTAAATATGTGCTGCTCGATTGCTGTGTTGGACTTCCAACTGTGGAATACCGATCTTGCACCTCTGCTTTCGCGTTGTTGTGCCCCACCTGTGCTCTCCACGCTTTGCTTATGGCATGCTGGAAAACAGCCATGCAGACCAAGATGCGATTATTGGTAAACTTTTGGTGTTTAAGCTCATGAGGCTCAAAAGTCTTTGCCGACTACCACCAGGATGAATGACCCTTGACGCAGTTAACATTGATCATCGCAGTACTTGACGGCGCAACTTCACGTTCTCAATCTAACGTGGGAATCGTAAGTTCATTCAATCGTGTTCGCAGATGCCCTATTGTACAGTGCCATGAATCTCCCCATAACCGCATGTTTTTACTCGTCATTGGGATAGTTTCCTAAAACACCATCAAGGCCCTGACTTCTGTGCTGGTCCCTCACAAAGTCCTCAATCTTGTGATCATGATGTGGTCGCTCGGGAGGTCCTGGAGGCTTGTCCTCTTCCTTGGGAGGGCTCTGACGAGCGGGCAAGATCTTGGCAGCTGCAGGGACGTATTCTGTGACTGAACGACTGTTAGTCTTGGCCTGTCGCTAAGTTGTTCTCCGACAACGACTTACTCTTCTCGACAATGGGATTGGGCTTTTGGTTTTCCATCTCTCGAGTCTCGTCCGCAGCCTTATCAAGCTGCTTCTTGAACGGCTCATCCTGGATGTTGTTATTGACTGATTCTTGGGATGTCATCATTGCTGTTTGTAGAGTGGTGATTTCCTAAAGAAGAATGATGCGCCGATGTAAGTGATAATGATCCAAGAGAAAAAGAGGAAGGTGAATATCGTCTTTATTGATAGAAAGTAATTGTAACTACCGATATTTCCTTGGCCTTATCCCAGCATTGGCATACGCAATTGGCGTAAATCAATGCGCGTCCTTCTGAAACTTCAGCTGTCAACCAACATTGAACCTCTTACAGGTGACGTCAAGTCGCAGACAGCGGGGTCTTGCCCGATAAGGCCCGATAACGGCCAAAAGTCTATCTTATCGGGCCGCTCTGATGGGCTGACCTTCACCCAACAATTAGTTACTGATTTGATTGTTTTCGTCTAGGTACTGCTAAAGAGGTATTTTATCAGAAACAAACTTTTGACGTTGTGGCCCTTTTCCTTAGGTCAGGTACTCGATAGAATCGAAAGAACAGCAATATGTCGCCGATTCCCATCACCATTGTCACGGGCTTCCTGGGCTCGGGCAAGACGACGCTCATTCTCAACCTCATTCCCCAACTGCGCGCCCAGAACCCAAACTACAAACTCGCTCTTTTGAAGAACGAATTCGGTGATCTCGCTGTCGATTCGCAACTCGCTGCCAACTCTTCCATCTCGGGCGTCCAGGAACTCCTTAATGGATGCATCTGCTGTAACCTCGTCGGCCAACTCGGCCCCGCGCTCAAGGAACTCGAAGACACCGTCACCCCCGACCGAATCGTTATCGAAACCAGCGGCTCTGCTTTCCCTGCGACTCTCGCTCTCGAAGTGAACCGTCTTGCGCGCGAGTCTGGAAAGTACGTTCTTGACGGTGTCATCAGCGTTATCGACGTTGAGAACTGGAAGGGTTACGAGGATACCAGCTACACAGCCCGCATCCAGGCGCGCTACACGGATCTTATCGTTTTCAACAAGTGGGAGAATGTCAGCATGCTTAGATATGACGAGTGTCTCGACCGAGTTGGTGATTTGGAGGTGGACGTTGCCAAGGTCAAGAGCGACAAGGGCAAGGTCTCCATGGACTTGGTCTTTGGTGTGGATGGTGGTTTAGCGCAAGAGTTGACGGAGGCAGATGTTGAGAAAACCAATGAACACAGTCATGAGCACTCCAATGGAACAACAAACGGCCACTCACACAACCACCAGAGCGAAGTCGAGGTTCTTTCAGTCGTTCTCAAGGCCGACCCCTCATCACGCATCAACACCGAAAAGCTCATCGCATTCCTCTCCTCAGCACCGAAGGATGAAGCCTACCGTATCAAGGCTTTGGTGTCACTCTCATCCCCACCAACAAATTCAGACCCCGATATCCCCAAGCCTGAGCCTAGCGCATCAGGCCGCTACATCCTCAACTGGGCGTTTGGCCGCTGGACTTTCACACCTGTTGCAGAAGCTCTCAAGGAGCATGACTCAAGCAATGCTATTACATTGCGCATGACAATAATTTTTGCCCGGTATGAGAGTAACAAGTGGAAAAAGAGGCTCGAAACTGGTGGCTTGATAGAACTAGAGGGCGGCGATTCAAGTGGATTGACCGTTACTAAAACCCTATAGAGTACAAGGATAGAGAAAGAAAAAGAGTACTTAGATTTAGACACGAGGGAAAGGATGTCACGAAGAGATGAAAGAGATGGTTATGAAGAGACATGGACTCATGATTGAAAAAAGACGCTTGTCGCTACTTGACCAGGGATATAGAAAACAAAACCCGCTACCTAGAATTTTACATAAACACATGATGCAGTCTTTTTGCACAATATCCTTTCATGTGACTTTCATATCCATCCTGGACCTGGGCAGACCGGGCTTGCGACGAAATGCAAACCATGCACTGGGTCTCCAGTCTCGTCGCCAGGTCCAGCACTGAAGTTTTGCTCGTCAAAGTAGTAATCGGCCCAATCGTCTTCGTAGACATCATCCTCAGGAGTTTTGGACTTGATCACCCAGGGATCGTCGAATGCAGGGCTATCATCTGACTTGGCTCGGTTCTCGACTTCTTCTTGGAATCGCTTGAATACCTCAGGTGTTGATAGCGCTGACATGGGCGTTGGAGGTACTGATGGGCCAGTAGCGAGAGTCTTGACAGTCTCCGCTGTGCTACTACTGCGAGATCCAGGTGATGGTGGCGGTGAGATTTGGTTGGCTTCTGGGTCTGACGTGAGAGATGCCGATGGACGATGAAGCTTTGCGATACTGTCGAGAGATTGAGGGACTAGAGGTGGAGGGCGGTTGTACCTCTTGACGGTTGGTCTATGATGAAGTCTCGAGAAGTTAGGGCCACTTTCGACTGGACTCGCTGGCATAGAGTCATTGTCGCAAATTGAGCAAGTACCAGACCTCTCGGCGATTCCAGTATGACACACACGACACATAGGATCTGAGGCGCTATCTTGTCGAACGTGGACTTGCGCAGTAGGTGAGTGAGTAGGATGAGAGTTGAGGGCGTCCGAATGAGGTTTTGTTGAGGGGCGACGCACGACTACTGTGTGGACAGAAGGTTTGCGCCGCTGAGAGTCCTGTGACGAACGACGAATAGCGACCATTTGGACTGATGGTTTTCGCATAGGCCATCCTGACGCTGAAGCATTGCTGGGCCGCGGTGATGAGAAGGGTGAGACACCAGGCGTTTGTGTGTTGTCCACTCGCTCGAGCCGGATGGTTTTGGCCTCACTGATCACAACTGGCGTAGCAGCTGGCCCAGTTGCCAGGTTGAGGTCATCGACAGCCAAAATACTCTTTCGAATATCTATTGGTGCTCCTGGTATTTGTAGTCCCTCTTCCGGGGTTGTTGTAGACTCTGCATTCTCAACTGGATTGGGTTCTTCTTGAGCTGGTGTAAGTGGTCCGTAAGCAGATTTAAATTGACCGTTGAAAGGGCCGAATGTTAGTCTTGACGGCTGCTGTGCTCGAGTCTTCTCAGCCTGGGGCTGTTCTGACTGAGATCTTTTTGGCGGAGATCGTGGTGATGGTTGTGGTGGCTCTACCTGAGGCAGCTCAACCTTGGGTACTTTTATTGTAAAATATTCTTCAGGCGTAGGCATTGGTTCTGGCACTGGAGATAATTGATTTTGATGCTGATGGTGATATTCGCGTCGTCGATGTATATGTATATGATCCGATAATGACGCTTTCCTCATGCTTATAAGTGTCTTTTTACAATCTTCGTCGCTGGGAATATCGGCTTCAGTGATCCTCCTTGTAGGACGGTCAGGAAAATGCTTCATGGTAAAGTCGTTTTTTGTCGACGGTGAGTTCGTCTTTGCTACCGACTCTGAAGCTCTTCTAAGACCCCGGAAACTCAAATTCCGGGGTGAGAGCTGGTCCCGCCAACTGCTCATCTTGTCGTCGTTGGTGATGGTCCAAGAAGGCATCGTGACGAGCGAAGAGGTTGGGGGGAAAGGATAAGAAGAGGGCTTGTCCGAAGCCCAATGTCTTAGAGATAAGTGAACAAGCTCTTTAAAAACCTGATTTTAAACAGGTATCAGGCCCTCTGCTTATAAGAAACCTCGGATTGGCTTGTAAGTCCCCTTTTTTGCCCAGGCTAAGTGGTGTCAGGTTGGTCGACTGGAATGTAAGTGACTGATAGACGGGAGGGGTCTTGGGGCTTTGACAGGTCCGAAGACTCCAGCGGCTGGTGTTTCTTTTTGGGATAGAGTTTATCTTGGGTTAAGGACCTGCAAAGCAAAACCTTGTTGCAAAATAGTCGAAATAGTATACGCCGCGTCTTACCTATGGCGGCTCGGAGGTTCCGATGACAACGCTAAGTAGCAGCCAAACTGTCATTCGTGCGGGGGCAGACTCCATGGATGAGGTTTTTAGGCTTGCGTAGCACATACGTAGTAAATCGACAAGACGTCAAAGATGGTGTGAGCACGGCACGGCTCACCACAAAGAGTTTGCGTCCCAAGAATGTGGTTTGGGTGACACCAGATTGTGCTTGGACTCACACCAAGTAGGTATCTCTAAGGCAGAGAGAGACACCACAAAAGAACCCGACAAGTATGAGCACAAGCCAGGTCAATAACTAGCTGTTCTCAAAATAAACCAAACCAACCTCTCGAATCAATTCTCGCTTTAACGAGAGACTGAGAGAAGAGACATGACGGCGTGGGGAGGGCCATGTGGCCCATGAATCATGGCACCAAGCCACCAAAAGATTAACGCCTATCCACAACCAAGAATGTATATCCAGAACTTCAGAGACCATTCCAGTGGGTATTGCCCCTGAAATTCTAAAAGAGCTTGCAAGAATTTACAATAAACTATATCGAGGTCTTCGGACCAAATATTTGTTGCCTCGACCCTCGGTTCCTGTGCCTGACAAGCTTTCTCAAACCTGTTCCTGGCTAGCAATCTTTGCCCTTTCTTTGTTGGCCATGACTCGGCTTACGCCATCTTTTGTTGGAGACATTGTCCTGGTGTAATGGGTGGTAAAATGACTGGTAGACTGGGAGTATTTCGCTCACTTAGACCGTGCACTTGGCTAGAGAGATCCATGCTCGGCTAGCTGTCAATCATGGGAATATTGCGGCTTTGTTAAACTCGTTGCTTACTTGCTTTGCTTTGTGATTCATTTATATTGTGTATGGTATCGCCTTCTTTACACAACTGACTGTATCTAAAGATTGACCGTTACTGTCATGTTATTGCTGAGCACCAACAACGTCGGTGGTAGCTCATTGCAAAGCAGCTCGACATCAGACAAATATTGTATCGTCGCTGCCTCGTCCAAACAAGTACCCTCTGTGGGAATAGGTAGAGTGCTTAGAAGCACAGCTGTGTCTTTGGAATGTTGACGCATCAATTCGTTGACAATGAGGTGCTGAGCTCTGCTTGGCAGCTCGTTGAATGACAACTCTAAGCCCTGGGGCGTGTACCCGGGATCCTGCGCCTCCTCCTCTAAGTGCGAGCTTAATCGGTATCTTTCGAGCATTTCGGGGATCTGCTCACAAGATTCGCCCCCGTATTGTGCAGATCCCCGAGAGCTACGGCGCGAATGGAATCGGGAATGATGCGCCGAATACGGCTCGTAGTCAGGCTGCTCCGCAAAAGAGATTTTCTTGCTCTCGATTTCGCCAGCCGTTGCTTGAGAACCGGCCCGAGGTGGATAGTTGCCCATAGAGGACTGCCTTGAATAGCTTGGTCGATACGCCCCGGCTTTTGGTGTCTCTGAATCTGTACTAGACGGCGGTGCAAAACTGATCGTGGACCCTTCCGCCTCCGAATTGACAATCTTTGTCTCGGGAACTGGACGGCTGGAGAATTTCACGGCCGAAGATTGCCTGGAGAGAGTCGGCCTTCCTGGTGTCGTCGTGCCACCGCGATATGGGCGTACAGTATCTTCTCGTGAAGGGCTTGCCGGGCGTGTACGAGAGTATGCGTCCGCAGGCCCCAACGAGTCTCGCGAGACAAGAGAGGGCATATCCGCAGGGGCAGAGTCTGTACTGCCTTGCTGTGGCCTTTGATTCGTTTGTTGAGAAGCTGATGCCGTCTGCGATGTTTGCGCTCCTCCAACACCCTTCACCGTTGCAGATGATGACATAGTGCCGTACGATGTAGAAACGGCATCCCCAACGGTGTCAGACTTGGAACGCCGGCCAAAACCTTCCCAGAAGTCACCACGAACTCTGCCGTTCTCATCGTGAGAATCTCCACCCGCCAGTAAAGGTTGATGTACAGAATCACTCGGGCCGATGCTGGCGTCGTCGTTGTCCTGTTCTAACACAGAGCTATAACCCATCTCCTCATCGTCAAGGAGATCTGTCGGGGAATCTTCTGTTTCGTCGTCCTCGCTACTCGTTTCGTCTAACGCATCGTCCTGCAGATGGTGTGTATGGATCCCCATGCTGACACCCATTTTCGACAGCATCCGAATAGCCGGCCGTCGTGGCAGCTCGGGAACGTCCGTTGTACTTGCGCGTCGGCGCTCATATATCTCCTCATGTGGGTTGTACAAACCGGGTCTGCCAGATGTCGAATCATAAATCTGCTCAAGTTGATCCAGCTCCTGAGTCGAAGTCATGTTGTCTGCGCGTCCTCTGTACATCTGAACATCATCCCACCACTCTTCGTTTCGAAGTGTATCGTTAACAACAATTTCCCAATCTATATCGTTGCCAACACCGTTGACAATGATTTCGTAGGTGTTCAGACTGCCTGATGACAAGCAGAATACGTTAACTTGTGCGTCAATTCGTAGTTTTTCAAGGAGTGCCAGTACACGGGCATGCTCTTCATGTACTTCACTCTCATATTCCACAAACACCATAACTCGTACTGTATATACTTGCTTCCAGAGTTGACAGCTGTGAAGGATATGTCCGAGTTGGAGAATCAGAGTGTCTAGGGCAGTTAGTTTGTAAATGGCTCATCGATGTATCATACTTACATGTATCAAAATTTGTGGTGAGTAGACTCTTGCCATCGGATGTTACTTCAGCCGACATCTGGATAGGCCACAGATCAAGGTACTTCTTAGTGTTTTTCCCGTCCTTTCTAGGAGTCTCTAGCGCATCAAAACCGCAACCCACTGCGATGTTGAGTCGATATCGCAGGGCAAGATCTTCTAGAATCGTTAAGTACTCCTTGGGCGACATCATGTTCTCGGTACGAATGACATCAGTCGGGAGCATACCCTCCATAAGTCTAGCTGAGGTATCTCCTCGCTTTCTTCGCGGCCTCTCAGGTGCCTTGCCATTGGACTTAGGTGGACGTTGCATCTGCCTCGAAAAAGACACAGGCACATCGGGCACACGAAGTCTTGGGTTGGACTTTCGCAGTTCTTCCATATTGTAAAAGCCAAGCACAGCAATATTTGGGCGCATACCTCCAAGCCCAGCTGACAGAATTAGATTTCGAATGCCCCAAGTGATAGTAGGGGACATTGTAAGCTGAACAAACGCCTTGATCTTGGAGAACTCGTTGATGTACTTTGTCCAGGCGTGCTGCTGTAGTCTAGCTTCGTGAACCCCAGAGTTGAAATCATCAGTCACAATGACATGACCGAGGATATATAGTGAGCCTTTCTTGAGTGCGTTGCAAAACTGGATTAGCCTAGTTTGCCGACGCGGATTATTGATGAGCAGTATAATGTGTGGTCTCCAGAACTTGATGTGTTCTGGCCTGAGACGTAGCAAATACTTTCTGACTTGATGGTAAATCAGATTCTGACTCACATCGCCCCAATGTTTAGGAGGACTGAGGTAGTGAATGAGCAGGAAGAGCATGACGAGTACCGTAATGGCCACTGCGGCATAAGTAACGTCGATGAAGAACATAGCAAATCCCGATAAGATGCCAGCAAAGAACGCGGTCTGCCAGGTGAAGAACTTGAAACTCGGGCGAAAGTTGGGTGCAGATCCGACCTTGAGGAGGAAGCAAGCAAGGTTCATGACGAAAAATGTCATCTGGTAACCCATGGAGATGAAGGTAGCGATCTGGTTGAGATCAGCGAAAAGTGCCAGTTGTGCAATGACATAGGTCAGGAGTAGAGCATATATCGGTTCATCGCCATGTTTCGTGCCCTTGCTGAAGAAGCCAAGACCAGGAAGAAGCTTGTCTCTCGAAAAAGCCTGGAATAGCTTTGATGCACCAATGAGACCCATCAGAGCCGAGAAGAAGGTGACTGCGCATTCACCGGCGAGGATCACGGGCTGAGATAGGTTGATGATTGAGATGGCATTAGCATTAGCCAGGAAGGATTCATGAGTGGTGCTTGCAGCGAGGGAAAGAATCACAACGAAGTAGATGATAAACGTTGTCAGCATCGCCCATAGCGTTCCGTGGGGAATCGACCTGCTAGGGTCTTTGAGATCACCAGACATGGAAGCTCCAGCAAAGATACCCGAAGTAGCACTAATGCACGGTTAGTACGGGTTCCAATACTAGATGGTAAGTCAAGCTCTTACGGAAAGAGAATACCAAATAGATCACGGAATGTCTCAAGGCCTCTGAACTGAGGACTATTCAGATGTGGAAGGAAGTTATCAGTCAGTGTATCAAGGCTGATGCCAGTGAAGTGAATGCCAAGATCCTCATCACGGAAGGGAGTCTTGAAGATAGCAGAGACTGGGATGCTGACGATGGCCAGACTCAGAATTGCCAGCAAAGCGTTCGATGCTCTCGAAAAGGTAGCAGATCCCAAGAAGCAGAGGCCGGTGCAAAGGAGCAGAGCTGCCGTCTGGAGGAAGTAGCCAGTCCAATATCCTTCTGGAAAAGCTGGGCCAAGGTTCAGTCGGATACAGTCAATGAGACCGACAACGTTCATGCTTGCATTGAGGACTTGAGCAAGATAGAAGAGAATCCCAATTGAACCACCAAACTCGGGACCTAAGGACCTTGAGATGAGGTAATAGGCACCACCACCTTTGACTTCGCCATTGGAAGCGATTGCGGATAGTGAGAGGGTCGTCAATAAGTCAATGGAGTACGCAGTAACAAGCAATCCTGGGCAAGATCAGCTCTTTGTTCTTCAACTTTCTTCAACTTATAAAGCCGACTCTGTAGCTTACCGAGGATGCCGACAAAGCCGATTTTTCCAATGATGAGACCAAAACGCAAAAACATGAGAATACTCATGATATTGAGAAAAACAGGGATGTAGACACCCGAGATGCTGCCCAGCTTATTGCTGTGTCGTGAGTCCATTGTGACCGAGACTCGTCCGCCATGGGACTCGGATGCACTGTTTCGTTGATGTTCTCCTCCATTGTCCACCCCCTTCACATCCGACTGGTGAGGCGTTGTCATAATGCAGTCGTGAAAAGAAGTCAGTCAGTCAGTCAGTCAGTCATCCAGTTTGCTATGCTAGACGAGACAAGACAAGACGAGGGGTTAGAAGTGGCGAGCATAGGCCCACATGGGAGACGGTGAAGGGATGAGACGGTGAGAGTCTCGAGAAGTAGATGTGGACAAAGTGAGGGTTTTTGAGAGAAGAAAGAGAATAAGATGATAGACGTCAATGGATGATATTGTCTATGGTATTGTCCCAGGACCATTTAGCGATTGGATAATGGGTCGTTAATCCTCTGTCTGCCAAGAGAATTCCAAGCTGAAGCCTCCCGCGTGCTGCATGTTGAGTGTGGTTAGTGTGGATAATACGAGGGCATATATTCGGCAATCCGGGCAAAAGAGTCCTTGAAGACAAACAAAACAAACCAATCAAGGACGCCACAGTATTCCCAACAGAGACATTCATGAACAGATCTGGGGGGCTTCTGTATGAGGAGCTTACAGAAGGGGTCACCCGGAGCCCGAGAGAGGAGGTTGTAAGAGTGTCACTGCCTAAACAACCTAGGTAGGTAGCCTAAGCCTAGGAGTAGAAGTTTCAAGGGTCCATTCCCCGCTAAAACTTCATTCCAGCGGGTCATAATGATACTGGACGATAGGCACTCGATCAATCTCCTACCTTTCTAGGTATATAATTCCGAATCCCTAGTCAGATAGTATATCTTTTCATAACTTATGATAGTATCCCCCTCATTATGATAGTCCTCTTCATGACTCTCTTTGTGGGGTAGTTGGATCATGTGCAGTGTTGGCTGCAGTTAGCATGTTTCTGATGGATTATTAGTGAAGCACAAGTGCAGCATCGCATCGCGATAGGCGCTGCGGGTGCTACAGAATGACGTAGGCCATGGCTATTCGGAATCCACTCTTGAAATATCAAGCTTCTGTTCTGTTGCTTCAGAGCGGAGCAAGAGTAGACGCTATGTTCACAAGATGATCTCCAATACGGAAAATAACGAGGAAGATATCCATCGAGGTAGTCGAGGTAAAGTAAACAAACTGACAACACATCTGCTGATGTTGCAACACCATAAGAAATACAAAGATCGAGATCTTTAGCCGAGATCCCTTGGACAAGATATACCTGACTCTAGAGTATCACTTCACATGTAAACATGCGCCTCATCCATCTGACCCACGATTTAAAAGGGTCGTGACGCCCCCCACGGAGCGTGACTGGAGAAACGTGCCCGCTCCGCCGCACCAACTGACGGGTAAAGCCAAAATATCAACCTCTGGTGGTACTGATACAGCATCGAACAAGTCAAGCCGAGTAATAACGTCCACCTAGATACAGTCAGTCTTATGCATATGTGACAAACACAAATCGCCAGATAGGAGCATGAACATGTCTCAAATACTCGGCAGCTCAGTCTTTTTACCTCTAAAACAGAATACTATTCATTTCACGCCGCAATAAAACATATGCAGACACGACAAATAACATGTCGATCACTGCTCACAGATACCAGCATTCTGACACGTTACATACCCATATCTTGAAAGCCAATGCTGTCATTGACTCGGCCGTTACAAACCCGAGTTGGTAGGTCGCAACACTGACCTCGACCTCCATCTAAAGATAACGATAAGGTTGCCCGCAGACGCCGGTCTTCATTTCTTCACTTGCCGATAGATATTCATAGGTTGAGGTTCTTTGCTTTTTTAGTGTCTCCGCTGTCCCTTCACTGAAGCCCTCCACTAATAGCCTAGCCCGCCTCGGCAACTGCCCTTAACCTTAGTCACCAGACCCCAGAGCCTGGGTCTCCCTGCGTAAGCGTCTGAGCTTCACCGTTCAGGGCAGCTAGCTATAAGCCCAGCCGACAAGCGACAGGCGACAGGCTGCAGGCAGCCAGCACAAGCACAAGCACAAGCCCTTATCTCACCTACTTCCCAATCCGATCCAATCCTATCTCCTTCCTCCAACCAGAAATTCCATCAATTGATTCTGTCATCCGACCACTCGTGACTTCTTCATATAATCTCCGTCTCCCCGAGACTGTTTCTCTATTCTTTGTCGTCATTCTTTTTTGTCGTCTAGTTCTTCAGCTTCTTCATCTTTGACTGAAGTCTCGTTGCTGGGCATCCATATACTCGCCTACATCTGTGTCTGCGTTGTTACCGCTCTGCGCGACTCGAAACTATTATTCTCAACACCGTACATACTATGCGATAAGGCTTATCACACCTTCAATCGATTACAAGATGGCTTCTCCGTCGAGAATTCCATCGGATCAACCTCCCAGGTCATCGTCACCTTCGAGCTTCCGGCCCCGATCGATTTCCGCTTCGGTCCCTCGAGCAGATTTGACGGCGCGTCTTGCCTCTCCCATTCCATCACAGATGGGAACTACACCTCCTGTTGGAGGTACCCCTCGACCTGATGCTTCGCGTGCGGAGAACCTTGAGGATCTGAGCCAGTTGCCCGGAACCGGGACCAGTATGCAAGGTCCTGGTGTGTCTGCTCTTGCTGCGGCTCTATCCAACTCTTTGGGACAATCTCCTCCACGCCACGGTACTCCGGCTGTTCGCGTTGGTACTCCTCCAATCCGTTCGCAATCTCCTCTGTTGGGCGCTCGGAACTCGGGGACACCGACCAACTATGGCTCCTTCAACTCACGCTCTCAAAATGCACTGGGCACTAGTGCACCTTATGAGGACCCTGAAATTGTTAAGCGACATCTAGTTCAACCCTCGGATGAGAACCCGACTTCGGAAGAGTCCTCGATCCAAGGTAACACAAAGGGCAAGCAGCCAGCTGAGATCGGTGGTGCTGGCTTGAATGAGGACGAATTCTCAAGTTTGCGCCTACAGGGCGGTGATGTTACTCGAGGTATCTACAAGTGGACTGAGCAGGCTGAAGCACGAGCAAAATACAACCGCAGCAAGAGTTTCGATCTTGGACGACCCGAACCCGAAACGGACGTACTCGACATCAACTCGATAAAGGTTCCTGGTGGTTTCCGCAGAAATCATCTTCGCCGGTCTGTGCAAAGCCCAGGCCCCCATGGCCATCTCGAGGACGGCCATAACTCTCCAGCACCCGGTCAGCAAAGATTGTTCACGTCGAGTTTCCTCGAATTCTTGTCGATCTATGGACATTTTGCCGGTGAAGAGCTCGAGGAGGATGACGAAGACTTGGGTCCGAACGAGTACTTCTCATCTGGAGAAGACACCGACGAATACAATTCCGATGATGAACGAGAGCCTATGGAAGATAGTGCTCTGTTGACACCGTCAAGACGCAGACGCAAGCGCAAGGTCCGAGGTGGCAGCGGTAACAATAGTCCTTTTAACGCGGCTCTACTATTGCTCAAGTCCTTTGTTGGTACTGGTGTCCTCTTCCTGCCCCGAGCCTACCTTAACGGAGGCATGCTATTCAGCAACATGATCCTCTTTGGTGTCGCCGCCCTCAGCTACTACTGTTTCGTTCTTCTTGTCAAGACACAGCTCAAGGTTGGTGGTTCTTTTGGTGATCTGGGTGGTGCTTTGTATGGCAAGAAAATGCGCACTCTCATCCTGGCCTCTATTGTCATCAGCCAGATTGGTTTCGTGGCAGCTTATACTGTCTTCACGGCTGCCAACTTGCAGGCTTTTGTGAAGGCTGTCTCCGACTGCAAATCTTCCATCAGCATTCAGTGGCTCATTCTTATCCAAATGATCATCTTCCTGCCTTTTGCTCTTCTGCGAGACATTGGAAAGCTGGCATTCACTGCTCTGGTCGCAGATGCTTTCATCCTGATTGGTTTGGCTTATCTTCTCTACTACGATATCTTGACCCTCAATCAAAACGGTATTGCCGATATCATCATGTTCAACAAGAAGGATTGGACTTTGTTTATCGGAACCGCCATTTTCACGTTTGAAGGCATCGGTCTTATTATTCCCGTCCAGGAGTCGATGAGGCATCCTGAGAAGTTCCCTCGCGTTCTTCTCATCGTCATGATCATCATTACAGTTCTCTTCATCGGCATGGGTGCCATCTCATACGCCGCCTACGGATCTCATACCGAGACTGTTGTCCTGCTCAACCTGCCCCAAGATAATAAGATGGTCAACGGTGTTCAATTTCTGTACTCTGTTGCCATCTTGCTTTCTACACCACTCCAGATCTTCCCGGCCATTCGTATTGCCGAGACAGAGCTTTTTACTCGCAGCGGTAAGTACAACCCGTGGGTTAAGTGGCAGAAGAACGTTTTCCGTTTCTTTGTTGTGATGCTGTGCGCATCCATTGCTTGGCTTGGAGCCGACCATCTGGACAAGTTTGTTGCGCTTGTTGGCAACTTTGCCTGCATTCCTCTTGTCTTTATCTATCCTGTAAGTCAAAACAATCGTTGTTGATATGTTCATTACTAACCATTCTTTCAGCCTATGCTTCACTACAAGGCCATTGCCCGTACGAGGTTTTGGAAAGCCGCCGATATTCTGCTCTGCATCTTTGGATTCATTGCGATGGCGTATGCAACGACTCTTACTGCGATGAGCTGGGCCACTGCTGACCCCAAGCACCCTGGTTACTGCGACCAGAAGGGATCCCCGGTGTTTTAAGATAATGGCTTGTTCATCGTCGATACGTGATGGAGAGTATGATTGGAGAGGGAGGAGAGCCGCAAGGCTTGGTATAACAGTGTTCTGAATAGGTTTACGGCATATTCGATAACTTGCATTGCGGTATTACTGAATAGATTGTATGCAGCGTTAGTAATGGCAACGACGGGAGTTGGATCAAAGGGTATTAGTCAGTTTAGTTTCGGGTTTTACAGCGAAATACAATATATTGGATGCTTTCTTCTGCCTTATAAATGCATTACCCTCTCATCATTTTGGACAGGCTGACCGCCGATAGTACGAGAGACAAATTGTTATAGTCACTCAGTTACAGTTTAGTCAAACCTACGAGCCAGTAGCAACATTGATAAACGTTGTACTATTAATCACTTAGTTGTTGAAACGTGGGGGGCCGAGTCTTCCGGAAAGTGGGGGATTCTATATATTTCTTGTCTCCGAAAAACCGATGATGTATATACATCTGAAAACTCCGGCCGCGGTATTCGGTCTTTTCTTCAGTTGCTACGTCTAGCACGGATTTCGTAACGGCTTCTCATTCACAGCATATACAAGTACAGTCTCAGTCTGTGAAATCTTTATAATGTCTCTCCGGCCGTCAATAAACCTCACACGGCAATGTATCTCCAGGTTATCTCTCACACCACGAAGAGCATACGCCCAGAACACCAGACAAACACGACCTCCGCCTCCTCCGCCATTCAACACTGTTCCGACATGTCCAGAACCAACATGCGGGTGTGCTGAAGCTCCGAAGATGCCAGAGGACTTGCCTCTAGATCGTGAGGGACCTCTCAAGGGTGCAATCTCCGGGTATGCAGAGCATGTACTCGTGTGTACAGGAAATGCAGACTGGCCGTCGAGGATAGAAGATGACAACGGTGGCGATTGTCTCGCTGCGGATTTGAAAGAGTTGTTTGGTCGGGGTGGCACTTACAGCGATGTATGTATCTTATCTGCGCTTCACATGAACAATTTTGCTGACTCGCCTAGCCATTTCATAATGTTTCTGTTCTCAACTCTTCATTTCCAAGCTCTACTTCACCTCGTCCTCAAGTCCAGACAACGTCTGCATACTTACTACCAAGCTTCAAATACATCCCGTTTCTCCCACGGGTGTCATTTGACAGCGTAGAAGCTCTCGCCAAGGGATTTCTACTACCTGAGAAGCTTCATTCGATGCATGATGGTCTCTCGCCCATACATCGAGACCGTTTGACGCGCAAGGAGGGTTATCAGGGACTTTTACCAGGAGTCCAAGACGTTCGGGATGTTTTGGTGCTTATATGTGGACATACGGGTCGTGACGCACGGTGTGGTATCATGGCGCCTGTTCTAGCGACTGAGTTTGAGGACAAACTTGAAAAAGAAGGGTTTGATGTCCTACGAGGACCTGTGCAAGTTAATCTCAACGACACAGAGAGAATACAGGGCGAGGCTGGCGAGGATAAACCATCAGCCAGGATCGGGTTAATCAGTCATATTGGAGGACATAAGTTTGCCGGTAATGTTATTATCTATCTACCTCCAGACATGAAGATGGGCAGTGAGCCGCATCCTTTGGCTGGACATGGGATATGGTATGGTAGGGTCGATCCTAAGAATGTGGAGGGAATTGTGAAGGAGACTGTTTTGAAGGGGAACGTGGTTGCGGATATGTTTAGAGGGGGAATTGATGCTCAGAGAAAGATGTTGAGGATGTAAGAGTAGATAGATGGTGGTAGTATAGATACACAGATGATTGGTGATAGATACCCCGGTATTAGAAATCTACGATACGCTTTCTCAACATATAGCTCTCCATATTTCGCTACATTCTTAAGGGTACATATACAAAATTCTATGAGCTTGGTCCAGGAGTTATGTTCATCAATGACGATGTCTATCATCGAGGCGATTGAGGGACCCACGTGACCCCAGTAGGAATTTCATCTTGACTTTTTGTAACATAAATCTCAAGAAGCCGTTTTGTTATTCAACGATAGCTCGCCCAGAGGGGATAGCAGACCTACATGAAAATATATTATCACTCTACTTCATATCGACGCTATACTATCTAAATCTGGACATCCGAGCTTTGTGGTAGCGTGAAAAGTCTCTGAGGTCAAATTGAGCATTCGGCCACCAATAATCAATATGATGAGACCTACAGCAAGGATATTCTCAAAGTCATTGAGGACCGTCAATCAAAACAAGGGAATTCTCACACAAAATGGCCATTTACAAAGTCGACTATCAACCTCACAAGCCAGAACTCTCAAAACATCATCACCAACCTTATCAATCTCGTCAGCCCAAGGACATGCCTCTCACAAACCAGACTTTTCCGCACCTCTTCAAGCACGTATATTCCCCTCCTTGATAGTAGTTGGAATCGTTCTCGTCGGCGGTGGCTACTATCTCCTCACGCCACCTTCTCGGCCAAATACTCTCAACGACATAACCTTCGTTCCCTACGCCATTACAGCTAGAGAGGCAATCTCACCAACCTCATTCGTCATCACAGCTGTACCGCGTACACCGAATCCATCGTTACCTTATCTCAACCCTTCAGATAATAAATGGAAGAATCCTCTCTGGTCTGTGGAGTTCAAGCAGCCCGAAGTGCAGATCTCACGACACTACACGCCTCTTCCGCCGCTATCTACTGAGGATTCCACAGATGGCGCGTTACGCTTCTACATACGCACTATTAGCGATGGAGAAATGTCGAATTATCTAGGACGAAGAAGGATTGGCGAGGATGTCTTTCTGCGTGGTCCTCATGTAGGCTTTGAACTCGCTGAGCGATTGGGCGGACACTCCCGTCTCGTCTTCCTCGCTGGTGGAACAGGAGTAGTCCCTGGTATTCAAGCAGCAAAGGCTGTGTTGGAAGCGAATGAGAAGTCGAAGGTTGACTTGCTTTGGGCTGTGAGAAAGCGAGAGGAGGTGCAGAACAGTGCTCCTGCAAGCCAATCATCATTGAAGTTCTGGCAGGAGAGGAAGCCGACTGTATTGAGCATTGAGGTTGACAACCCTAGCCCTGTTACCAAGCGGTTGCAAGACCTCAAGACGACCTACGGTGATCGTTTGAGGATCCAGGTCGTTGTTGATGAGGAGGGAACTCGTTTCCAGGATACGGATATCAACAACGCTATTACAACATCGCCTGGAGCGGTAGCTTCGTTCAATGCAGGCTGCCGATTCCACGACCAGGCGATGCATGTTCACGCCTCTGAGTTCGCTTTACCTGAAGGACCTGGGTGTGTCTGCAAACCTACTGAGGGCACCACACCTGGGAAGAACTTGTTTATTGTCTCTGGCCCAGATGGCTTCATCGAGCATTATGCCGGACCCAAAATTTGGCTAGGCGGACAGCAGACACAAGGTCCGATAGCAGGAGTAGCTGGTTACTTGCAACGGCAGAATCCTGCTTTGGCTAGGGACTGGTTAGTTCTCAAGATGTGAACCACTACAGAACAAAAAGCATGTACAATATCTTGTAAAAGTTTGAAGCATTCATAAAGAGGTATAGACGTCATCTATGAATAGTACAAATAACCTGTAATACTAGTGGTAACAATGGTGCCGTCTAGGTGATCAAGTAACGCCAGCACAAAACTCCACGCCCATGACATGACTATTTAATGGTTCTGAACCTTCCTATACGACGGAGGCTTCATTGTCCTCCTAATCAACTTGCCCGCGTACGGTGGGATTAGAGAAATAGCGCCAATCGTCAGTACACGCCAAACGAATCCCCTATGTGGTGTAAGTATGGAGCAAATAGCACAGAAAAGGGGCAACTTACCAGGTTATCAAGAATTCGAGGTCAAAGTATCCACCCAAGAACGGTATGGAACCGATGTACATAAGGAAAGTGCCAATAATACTAATGATCATGATAGGGTGCCACGTGGTGATCTCGATAGCCACCATAAGAAGTTCGTTGAGAACAAGAACAGTATAACTGACAGCAACCATCTTAGGGCTGTCGACTTCGGTGAAGATTTGCGACAAGCCCTGGATCATGCCACCTTGGTAAATAGATACGAACACCCAGACGAAGAAAGTTCTGTATGAGAGAGATCGTCCAGTCGTCAGTTCCTTGTAAAGCTCAGGGTAAAGGTTGGCAAGGTTTTCGTCAACATCCTTGTCGAGCACAAGTGACAGAACCGGTGCTGCAGTATAAACGGTAGCATAGCCAACAAGAAGCCAATCCTGAAAAGAAAAAAGTCAATCATACGGACAGAATGATGGTGAAAAAAGAACTCACCTTGTATAAACCCTCGGGCTCAAACTTGATAGCAATACTATACATAGTCTGACACACGGCAATGATCAGACCGCGATGAATAACAAACTGTGCGAGCTTAGCGCTTCGTTTGTAGCTGTTACGACCATGCCAGACCAAGAGCTTGACCAAATGACAGAATTGCTCGATAGAGAAATCGGCAGCCAAACTGGCCTGTCGACCTTCCTTACCAACAATACCGACACCAACATCGGCAGCTTGAATCATAGAAACATCGTTGCCACCGTCACCAATACAGCATACGCGCTTCTTGGTGTACTCCCGGATGAGCTTAGCAACCTCGGCCTTTTGGTTCGGCGAGCAACGGCAAGCAACAACAGTAGGCAGTTGGACAGCAATAGAGATGAACTCAAGGCGGAAGTGCGTCAGCAAGAGCGCTAAGCTCTCGCCGTCAACGAGAAGACAAGCATCCGTCTTGCTTCGGAGAAAATCAAGATGTTCTTGGGCATTGTCCTTCTTCTTGAGCTTCGAAACCGTATAGATGTATTGACCACGAGCCACAAGTTTGGAGCTGACTGCGACACATCTGGCAGTCTCTACCTTGTCGCCAGTCAACATCCAAATCTTGATACCTGCATTGCGGAGTAGCTCAAGAGAGGGCTTGACGTCTTTCTGAAGCTTGTCCTCTACACCAGTAACACCGATAAGTTCTAGGTCGTTTTCGAGGTAGTGAGAGACCACACGCTGCATGCCAGCATCGCGTCCACTGATAGAAAGTGATGCCGACTGGTATCGAGCAGAGAACTCTTTGTACTGGTCATATGAGAGCTTCTTTCGACCAACAACAAGCGTACGCAGTCCTTCGCGTGCCATGTTGGCAGTCTCTTCATCAAGCCAATCGTTCGCTGCAACAATGGTGCTCATGACTGTGTCGGCACCTTTCTGAAAGAACCAAATTTCGCCACTCGACAAGCTTGGGTTCTTAACGCTGACATCCTCGTGAAAGTGGACGATGATACCCATGCGTTTGCCTTCGGAGGTGAAAGGGAACACATCAAGAATCCGCACGCGAACTACCGGTCTCTTGTTGTTGGTATATTCCAGTACCATGCTCTTGCGATCACGGTACACTAGCCTTAACCCAACAGATTCTGTCCATTTGACAATGGCAATCTCATCAGGCGAAGACGCTTGATATCCAGTGACCTCCTTACCATCCTCGATATCGACCGTAGGTGTGACATTGTGACAAAGGGCAAGAGCAAGTACAACATCGCGAACTCGAGTGCCAATTTCTCGCCTGGTACGTGTTGTGCCTGTATTGGTAGAGCTGGAATACGTAGATGAAGGGGTGATGAGCATGTTCTGGGAAGCGTGATCTGTCGATGGTGGAACATAAAATCCTTGCTTGACATATGTTGATACTTCATCCATTGCCTCGTTTGCGTAGGACACTGTTCCGACGTGGATCTTCTTCATCTCCATTTCATTTTGAGTCAACGTGCCAGTCTTGTCGCTGAGCAGGTATTCAATGCGGCCTAGATCTTCAGGAATAGTACTGGTTCGAACAACAGCGCCAGGCATGCCAGGGTCACGTTGTATAAACCAAGAATATGCGCTCTTGCCCATGTCAAGGTTGACACGAAGACTGATGGGAACAATGGTAGAAAATAGAACCAAGAAGCGCATGATCTTGACATACCAAACATTGTTCTTGGTATTCTCGAACCCTTCAAGTGCGACCAGGATAACCGACAGAGCCAATGTCAACGCACACAGAATCTTGGTCAATGAATTAATCTCATACTCCAGCAAACCAGTCTTGGAACGGGAAGGGGCTGTGGAAAGAGCAGATCTTGTCTGAGGACCAGTGTACATAATGACAGCTAGAGTTGTAGCTTGTGAGGCAATAACAGTATTGGCCCATGCTGTGTTGTCGATGGAAAGGGCGGCCGTGTGAGCTGCATCAGACTCCCCTACTGTCGCATGATGTGCTAACGCTTCGGTTCGGGAGTCAACCAACTCGATCGTACCTAGAAACTCGTTGACCTTTCTGTCCGGCTTTCCGCCAGTGACACGAAGACGGACAAACTCTTCAGTTGGCAGGTTCTGTGTAAGAGGAGAAGCAAGTCTGAGCTTCCAATCCGTCTCACCATCCAGTTGGTCGGTCCTGATGAAGGTTTCACCTCCTGGTCCACTCTCCGCCTCTTGCTCTGGGGCCGCTTGCGCAGGCTGTTTCCCTTTTCCGTGTGGCTCCTCACCGTCGAACGCCAGCAAAGATTCCTCTTCCGCGGGTTCTTCAGGAATTGGTGCAGGTGCAGGAGCTTCGGAAGATAAGCATTTTAATATGACAACATCAGCCGGTACACGTTGACCCTTCGTAAGTTTAAGAACGTCTCCAACCTTCAAGTCCTTAGACTTGCGGCTAACTTCGATAGCTCGTGAGGATGGAGGTGGTGCCTCAACATTATCCTCTTCTAAAATGTCCGAGAGATTCTCCCGTGCTCCCTTTGACTTCTTCCTTGAATGCTTCTGCAACACCTCTGACTTGAGCAGTTTTCTCTGGCGTACTGGACTTTGAGTTGAATCGGCATCCTGGAATACAATGACCTTGTATTCTTCTGAGTTGGCTTCGGTGTCTCTTCGTCGTCGAGCGATATCGTCGAAAGCCTCCTTTCCCATAGTAATACAAAGCACAAATGCCAGCGGGGCAATGTATGTGAGCAGATAACCAATTCTCAAGGCAGGTATCGCCTGCGACAGCGCCACGAGAAGGAAGTACATATTAAAGAAAAAAGAGAATTCGTTGTAAAGAGTGATTGGGAGGAACGTTAAAGCGGTGTACTTGGCGTTCGAAATAATGTTGTTCGGAAAGCGTACAGGCTGGGTTGAGCCCACAGCAACATGCCGTGATGAAGATGGGTCATCTTCTTCTCGGTCCTCTGCGTCATTTGGGTCTGGCTTCTTTGAACTCGACATGAAACTAGGTAGTCGCAGTCGTGAAGAGACTCTGTCCGAGTTCATAGATCTCCGGCCCTGTGAGGGCTGTCCTCCTAGTAGTGGCTGATCATCCTCATTACCACTTCCATCTGACCACCGAGGCGTGCTGCTGTTGTGGTCTCCTAGCAGTGATTGCGAGTGTTCGTCGTTTCCATCTCTGTCCCGACCAAGGTCACCATACCCCCGATTCCGCTTTCCAGCTCGCCGTGCTCCACCCATACGCAGATTTCGCAGCGCTATCCGCGAAGTCTCGGGCTCGGTCGAAGGACGCTCGTTGTTAGCCCTTGGGGCGGGTATAGTCGATATTGGGTCGAGCTCCTGGATATCTAGGTCAAGATCGGAGTCAGAGTCATTCGCGGGGGAGTCGGGTGGGTCGGAAGGTCGATATTGTTGTGAGGGCGGCATCCCTGGCTACGCTCCTGGCAATGAGGAGGTACGGATCAGGTGTTGTGTGGATGTGGTGAAGTATGGAGATGGACAGCTAGCAGTGCTCCTCAAACATGCTGCAGCGGTGATGTAACAAAGATGCAATTTTCTTTATAGTCGTATTTGCTTCTCTTTAGAGATTCTCCCCTTCGTCCTTCTTATCGAGTCTGAGGATGCGAATTATATCTCGACTTTTTATCCGTATGTCGTTGGACGTTGTCGATCGATCTTTGGTATAGGATCTCTTATCTGTGTCGCATTTCAGGGTCAAAGTCACAAAGGGGTCCACGAGTCTGCTATCCGTTCGGTGAACTCGTGCAGTCGGTATATTCAGAAATTGGCGAAACAAGATCGATGCTTCGTGGGTTTTCGTACAGCTGATGTTTGTTTGTTGTAGAACAGTAACTCGTGTCTTGGCTCATAAGGGGACAGATTATTTCAAGACCAGCGCATTACCATTGTCGCAGCCTAAGTGCGCTATTGTCAAGCGTCATTTGGGAGGTTACGCCTCTAAAAGTGTCCCGCCGCCAATTAGAGGTTCAAGCAGATACCTTCTGAAACACTACAGATCAGGCATGTACTAGGTAACTCCAAGTAGAAGAGTGGGTCGAGGCGACAGCTATGGACCTGTTCCTGACAGATTACGTGGAGGCTACCGCTACCCTGAATGACATCTGAAAGTCTAGAGTTTATAACAGTAATACGGCAACTGAATTAAGCCGGTAAACAGTTTAGTTCGGGCTTTGTTGTGAGAAAGCAATTCGGGATGATCAATACCTTTCGTTTTACTTCAAAGATAACCAATCAGTGAGTCAACATCAACGTACCCTGGCGACCTCATGGATAGAAATACGCATCATGAGAACTGACCCACGTCCTGAATCATCAATATGGTTTGGTATTGAACTGTTGTTTTCAATTTTTATCACGATGCTACCAGCTGTATTTTGGTTTTTATAGTCGTCAGGTAGTGTATAGTTCTCTTTCCTGCAGTCTTATTAGTACTTATACATTACTTGCTTGCCAGCTATCGAAACAGATGATGCAGACGCTCACTTACATAGTTCGCTGTGCTCCGTCACAACGCATGCCAGACTCGACAAGACTAGAAGACAGACACACAAACGTATGCCAAAATTGTGTATTACTCACTGAAATACCCTCAAGTTCAAAATGTAAACCATTGGATTCTAAACCACGACCACCATTGCAATTTGGAGTGGCTACAGGGTAGGCATCTGACCAGAAGATTCGCACGTGACTGTCATAGCGCGTTCTCGCGCCTGGTATGAGAGCTGCTCGTTGGCTTAGCTTCCGTCGCAAATATTTAGAAGCTTTCGCGACATCAACCATCACCAACGTACTCAATCACCCCACGAGAAAACCATCTCACTTCGAGTCGAATCGCCGCGCCAATAAAACCGATACTACAATACATAGTTGTCGATTGATTCGACACCCGTCGCCACCATGGTCCAAATCAGCGAGGTCAAGGGCAACAAGCGAGACAACCGTACAGCTGCCCATACACACATCAAGGGCTTGGGCCTGAAATCCGATGGATACGCAGAGAAGCAAGCCGCCGGATTCGTTGGCCAAGCTGGCGCGCGAGAGGTATGGACTGAAAGGCACGAGTCTCACTAACAAATGCTTACCAATTTGTATTTAGTCCTGCGGTGTCGTTGTGGACTTGATTCGAGCTCAGAAGATGGCTGGTCGAGGTGTTTTGCTCGCGGGAGGCCCTGGAACTGGAAAGACAGCTCTGGCGCTCGCCATCAGCCAAGAGTTGGGTACCAAGATCCCATTCTGCCCCATCGTCGGCAGCGAAATTTACTCCACCGAAGTCAAGAAGACCGAAATGTTGATGGAGAACTTCCGAAGAGCCATTGGTCTCAAGGTCCGAGAGACGAAGGAGGTTTACGAAGGAGAGGTCACAGAACTCACACCCGAAGAGGCTGAAAACCCTCTAGGCGGTTACGGCAAGACCATCAGCACACTGCTGATTGGGCTCAAGAGCGCAAAGGGACAAAAGAAGCTTCGCCTCGACCCCAGTATCTACGAGGCGATTCAGAAGGAGAGAGTCACGGTCGGTGATGTTATCTATATCGAAGCGAACACCGGCGCCTGCAAACGAGTTGGACGATCTGACGCCTATGCTACGGAATTCGATCTCGAGGCGGAGGAGTATGTACCCATCCCCAAGGGTGAGGTACACAAGAAGAAGGAAATTGTGCAGGATGTTACGCTACACGACTTGGATGTGGCCAATGCTCGTCCGCAAGGTGGCCAGGATATTATGAGTATGATGGGCCAGTTGATGAAGCCCAAGATGACGGAGATTACGGACAAACTGCGAGGCGAAATCAACAAAGTGGTCAGCAAGTACATCGACCAGGGCGTGGCTGAACTTGTGCCTGGTGTTTTGTTTATCGATGAGGTAACCCTTCACATCTTTTGCCGTAATGAGACGGGATTGTATGGCTAACCGATAATGTTTGATAGGCACACATGCTTGATGTGGAGTGCTTCACTTACCTGAACAGAGCCCTCGAATCGCCAATTGCCCCCATCGTGGTCTTGGCCTCCAACCGGGGAATGTGCACTATCAGAGGCACTGACGATATTGTCGCAGCCCACGGAATCCCCGCCGACTTTCTTACACGCATGCTCATCATCCCCACAACGCCCTACGAGGCCGACGAAATTAAGCGTATTGTACGCATACGATCGACAACCGAGGGCGTCTCAGTGTCAGATGCTGCCATTGACAAGATCTCGGAACACGGTGTCCGTATCAGTCTGCGGTATTGTCTGCAGCTCCTAACTCCTGCGAGGTAAGTCTAAGTCGTTGTGGCGAAAGGGGAGACCCTGGGCCCTCTGAGCTGAATTGATCCGAGACATGATCACTGACACTGAAGAAACAGCATTCTTGCCAAGGCCAACGGCCGCTCGCAAATTGATGTTCAGGATGTTGCCGAGTGTGAGGAGCTCTTCCTTGACGCTCGTCGAAGCGCCGCTCTTCTGGGCACCGAGGCCGGAAAGGGATACCTCTTGTAAAATGGAGACGACTGCGAAGTCGGAGGAAGTTGAATTTGGGACTAGAAGGCGCTGGGTGTGATGGAAGACGTGTCATAATTACTATTTTTAAGGGGGCTACTGGTAGATGGGAAAACACCTGACCTCTAGCTATTGTGTACTTGATAGGGAACCACGGAATACTACTACAGAGGTTTGGCGTCGGGCTGGCTCATATTGATTCTATCGTTCCGAGAATGCCGTTTGCAAATTCCTGCCTAAGTTAAGCTCCCTTAGAGCAAGTCCAGCCTCCCTTGTATTGTTGTCCCATTCATTAACTTATGCCATGCTGTGCTAATCATAGACAGATTCAGAGTTAGACTTAAACAACAAAGTGGCCCCTCTTACAAGACAGACCCTTTGATCTTTCAACACAGGTCAAGGATTATGTCGGAGCGGATTGGAGGGCACACTCACGGCAATCCTGCGTCACCAATCCCATCTCATTTCAGCTGCCGTCTCTTAAGCCAGAATTGTTGGTCCATATACTATATCAGGTTAGTTACAAGGGGGAAACATGTCAGTTTGCCCATCACGTGCACTACATATAGACTTGTGCCAATTTCATGGACGGCATTGTCTTTGTTTCAGTCCCTACACCAAGCATTCCAGCCCCAGACCAAGACCAGACACAGTCCACATTCCGACATTGCATAGCACAGATGATAGAGCATATCGTACGCAGCATTGTTGCGGGTTGAAAAAAGGCTGGGTTTAAACAAGGGGGAAGAAAGAGAGCGAGTGAGAGCCCGGACCATTTTTGGTGGACGGTATTTGCTCACATCATAATGAGTGAACGTGCTTCACACAGGAAGACAAAAAGAATGAACAGGGATAGAAGGGAGGAAAGATGATATATCATGGCAAAGTCCGTGGGTTATGGTTCCCTTTGTGCGTGTTTCTTGTTTTCTGTTCCGTTCCGTTGGCTCCTATCACATTTACATTTACACTCACTCACACTCGCACATTCACTTCCTTTCTCCCACTAATAGACCCCGGCTTTATTTCGTCCTACTTTACCAGGGACCTCTTCGCGACTGTGGCATATACCTTGTTCCCTGCTGCTGCTGCTGTATGCTTCCTATTGGACAAGTGGCTGAGGAGACCTGCCGACAGATCAAACGCAGGACCAAGCTTCAGCCCAAACATCAGAGTACCGGGACATGCAGAGGTGCATATCCGATATTCACTTAATAATCACCGAATTATCAGAACGCCTAATCTATCTTTGATACGGGGGGAACATCGTTGGAGAGAAAGCTTGGATCTAACGAAGAAAGAAAAAGAAGACTTGCAGAAGTAGGGTTTGGAAGTGAGATAAGAACATAACAGAGGAGAAGCGAGGCAGAGAGAGATCAAAGAGCAGACGATAATGGAAACACACCTAATTTCCCGGTTTAGGTTGTGAAAGGAAAGACTGGTACAGTTTCATTGTTCTCTGGAGGCTACCTACTGAATGGGCTGCCGTTAACACACAAAGACTTGGCACTGCACAGACGTTGCCCCCAACACAACGAGAACTACTTATCTTCTTTGAACCAAAAGAGACAAAAAGAAGAGAAGACATTTTTATCTTCTTGGACAAGAAACATCACTATACCGACCGAGGCTTTGGCCTCATTACTTCTTATAATTTGTCCTCTTCTTGAGGCTATCCGTTCGTTATTAACTCTCGTTTCATCTCATCTCATCCAATATTACAAGAGTTCATTCAGTCTTTCTGTTCAACATCAATACGACAAGGGTCACTAGCCCGGCATATTCTAATCGACAGGTACCGTCCCAAAAAGAAAGCAAAAATGACACAAGTCATCTCTTTGGTTGCGCCGGCCCAGGCCATGACCCCGGCCCACTCCTCCCCCATGGGCTCCGATGACTACGGCAGGCCCCGGGCTTTTCGTGCCTTGCCTGATACTCCAGAATCTCCCAGTCCTCGTACTTCTGTTCTGGGTAGAAAACGTGCTGCTTCCATCAACACTGCTGATGCAAATTACGGTCGACTTGAGAGGCTCCAGCTGAGCACGCCTACCAGCATGGCCAGTAGCGAAGGAACAAGAGATATTTGTCTCTGTACTCCAGCTCCTAAGATTCCCAGACCTCGAAATGGTGAGTTGAATCTCTCTTTGTTAAGTTGGTGTCATCGTGGTATCGATTGCATCAAGTTTGTCGATAGTGGCAGCACCCCTCTCAAACAACTCTGCTCTACGCATACATGCAGTTCCTCCACTGACACACTACTGCAGCATTCATCCTCTATCGTCAACATCATCAAGCTCAGGTTGTTGCTCGCAACCCTAACCTTTCTAACCCTGATATCTCAAAGATCATCGGGGAGCAGTGGCAAGATGAGCCAAAAGAAGTCAAAGACAACTGGAAGAGCTTAGCAGATGAAGAAAAGCAGCGTCATCAAAGACAGTATCCGGACTATCGGTATCAACCCAGACGTGGAAACAAAGGCCAAGGTCTCAGATCTGGCTCTCTGTCAGGAGACGACTCTGGGCGATGCCCGAAGTGCAATTTGCGTTTGATTGCAACTCCTCAAACCCCTTCAACTCCCTTCCCGACACCCGCATCAGCAGAAGACAGACCCGTCCCGTACCCCTATACGCCAAGCCTGCGAGGTGAGGAAGCAGAAGCTGCCCGCCGTGGGAGTTATGGCAACTTGCCTGTCATGGGACAGCGTCTTCCAATGCAGCGACCTGCTTATCGGGAAGTGGACGACTACGAACCCGACACTCCTGAAATAAAGAGGCGCCGTTTCAACTCAATCGGCGGCTACCGCACCATCCCTTCTCCTGGACCTCGAGCAGTGTCTCTAGGAGGGGCTGCTCAACGGCCATATCCTGTTACCCCTCATCCTGATCCGCCCTTTACTCGCTCTAAAGCTGGTCCAATGCCTCCTCCTCCGCGCCCCGGAGCTGGAGGGCTATGGTCTGAGCATGAGAACCGTGGCCGATATCCCCACGAATCTTTGAGACTCCCTCCTCTGCAAACTTCTGGACCGATGTCGCCTAACAAAGTACCAGAAGTCGACATCCGGCAGCTAAGGACTCCAGTTACTGGACTTGGAATCTCTAACAATCGGGATCCCCAAGCCAGAAGCGTCGAGGCCATGGTAATGTCTATGCCGTTCACCGAAAAGCTTGCGCTTATCGCTCGAATCACTCGTACTGATAACGACGCTATCGAATCTAGCAGCAAGGAAGCAGGGAAGCGAGGCGCCGTTATCGCGATCGAAGGACCAAAGCCACGAATGCTGAAGCAAGTTGGAGCTCTTGTTGAAAGAGCTCTTTTGTCATCCAACGAGGTGGCACTCAAGACATGGGGAAAGGATACAGATGGGGAGCCAAACAGTCAGCGACAGGGCTCTCGAAGCGAGGACGAATCACCGTCCCCCAGTCGTCAAATCAGTTCATGTTTTGAGACCATGGTTCACTGGCATCAAAACTCACGAGAGATGGTGAAACACATTACCAGCCAAGCCGAGCCGCTTCTTGCCTCCAAGATGGAGACAGATCCCGAGTCACCTATCTCTCGACGTGACTCCATGGAGGAGGACAATGCATCCAAAGGGAGTCAAGACGATGGCGTGAAGACAAAGACACCTGTGGCACTGGTCAAGGAGGGGTTTAGTCTCACTCTTTCCGAGGAATTCGCTTGTACGGTGCCAATTGCGGACTCATACGCACCCATTGATCACTGGCAATGGATGGCCACCCTTTGGCGCGGCATTGTAGCTACTGACCTAGTGGTGTACGTGAAGCCCAGTTTGAATGAGGAGATTGCTACATACGGACCAGTTGAAGTCCTAGATGGGTTAATAATTATTAGAATCGCAGTGGGCAAGAGTTTGGACGAGGCTACCGAGAGACGAGTAGCCTTTGAAGTCGTTGAGTGGGTAAGAGGAGGATCCTTCCGCGAGAGGCGATGATTGTAATGCAATAGCTATGGTGTTTTGGAGTTCTTTTTGGAGAGACCCTTTGCTGTCAACAAGGGTGGCATTGGTAACGTTGAGAAAATAGCTTCTCGGTAAGGGGGAAGAAACAATTTGCTTTGATTTGTATCACATTCCTCAGTAGTAGCATAGCTCAGGTATCTAGGGATTGGAGTGAACAGTTAACAGTGTCAATAAACTCAAAATGTTTGATCACCAACGGTATCCAGGGGTGATTCTTTGTCGCTATTCAGAAAGTCGAGTCAACAGACAAGTTTGACAACCAACAGAGTTTGAGGATAAAGAAATGTTGTGATGTTTGTCCCAAGACTGACGTCTTACAAGTGAAAGCTGACCGGTGGATTGAGAGTTTAAACCCCCCCTGCATAAGCGGCAGGTACGTACCTAGACGCTAACCGCCGGGAATGACTGCCGCCAAAGCAATTTATCCGAAGGTAAACGCGCCTCGACTCCAGGTACCCCGAGGGACCTGAAGTACAATACGGGCGGCACCGCTCCACTATGCGAACAGCTCCCCTCTAATTAATACGCGACTCAGGAGACTTCTATACCGAACCTACATAACAGACCCGCAACAACAACGACAACCTAGGCTAACGACATCACGACCTCGTCGATAGCTTTTCACATAGTAGCGGCGCCGACACGATGCTCCACGGTTTCGACAACATATTATAATGCCAGATTTTAAGCCTGGGCAGACGGTGAAGCTCAACGATGACCGGATAGGCATCGTGCGCTTCGCTGGTACTACCCATTTCCAGGTCGGAGAGTGGATAGGTGTTGAATTAGAGGAGAAAACAGGAAAGAATGATGGCAGTGTTCAAGGAGAGCGTTATTTCGATTGCCCCATGGGCTATGGCATGTTTGTCAAGCCTGTGATGGCCACCATCATCGCACAAGCCCCCACACCGAAACCGCCGGCTCGAAAGCCCTCAAGGCCGAGTAGCTACACCCAAGCTTCAGGGAGGGCATCGAGCGCCGGAGGAGATACAGGCTTGGGTAGGAGAAAGAGTCTGAATGCACCGAGTCCGAGTCCGGTTCCTAAGGTGGCCCGCCCGACGAGTCTTGCGAGGGTAGGTGTTGCCATGTTGTTGTGCAGTTGAATGCTAATATTCGTCAAGTCACCCACGAAATCGCCTACGAAACAACTGAGCGGTGCCTCAAGCACTTCCGTCTCTCGGACAGGAACGCCCTCGGGTACGCGTGCCCCCTCTGTAGGAGCGAAGCCTCGCGCTTCTGTCGGAGGAGCACGTACATCTATGGGCCCTCCACCACCTAAAACAAGACAACCGTCCATATCTTCATCGATATCAAGACCTGGTGTAGCGCCGGCAAGGACGACAAGTAGTCGCATGTCGCTGACAGGACCATCGCGACCAGCATCACGCCCAAGCTCCGCTGCCAGACGGACATCCATCGACTCTCAAGCACGAAGAGGCTCCTCTGATAGAGAGGATGTTGTTTCTCCCCCGCCTCCTCCTAAGGACAATGGCGACATTCTTTCACCTCAACCCAGAAGCCCTGTTCAAGCAAGAACAAAAGCTCTCGAGAAACTCACAGCAGGACCTGCATCGCGACAATCCACACCACCCACATCACGAAAGCCTTCAGCAACTAGCACTGCCGGTGCCGCTCGCCCTGCTGCAAGCACAGCGGCAAGTAGAGAGATTGAGGATCTCAAGGCTAAATTGAAGGTGTTGGAACGCAAGCGAGCGGAGGATCGAGATAAGCTGAAGCAACTCGAAACGGTGCAGAATGAAAGGGATAAGTTTGAGAATGTCATCCAAAAGCTGCAGCAAAAGTACCAACCGCAGCAGCAAGAGAATAATGAGCTGAAGAAGTTAGTAAAAGAGGCGGAAATGCGACTAGAGTCTGTCGAAGAGCTTCAGCAGGAGCAAGAAAGCGTGTTAGAACTGGCCACTCTCGACCGGGAGATGGCTGAGGAGACAGCAGAGGTTTTGAGAGCTGAATTAGATGCTCTCAAGGAGAAGGCAGAAGAGCTGGAGCTGGAGGTTGAGGTTTTGAGGGAAGAGAACGAAGAATACGGCAAGGGGACGTCTGCTGAAGATCGGGCAAGCACCGGCTGGTTGCAATTGGAACGAACAAATGAACGATTACGAGAAGCACTTATACGATTGCGCGACCTCACTCAGGCGTCTGAGGAGGAACTGAGAGACCAAATTTCTGGGCTGGAGGATGATATGAAGGACTTCAATACAATGAAGGAAGAGCTTTCCGCGTGTCGCGAGAAGCTTGCGCAGTCAGAAACTGCGGTCGAAGATCTACGTCAACAACTCGACAACGCGCTTGGTGCCGAGGATATGATTGAGGACTTAACAGAGCGAAATATGAGCATGGCTGAGCAGATCGAGGAGCTGAAGGCTGTTATTGATGACCTTGAGAGCCTGAAGGAGATCAACGACGAGCTTGAAATTAATCATGTACAAAATGAGAAGGAGATGCAGGAAGAGCTAGACTTCAAGGATAGTGTGATTACTGAGCAGGCTCGACGAGCGGGTCAGCAGGAAGAGTCGCTGGAGGATATGGAGTATACTCTCTCGCGATTCCGGGAGCTGGTCACGAGTCTGCAGAGCGACTTGGATGATATGAGAGCCTCACAGGCTGTCACTGAGGGCGAATCCGAGAAGCTCAACGATCGATCTCGCGCTATGATGGACCTCAACATGAAGCTGCAGCTCTCAGCATCCAAGGCTCAAGTCAAGACCATCGACCTTGAACTCCGACGATTGGAGGCCCAAGAAGCAGAGGAGCATTTGGAGATTGTGAAACTCTTCCTTCCAGACACTTATAAGGACGACCAGGATTCTGTCCTCTCGCTGCTTCGCTTCCGCCGCGTGGCGTTCAAGGCGAACCTCCTCAATGGCTTCATTCGGGAACGACTCAACGGACAGCCTCACCCTGGACACGAGGACGATGTTTTCGCTGGCTGTGATGCTTCAGATAAGCTTGTCTGGGTGTCGAACACTTGTGACCGTTTCGTCAACGACATGACACACTGCACCATTGAACAATTCTCCAAGTACCAGAACGCTTTGCACGAACTGGAGCCCGTTGAGCGAGCGCTTAACGTCTGGATCGACGGTTTACGCAAGGATGAACTGAAGGAGAAGACATGCGCTGATGAGCTTCACCGCACCATCGCCCTTCTTTCGCATCTTGGAGAGGTACACATCTCAGATAGCTTGGCCAACTATGCCGATCATGTTCACATGAAGGCCAATGTCATGCAGAGCCATCTCGACTCTGCGGCTGTTGCCTTCAACACCCTTCGAGGCCTTGTTCAACGTGTGGTGCCTGCTGAGGGTGACGACGAGGAGCTTGCCCAGCACTTCTCCAAGAAGTCTGAGGCGGTTATCACTCATACACGAGGTGCCAAGGTTATTGCTGCCAAGGCGGTACGAGCTCTCCAGGACTTGAGGACACGATCTCTCTCCCTGTTGCCTGATACTAACGAAGCATTCGAGGAATGTTGTGGGGCGACACAGGAGCTTGCAGATCTTGCACGACAGATTGGCCTTGACCTTCACAACCTGTTCCACGCTGATGAGGGCCGCGCCGAACCTTTCACATATGCGGAGGTCCAATCGGCGGTTCACAAGACTGTTCTCACAGTGAGTACCTCAAGCGAGTCCGATCTCTTCTCTACATACTTGTCCAAGCTGCGAGCTGTCACCACCCAGATCTCAGATCTGGCAGCGCTTGCTACCGATCTTGACCAAGTTCAAGAGTTTGAAGTCGCCCCTGCTCCCTGGCGACTACGGTCTCAAGAGCTCAAGGCTCAAAAGATCATTCCTGTTGACGCTGAAGAGGAGCTTCGTCGTCTTAAGGAGGAGCACGGTGAGGCCCGCCGCATGATTATTCAACGTGAAGATCAACTCAGCACTGCTGTTCTCAAGATCGAGACCCTCGAATCTAGAATGCGTGATGCTCAGGCCAACATCGACCGCATCGCCAAGCTGCAGGAAGAACTTGAGGCTTCCGGCCAGGAGGTCGGCAGCCTCAAGGAGGATATCGAGAAGCAAGACCGAGAACTCAAGAACCTTGAATCGGAGCGTGACAAGTGGAAGAAGATTGCCAGCGATAGCCGTGCTTATGCTGAGGGTGCCGATGCTGCTGGTGCTAAGGTTGGTCAAGAACGCGCTGTTGCTACAGCACGTGAAATGGATGCCCTCAAGAAGGATATTGAGAGCCTTCAGTCGGCTGTCCGATACCTACGTGAGGATAACCGCCGTGCTCGTACATCAGAACAGCATAAGCACCAATGGTTGGCTGAGCCGCTCAAAAAGCCCACTTCTATCACTGAGCAGCGCCGAAACATGATCACCAACGAAGGCAAGGATGTACTGGGCGAGCTTGTCAAGATGGCATCCGGAGCATCGATGTACGACTTCTCTGCTCTGCCCAATGATAAGCTTGCTTGGAAGCCTGCTCGATCAACACCTCAGTATCATGCCGCTAAGCAGATGGAGGATTATGCCGCCTGGGGAGCCTGGCAAGAATCGGTGCTTAAGAAGGCCCATGTTCTCCAGGGTCAGACAGCCAATGCCGAGAGAAGAAAGAACGCGCCTATGGCAGCTCGTCTGCGTATCAAGTTGCCTGGTGTTGATGGAAAGTTGGTCCCTGGGTCGGGACGAGATGTGCAGATCGTTGGATCGCAGGAGTGGGAGGCTTTGCAGGGCCGTTTGGCTGTATGATCATAGAATTACTACATACCCCTTTTGTTGGTGAATTTATTGGTTTCGATGGTTTTTCATGGATATTGTACGTATCATAGCGAACGAGATAGCAAATCCACATAGTAGCAATCCTCGGAAGAAGGGGCTGTTTGATTGAATTTTTGAATCATTTCGTCTTTTTGTTCATATGTGATCATGCTCGATCCCTGGGTATCTTTAGCATCCCAGACTATAGCACCTTGCCCCCCTTCTACATGTTGTAAATATGAGTCTCTCATGCCTTGCCCTTGCCCTTCTTGTCCTTCTTCTTCTTACCGCCACCACTGCTTTCCTCACCACCACCACCGCCTGCTTGCGCGCCCATGAGTGCTGACATGGGATCTCCACCACCTTGCATCTCCTTCATCATATCCTTAAACAGATTCTCGGAAACACCACCGCCTGTCATGGCAGCACTCAGGTATGGCACAAGTTCACCCATCTTCCATCCTCGTGGCACAGCAGGCTTGGGGTAGGGCTTTCCGGGCTCGGGCTGCAGTTGGCCTCCGATGCGGACACGCAGACCGGGGCTGTCTTCGGTCGTGGGGTTTTCGCGCAAATGCTCGGCGATAAGGCGGTACAGGTGGTGCTTGTTCTTGACAGGGTGACCATCTGTCTTCTTCAGACCGACCTTGACACGGCCAGGGTTGGCCCAATCCTTGGGATGCACCTTTTCAGGCTCAAACAGTGTTGGGAGTCGTAGTCGTGAGCAGGCATTTGCGATCTCTCGCGCAAGAGGGTCCTTGACAGCCAGCTCGGCGCCCACACGACGACCCTCAGCGCGAGACCGCGAGGCATCGAAGTAGACAGGGTAAAGACACTGGAAGTCGGCATAGGCAGAGCGATCGGCTGAGGCAGGCATTGTGCCTCCAACGGGAGCATCGGCGGGGACGATGGCGGGTTCCTGACGAGGAGGAGCTGCGGCGGCGGGAGCTGTTCTGGGGCCTGTGGGTTCGACACGGCGCATGATATCAGAGTCGGCAAAGTCATCGATGTCGGCCTCGGCTGGGTCAGAGTCGAAGTCGCTGTCCGAGACCTCTTCTATTCTTGGGTGGGACATTTTTGCGGTTTTGGTGGGTTGTAGGAGGGGTAAGGGAATGAAGAAAGCTCTGACAAATCCTCTGCGATTTGCGAGGTGATGGAATTCGAATGCAATGGAGCCCGCGTCCCTATGGGCCTAGAATTGAAGACAAAGGACTCGAGGTGGTGATGGTCGAGGTGAGGTTAGGTGAGGTAGAGAGATATGGGGTACAAGTGGGTAATGGAAGGTGGCACTTTGGTGAGGTCGAGATGTGGGATGAGCCTCAAATGGATGTGGGGTAACTCCCAGACATGTAAAGTTACTGCTTCCTGGGTACATATAAAATCATTACTTACCTACCTAGGTACGTAACCATCACCGTTCTTATTGAAGGGATTGTTCTCATAGATCTTCATATAAATGCCATGTATTTATTTCCATTGCTCAAATCCTTCAAAGACTTTCCAGTGCAGTCGATGGGTACAAACTATCAGGCTTGGGGGTTCAACATCACTCGTGACCAATGGCTGGCTACGGCAATTGAAAGGCGGCCTCTTGCAATCTCAGATAGATCTCAATCGCTAGTCAAAAGTCGTAATCAACTAACAGAAATTAATATATAGAAAGTACAAGGATACGATAGCGAATCTTATTCGTTCCCAGCGAGTGTATTGGACATTTGTCTACTATTAACAAAATATAGGCCAATGAAGAAAAATAGATGGATGGCCAGAACAAAAAGGAGAAAAGTTTACAACGTAGTCTATACCTCCCACCCGCTAAATCTCAGTGAAACAAGATTCCCACGATTATCACCTCTAGCAGCTAATAAAGCTCCTCCACATCATTGTGTGGATGCTGCTTCTCTCAATACTTTTACCCAGTAAGTCTCCTTCCCTCCGGAGTCAGAGTCTTTGAAAACCACACCTCTTACGCCGACTCATGCAATATAGGAGGAACCCATATAATGCCCACCCAAAGTATACCCTAGTAAGTACCCCTTTGTCAAGGAGCAAGTTGAAAAAGACCGTACACAGCTATAAACCCGCTGTCTCCTAGTCGAACATATTGGCAACCGGCAAGCCTGGGGAACAGCCCAGAAAAGTTCAGGATTGCTGCCACTTGAACCGTTACCGTGTTACGGATAAGACCAAACAGAAGCCTGAGTTCCTTCAACTTAAGCCTTCTTAGGCTTAGGTCGAGGAAGACCTTGCTCCCGACGAGTCTTGAGATCAATCTCGGCGAGAGCCTGGCTAGCGTTGTAAAGCTGAACGCAGTTGATGAGCTGCTTCATGAACATAAAAGGGAAGCTGATACCGGCAATGACCCAGGGCACTGTAGAGTCCATCTTGTTGGCACGAGCAAGCTCAAGGGCAGCGGGGCTGAAGGGATCAGGGAAGATTTGGGCAAGGATCGAGGTGTTGACTTGGGCACCAGCCTGGAGTTCGGCACCGACAGTCTCGATAGGCTTGATGAGATATGGCGAGACAAGAGGAGACGAGAAGCAGAGGAGGTAAAGCGCAATGAAGAAAAGCTCGTTAAGGGCGCAAAGAGTGAAGAGAACACCCTAGTGGTAATTAGCAAATGACAATTGGGTATCACGGTGTTAGTGGTCATACCTTGTTGGTGTAGTAGAGGCGGAGTAGCCAATTCTTGCTCTCATCGATGCTCTTGTGACTGGCATTGCTGCCTGAAACCACAAGAGTAGCGTACATGTGCATGTAGTGGCTGGCAAGGTCAAGAGCAATCAAGCCCTGGAAGACGATAGCCCATCGAGGAAAAGCGGAAGAGAGGAAGACGATGAGGCAAGCTGTAGTGCAGCGATCGGTAACCATGTCGAGGACAGCACCGAAGCGAGTTGACTGCTCGTAGATACGCGCGGCGTAGCCATCCAGGGCATCGAGAAGGCATGAGACACTGTAGAGGAACGAGCAAGTGCGAGGATGGAGGGGCATATAGTATAGAGACGCGATAGCAAGGACAATGCGCGCATATCCTAGACATTGCTTGTTAGCAAATTTGGCACCATTCTCTCAAGTTATTCAGCTTATCGTACCGATTATGTTGGGGTAGAACAGGAAGATGTTCTCGCGAGGGGCAGCGTCCGAAGCATCCGCAGTACCGCGGGCAACACCATTGCCGTTAGATTTAACTTCAGGTTCGGAATCAGAAGAAGAGCCTTGGGCCTTTGCGGCCTGTCGTCGAGTTCGTGCGCCCATTGTAGAAGAAGGTTGTTTGTATTAATTAAGATTCTTGAAGTTGTCGCAATGCTAAAGTGGCGTGGCTTATCATGTAGCGTCTGGATCTGGATCGAGATAACGGCAGATTCTGCGAAAGGGGCAGGGATCAGTCTGGCGCTGTTGAAGCTGCTTGTCGAGTCGGGGTCGTCGAGTCTGAAGGAGGATGACAAAGAAGAAGATATTCTCGACTAAGGAACCGTTGAAGATGTAGAAAAGGAGTGGATGTGAACTAAGGAGGAGGAGGAGAAGGAGAAGGAGAAGGAGAAGGGAAAAAAGAAACCTGTAAAGCAGGGAGCTTCACGTCTCTTGGAGTGGATAACGCAAAGTGTTAAGTTAATTAGTGATGACGGCAGAAAGCAGGCACTCAGGAAGGTAAGGTAAGTAAGCTTAGGTAGGCGCGGGCTCTTTCTCTTTCCCTTTTCTTTGGATGAGATGCTCCCGCCAAGCGAATTACAGGGGCAGTTCTCGGTAGGTTCGGACACGCTACACGGTCCGTTGAGAGCTTGGCTACGTGCCAATTGGCGGAGAAGTGGGTGTTATTTGCCCGCCAAATCTCAGCTAAGAGCTGTCCAAATTTACACCAGTCGCACTTAAATCTCCTTAAATGATATCCGCTCATGGAAATTGTCAGCATCCATATCCTGGGAAATGGAAAGAGGGAGGGGATCCACCCACTTTCAAGACCGGTTTCCTTGTTAAAGCTGCCAGTGAACGACTCACCATCTCACTATCTTACTCCCAAGACGTATGATTTGCATACGGATTACCAAGAATCAAGATTATTGCACTATATCATAAGCCAAAGAAGGAAGCTGCTGTTTGCCTGGGCGCGATTAGATGCAGTCCATGTTCTTGTCTTGGTATCATGACTTCTATTACCATGTGCTGTGTATTGCGGAAATAACCTTAACTTTTGAAGAGGACAACGACCCAGAACAGACAATAGAGAGGCAGATCTTCCAATACGAGGCGCGTTAGCGGCTAAGTATGAAGCCATGATCGGTAGAAAAAGTTAAGGTTATCATGACATCTCGGGGAGCCATCGGTGCTCTTTACAGAAGAGAATAGCCAGACAACGACAAAAAGCAACGGCCATGATTCAGTTGCACATTATCGCATGCGAATAGTTTAATAGCGAGTCAAGCTTCCATACGAGCTGCATAAAACTACATATACAGATCTTCACATGTCATTACAAAGTGACCAGGGATTCTCACAGGCGAGTTAACTGTCAAGAATTTCGTTCAGAGGCAAGCTGGCTTATTTGCAGACATAGCCGCAACCTTCAAAACCATCATGATTAAAACTCCCAATACGCAGCTCGGTTTCTTGATCCCCGACATGACTAATCGGAATCCGGTCTTCCATGAAGCAACAGCTGACTTCAAACACCACAGATACTGGATAGTTGAGACAGTTCGAAGCTCTAACGTCGCCTAGGTTGAACCGAGTCTCAGCGAGGAATGGCGGCTTAAGACAGATAGCCATTGCATCTTGGCATCTGATCTGGGCAAATCGTATCTGCTAAATCTCACGATAACACGTCATGGCTTGTCTTAAGCGCTTCTGCGGGCGAACCCTGTTATAAGCCACTGCCATAGCTTTGCGGCTCAACGAGAATATCATTGCCCTGGGTCTCGCCCCAGCTGCTTGTCGACAGCCGCCAATCTGTCTGGTAAGCTAGGGAAACTCGATGTTCTTCATGTTGCCTGATTGTGGCGGTGGGCTAGTATTTAACGTGCAGCATTGGATCTAGCTTCAAAATAGTAAAGATGAACCAGCAATTGAGGGCAGTCCAACATGTCACTGATATCACAAGCATAATATTTGGCAAGTTGGTATGAGCATTCTGAGAGAATGTGAATTGTGATAGGCTTTGCCGGAGTCTGAATAGCCTCAATTGAAACCTGCGATGACATATGATGCCTTTAGCAGGAAGAAGGAGTTTACTAGCATGCAATTCAAGATAGAAAACAGTTCTTTGTAATTCTTCCATTCACTATCTTGGACCGTGTAAAGTTGCCCGACAATGATAATGAATTCAACGTTGAAGAATCGGGAGTGCCGGGGAGTGGAGAGTCCCGCGGCATAGCCGAGACGCCAGAGGAGTTAGTAGCGCAGCAGGCAGATGAGACCCTTGCTTTTTTTGCTTTTATTTTCTTACTTTCTGCTTTTGGTCAAATGACTTTGAGTGCTTGCGTTCAAGTGTGATGCTGCTACTGCAAGGGTTTTGGTTTGTGGTTGTCTCAAACAGGGGGAGGGTGACTAGGAACGGCAGGTCAGTAACTTTATTCTGGGGTATTGGACAGTACCAGAGTACGTAGAGATACCACGATGATGGATCCCAAAACCCTGGCGACGATCGCGGGACGGTCGAATGTAAGAGCCCGAGCTTGATCTTGAGTCTGATGCAGTTGTTAGTGAATATGGGGGAGGCAAAACTGCTGCGACAGAATAGAATTGGCACAACTGGGAGCTCTTGGCTACAGAAGAGTTAAAACAACGGCGCCTGAGTTTTCTACCACACCCAATTGTCCATCCACCAATTGTGATGGTTGCGAAAACGGCGGTACCTTGCAGCAGTGAAGTCGGCGCTAGTTCAACCCACTGCCGGTTTCTCCGTCGGAGTCCAAGAGTGTCCGACATGAAATGATACATGCTGCAGTACGCTACAGGACAGTTTTCTGAAGATCATATCCACTGGTCCGTAAGGTACCTACGTAGATATGTAAGCTGTGGTCGCGGATTAGTGGGTGTATTGCTGCTGTATCGTACCAGTCGGATGTCTACCAAGCAGTCAAGTTAGTCGTTGAGATACATGCACGCGACAGGTACTAAACTCAAGAATATGGACTCGGCATCGTCTCGCTATACTGTCTAACTAATAGTACGCCATTCATTGTCGCCATAACGCACGCCTTAGCCATGGAGTCGATACATGCAGGCAACACGCATTTCACAACAGTCAGATTGCTGCAAAGTCATGTAGCCGCGGTGGAGCTCGACGTTACAATTATCAGTTGTCACCCTGGCTTGCTTGTGCCGTTAGCTCAGCTTGCCTTTCCTCCGAGCTGTCGCTGTCGCTGAGCTAGGGGGCGGTTGTTTGCGGCAATAGTTTGAATGCCGTGTAACCTGGTTAGATGATCACTTGGAATCGTTACCAACATAGCGTTGTAGCAGGCCCGAAGGTGGTGAGCTCGACAGCTGGTCGAGCCCGCCTTTGTGGATATGTATATGGGTACTGGTATGGCCCTCTATTGTAAGCAGAAGAGAAGAGAAGATAGAGCTACGACCTCCTCTGACATCTGATCCGTATCGATGGTTAGAGATAGTCTAGCAGTCTACAGAACCGTGCCATATCCGTTTTGGCATTCTGAAGCCTCCCGTCTCTGGGCTGTAGGTGAATATCATTTAAGCCTTTGCTAGAAATGATCATCTCGACTTTTTAGCTTAGTCCGTTTACATCAATTTTTGATCCCTGATCGTCGGCCCTGTCTATGTCCCATGGAAGAGTCCAAGCCGATGGCAGTTGACGGAGGTATGGGTAAATAACAGAATCATCCGATTTTCTTGGTCAAAGCTTACCTTGTCTCGAGTTGGCTTCTCAGCTCTCACCTTGACTCTTAGTGCCCCCCACGACACGCACGTCACTGTCACTGGTGGTAAAATGGACCTATATTGGGGCACGGGGGCTTAGACAATGGAAACAGACGGGCCCTAGGGCTAGGAGAAAGAACTTGAGTCCCCGGCTGACCTTGGACCAACCAATATTCTGAAGAGAGAGACAGTCTGTGCTGCTCGTATTGTATTCTCAATGCTGGCTTGGCTGAAGGAGTCGTTGAAAGACTGAATAGTCTACGCTTGTGTGGATCGATACACAAGGTAGTGTTGTTAAGGTGTACATATCGGATCAATTCCGATGAGTTACTTGAAAAGTGCCTGTTCATGCCTGTCAAATCGATTGGCTGGGCCATATCTTCAATGTACTGCACCCTACTGCACCTACTGCACCTAATTACATTATGTACATACCTGCTATCTGCGCTACAATCTTCTCCAGGGCTGGTTCAATGCTCTAAGATCATCGTCTCTATTCCACCCTCCGGTTACCGGCTAGGGCAGAAACAGTCTATCAAGCTTTCGGGTCATCTCTTCCCCCCTCAATTTTCTGTCATTATTGCTACCCTTGTCGATTCCTGGTATGTGCAGTATGTTTGTCCCAGTTCAGTAAACATCAGCACGGCACTGTAAAATAAGAAACACCTGTCGTGTCTTCTCTTGAATTCTTGCTGTCCTGTCCTGCATTTGAGCCTCGGGCTTTAAATACCTTAGCTTCTTCCTACCTAGTACGGCAGTAGCCTTTTCGCTTGCAGAAGAGCCTACAATTTGATAGCGACTAACGACTAGTGATGCTACTACTACCAAGTCCCTGTCCAGGCCCCTACTTGCAGTAGCCTCGTCGCCTCACAATCGCTCTTACAGAGGCAGGGACAGTCGGTCGGGTCGGTCCATTCAAGCTGTGGATCGTCACTTTTCACTTTTTACCTTGGGCTACCTCTACCTTCCGCTTTGTTAGGCCCAAGTATCCCGTCCCGCCTCGCCAAAAGACTTACCGGTACTTCACCTTCCTCACCTCCTCCGCTCTTTCTTTTATTTTACATACCTACCTTCCTCCTGCTCTTTCCCTCTTTCCCTCTTTCCCTCTTTCCCTCTTTCCATACTTCTTATTTACCTTCTTCCTCCCCCTCTTCTTCTCTCTACACCATCAACTACTCATCCCATTCATCATCTCCTTATATCGGAAGATAATATCCGTCACGACCCATTTGGGCTAAGCTAATAGGATCTTCACCCCTCGTTCCTACTCGAGGCTCTTGGCTCCGTTTTTTCAATTTTCCCCAGCTTCCCCTCCATCAAACCGCCACTTGCGCCAACTCATCTACTGAGAGCCTTTGTGCGAATTGATCGAGACCAAGTATCGAGATAGCAAATTACTTGCGATCCTGAGGCCTAGATACCATTTGGTGAACCATCCACCACTCACACCGCGCCCACCTTTGGTATTGGTCATATCTATCTGATCTTCAAACTTCAGCTTCATCATGTCGTCGCATCCTTCTCTCAAGGCGACCTTCGCCAGCCGAGCTGAGACCGTCTCTCATCCTCTAAGCCGACATCTCTACAAGCTTATGGACCTCAAGGCCTCCAACCTTTGCCTTAGCGCCGATGTCGCAACCGCTCGCGAACTCCTCTATTTCGCCGACAAGATCGGTCCTTCTATCGTTGTCCTCAAGACTCATTATGATATGGTGTCTGGCTGGGACTTCGACCCCCGAACAGGAACAGGTGCCAAGCTCGCCTCACTAGCCCGCAAGCACGGTTTCCTCATCTTTGAGGATCGCAAGTTCGGTGACATTGGCAACACGGTCGAGCTGCAGTATACTAGCGGTGCTGCGCGTATCATCGAGTGGGCACACATTGTTAACGTGAACATGGTTCCCGGAAAGGCTTCTGTTACATCTCTGGCCAATGCTGCCAACCGATGGCTCGAACGATACCACTATGAGGTCAAAACATCTATCAGCATTGGAACCCCTACGGCCAGCCAGCTGGATGAGGACAGTGAACGCTCAGATAACGAGAACCAGAAGAGTGCACCCGAGACTGGTCGCGATAACGGACGTAAAGGTAGTATCGTCTCGACCACCACCGTCACTCAACAGTATGAGTCGGCTGATTCACCACGCCTCGTCAAGACGATTCCCGAGGGTGATGAGACAGTATTCGCTGGTATCGATGAGGCGCCCATCGAGAGGGGCCTTCTCATCCTAGCACAAATGTCAAGCCAGGGCAACTTCATGAACAAGGAATACACACAAGCTTGTGTAGAAGCCGCACGGGAACACAAGAGCTTTGTTATGGGTTTTGTCTCACAGGAATGTCTCAATACACAACCTGACGATGATTTTATCCACATGACCCCCGGCTGCCAATTGCCCCCCGAGGGCGCTGATGAGAATGAGGCTATCAAGGGAGATGGCAAGGGCCAGCAATACAACACACCTCAGAAGATCATCGGTATTGCTGGTGCCGATATCGCTATCGTTGGACGTGGAATTATCAAGGCTAGCGACCCTGAGGAGGAGGCTGAGCGATACCGATCCGCGGCATGGAAGGCTTACACAGAACGTGTTCGTTAAGATGCGATTCTGCTTCAGAGTCTTGTCATTTTTGGCGTGGTAGACGGGCTGGACTGGAGTTATCGAGGCATCATCTAGCGGGGTCTGACATGAATACAGTACCTTTTTCATGACTGCATGGTAGCAGCCATGCATAACTCACCTGCAAGAACAATGGGAACTGATCCCTGGTTTGGGGACATCACAAGCACTAGAGCTTTCGTCTAACTGCATAAGCATGGTTTTTGTTTTCGCTCACAGCAACGACACACGAACGTTATGAGCTTATGAGATTCAGCTTTAGAAGGAGATTCAAGATACAGCATTATAGCTCCGGAGTAGGTATTTATTCAATGCAACATTTGCCCCATTGGCGCCCTCGTACTTGTCTAGTCCATCTTACATGCATCGTTTCCTGCTCCAATAGCGTGGGTCTCTCTAAGAGGCACATGCAATGAAGGCGTGGCAGGGCTGAATGCCAAACTAGGTAGGTATGTTGGTGGTAAAGGATGTGATGGAACCCCACAATGGAGGCATTGATCCATTGCCAGTTCCTTGGAACCTCGGACTTAAGGGCGCGTTAGAAGCTGACTGCCATCGTTTGAGACATTGATCAACAACTCATGCACTCTCATGCGTAACCTGGAATCTTTACGTTTTCAACAATCTTGGACCTACGATACGCTACTAATGTCTCCCGTGAGCGCTTAACTATCACCAACTCTTTTCGGAAGCCATCATGACAGCACCCGAGACTGCTGACGGTCCCCGGAAGAGAAGACGAATTGTCATATCCTGCGGTGAATGTCATCGCAGAAAGCAACGGGTTCGTAGCCTTTATCATTCTCCCGAGCCAATTCACTCAGGCTGAAATACATGGTTTTGTAATTGACGGATTCATAGTGCGATCGCTTGTTACCTTGTGGAAATTGCAAGTCTCGAAATAAAGAGTCGGCTTGCTCTTATGAGACAGGCGCCCGCCCCGCCACTCGCTCACATGAGTATCCAAACACGGAAACTTCACAAGCTATCTCGGAAGACTCAGTGAGGAAGATTGATCCTTCGCCGTCTGGCTCTAGCGACTCGCTCGACAATGGGCCTAATGAGCCTCTGTCGTCCAAGGCTGCTGATTGGGGATATGCTCATAATGGCGCATCTACGATGGGCATTCTCAAACGCATCGAAACTCTCAGCGACGGGGAAGAAAGCTCGCCCGATCTGTATGCTGGATCCCGAGGCCTGACAGACGGCAGTAAAGAATTTGCCTTGAAAGAGAAGTATAAGGCTATCATTCGTCAATTGCCTGCCAGGGACTACATCGATAGACTCGTGGAAATGTATCTGCATAGCTTCAACTGGCAATACTATGCTATCGATCCAGACATATTCTACTCTCAGCTGGAGGCATGGAACTCATTGCCATTCTCAGTACTCTCGGATATTGGCCCTCGTGGATTGCATTCTGAACTCCGAGCATTTCCAGCCCTAACCTTTCAAATTATCGCAACAGCGCTACTTCTTCTACCGGAGAAACCGGATCCAAGATTTGACTCGCTCAAGTTTGCAGGTGGTATGAGTTTTGAGGATCTGGCTATGGAGTACAGTGAGTCAGGACAAGCTATTGTCGATCTGCTAGGGAAGAAGCATCTTTCGTTGGCAACAGTTCAGGCACAATTTCTTCGGGCATCGTTTCACAAGTTTACAGCTAAAGTTACTGATGCAGTAAGTAAACCCTGCGAATTTCCAGAGAACAGCTGCTAAACCTTTGCGTAGTGGCATACGATATCAGTAGCGATTCGTGATGCACAAGATCTAGGGATGCATCGCGATAGCCTTGATCCCAAACATGCTGGGCCAAGCTTGGAAGGTATTTTGGAACACCAATGGCTAATACAGAGGAGGCGAAGGATCTACATACTGCTTGCTATTTGGGACTTGAATTGTGCCATGATTCTTGGACGTCCAGGCACGATTGATTGGAATCAGACTCTTCCCACACCTCCAGTCGATGCACCTATACCCAAGAACCGTGACAAAACGCCGGTTGTTCCTCGAGGAGAGGATGATCACCCTACGCCTATAACTCGACTTCTGTGGAATTATGAACTCTGTAGGCCGCTGCTAGCTATCCAGAACCTCGAAGTCAAGGGTTCATATCCATTGGATCCCGAGAGAATCGAGAAAATCCACAAGAGTATACAGGATCTGGACAAGACAATGCCGCCATCCTTCAGCATGGACAACCCTGACACGCGATGGGATCTCCTCCCCGAAACGCATTGGTACACAGCAAACCGCTACTACTTTGCAAGTCTACACGAATTCAGCAAAATGGCTTTACATCGCCCATTCATCTTCAACCGTGCAGAGAGCCGAGTGGAAGCCATACACGCCAGTCTCAAAACACTCGAGATTCAAAAGTTAACATTCGAAGGACTGCCACCAGATTCGTGGAGGAACTTTATGCTTTTCTTTGCAAGTTTCGATGCTATTGTGCTGCTTGCGTCTGTGTATATCCTATTTCCGCGAGAGCATGCGGAGTTTGCGGACAGGACGATTGAGCATTTCCAATGGACTATCGAGCGCTTCTCTGCAATCCAGGAGCGGAACCCGCTGGCTAAATCTGCTCAGGGTGTGCTGAAAGCTATCGTCGCGAGGTTCAAGAGAGCTATGGCGAAGGCGAGGAATAGTTCACTGCCCTCTTTGACTGAAGGTTCTACAACAGGATCGAGCAAAATAGTTACGAGTTCTACGCCAAGTAGTTCGGCTCTAGAGAGCAGTGACTTCTCAGGGTTAGCGACTACGGACTCGACGCGGATGCTCCCATCGACGGACGAGCTAAACATGATGGCGCCGTTCTTCCCTACTGGCGATTTGGTTTACAACGACCTTACGGCCGGGCCGGGCATGGCGCCCCCCCCTTTACCTTCGATGAATGATCAGGGGGTCGGGGAGATGTGGCAGTTTGGAGGAGGATGGGGGGATGATACTGTTTGGCAGGTGTTGAATCAATTCCCGGCTACAATGGAAGATTTTGGTCCTGACTTGGCTTGAAGACGGCTAATAAGTCAATCCAGAATGTTGTCCGGGTGGTTGCGAGAAGAGGCTCAGCTTTGGTTATTTGATAGGCCATGTTTCTAGGGCAAGCAGAGAAATCTAAACCCAGATTGACACATATTCGGAGCTTCAAGTTTTTCCCCGAACACTGTATGTTTGAAGTGAAGTACAGTTTGTCATTCGTGTATCTACTTACCAACAAATCCATTTGAGATTCCTGGATGGAGTTACGGGGCGAATGAACCTGGTCATAACTGGAGATTTCTTAAAGTTTAATAGCAGTAGCAGATCTGATATACTGTCTAAGCGTAGGACTTTAGGTTTCTATGGAGTTAGCAAGGCAGATCACTTCGTGTATGCATGGAAGATTGCGTACTATGTATCAGACACTTCATATCGAAGTCTTGGGATATGGTGATATACGGTCCGACAACTGGACTGAGTTATTGATTTCGTCTCTCACGCGGTAGCTTTCAGCCTTCCGGCAGCCCAGGCGATCACTCCACGACCCGTTGGTCTCGATAATTGTTGTTGGGTTGGAACATGAGCCTCTGTGCTACATGTGCTACAGTGACTCGACATCAGACGCCTCATCTGGACACGGCATATTGGCAAGGCGTTTTAAGTGCGGCACCCGCACGCGTACGGCGACATAAAGGTGAGATGATTGGACGATACTTGCCTCGAGCACTATCTTTGACACGCAGGACATGCATCTCACGACTGATCAGGCCGAGGCGGCCTCAAGAGCGCAGCGTTGGGCTCCTGTGCTACCAGCCTGTACTTCAGGACTGACTCGAAAGGTTTGTATTTGTGCATTTTACTCGGGATATGCAATGTGTGGATGTGACGAGTGTATGTGACGGGACAGCTAAGTTTGATTAGAGGCGTCAAATACTTTTGTCATGGACGGGGGGGATTAGAACAAGTAACATCTGTTTTGATTAAATTAATGTATGTTTTTTTTTTGCTTTCTTTTGCTGACATGGCCCGAAGGGGAGACTCGCATAGCCTGTAGAATGTTTTGGAAGAGATCATGCATTTTAAAAAAAAAAAAAAAAAAAAAAAGACTCTTTGACTAAATGCCGTGTTTTGTTTTGTTTTGCTTTGTCTCAGCCATTTTTTTTTCGCATCATCCACTCAATGAATGTCCCGTCATTCAACTCCATGACAAGGCGTTTTCCAGTTCCAAACGGCCAGAGAAAAGAGTGGGGTGGATCGTGCCTGAATTGGCATGGGGTCATGTGGGTTTGGTGATGAATCCTCCACTAAGGAGGAATAGAAGATCTGGAAGATCTGACAGTAATTTGATGAGGACGAGGCTTGAGACTGCGAAAAGGGACGATATTTATAAAAGACTTCAGCTTGGAGAGTACTAAATGTAGTATTTGCCTAGTTTTTAATACGCGTTACTCACTACAACTTCGTATCAAACATCAGCCATTCTTAATTTTAGCATCTTTATTTTAAGATTGATTCCCTGTCGCTTCGAGATGTCTTTCACATTTTGGCGCGCGTCTCCACTTGTGGATCTGCAGCTGTGCATGGGCTGATGCTCGAAATCCCTGTCTCGGAGTCGAGGTGAACAAAAAAAGGCAACAAGAGACGAAGAGAAGACGAAATTATCAAACCACATTGGTCGAGTCTGGATATTTCAAACAGTGCAATTTATCCACTGCGCATCCAATAACAGTTGAACCAATAATTCCAGACACCTCAGGCCTAGAGTAAGCTTTTCTGTCACCCATCTTGCTGGGGTTGCTAGCACCTTTCATCACTGACGGGAAGGAGGAGCCAGCTTCGGCTTTTATCAGAGTTAAGAGACAAGGCGAGACAAGGCAGCGCAGCACTACCTACCTACCTACCTACTACTAAACTTACCTTCCCGGAGGAAAAAAAAAAGTTTTTACAAAGAGCCGCCGCCCACCAAATTCTATCTCTACCTATGCTGGTAGCCCATTAAATTAAACCCTTCCATATACTCAACATAAAAGAGCACAACGTCATCTCTTCTGCTCGTTTCTTTTTTTTTTGTTCACCAAATTATCACCTGCACGGAGAACGGTCTCTTTCAGTACCCTGCAAACGCGACGCGCCCAGGGCACATCATCCCCCAAACGTGCACTTTCACCCACCGAAGCAAGCAGTGTTCTGTCGGCTGCAATTGGAAGGAACAAAGACCACCTGTTGGCCTTGAGTTCTCAGCAAAGAACTAACCTTTGCTTTGTGCACACAATTTGCAGGCCTAGGTATCTACTACCTACCTGGTATAATATCCACACTGCGCGCCTGCATCGACCTTTCAACCTTCCAACGATCGCATCGCAAAATCCACCACCACGCAACACAGCCCAACTATCTGATCGCGATTAGCTTCATAGAAGCACAAATCATTCAATATGTCGACAACTTCATTTGAAGACTTTATCCAGCGCTATACTCAGCTTCAAGCATACGAGTCTTCAAAGGACAAATTGTTACAGGTATGCATGCGCGCGCGCACGGCCGATATCATGATTCCTTTCGCCCGTCCCGGGGTAGCAGAACGCTTGACTGCCGACGATTGAAGAAAAAAAAGAAAGAAGAAAAAAAAAAACCCTAAACGGCCGCCGGTTTGAGAGACCAGCGGCCGGCTTTCCGTGCTGTCAGAAGTCTGCTACCATTGGGAATCAGGTGGGTGTCAGAAGAACTGTTCTCTCAGGCTTAAGTTACAGAAATAAAGTAACCTGAGTGCTATCCTAAGCTACCATAAGGTGACCGAATTATTACGTCCCTTATGCTCTCGGCGACCAATTCTTCTGACACCCTGACGGGCACGCACGAGTCGCGGATCACTGCTGACCACCTCAAAGGATGTTCTACTTTATTGCAAGGCCATAGAGGACAACTCGGATAAAGAGACACACAAGCTTAAAGCTCGATTGCACGAACTCGAGCTCGATCTCAAAGCTGCGACCCAGACCCGAAGAGAATTACAGACAAGCCTAGGGGAAGCTGAATCTCAGATGAAATGGGTTTTAAAGGAAAATGATGAGATCAAGGTATATTCATGATATGCCGCTGCGTCAGCGCAATAGCTAAAAGGGTCAGAATACCAATTCTTACGTCTTGTTATTGATCGATGGAGACGGTCTCTTAGTATGTCCATCCCAGTCCCGACATGTACATGGCCGGACAAAGTTCCTCATAATCCAGGATGGTCCTTGAGGCTGACCACAGATAGTTCAACGAAAATTTTACCAAGGATGGCCTTGAAGGCGGAAAAAGCGCAGCCCGCGCACTACGGACTGCGGTAGCGCAGCTTTGTAGCCATGAGCGTACTGGTTCATTGGAGATTATTTGCCGCGTTGTGGCTAACGTGGGAGGACTCGGCAAAGCGTTGTACAACGAAGGCTGCATTGAGCAGCTAAATCAGTTTAGGGATTTCACTCTTGGCTTTACACAGGCTAAGGCATCGTTCGACTTTATTGACGTGGGCTTTGGAAAGGAGAGGGCTGATGCTAAAGTCCGAGGTACGATACAACCTATGACCTTTACAGCCAGCCATAGTATGAACCTCACTGACGCTGTTAGAAACCGCACGCTGGCATTTGGGTAATCAGAATTGCAAGCATATCCTCTTAGGCATTGGGCATGATTCGGGATACGCCCCTTTTCTCGAAGAGATTGTTCATGATGAAGAGTCTCGTCGCTGTGTGTCCTTAATCAAAGGCCCGCCCCTTGCGCGCGAACTGGAAAATCTTCAGATGAACGTGATCGAATTCAATGAGATCTTCCGCGCTACCAAACTCGTATCCGACAAGACTTCGGCGCAGGGCGCGCAGCGCACACTTCCTATAAGAACACAGACGACATCGAATGCCAACGGGCCATCGACACAGGCAGCTGTATTGACACCAGCAACCAGTACTGCATCATTGTCACCAAATAATTCTTGGGCCAAAGTTACAAAGAGTGCTACCCCACCTCCTCAACTTACTATGCCTTTACCCCCTAAGCAGAACAAGCCAAAGCCTGTCATCAAAGCTCCAAACTCGACGCAGCCAGCTTGGAGCCCCGGGGCTCGTGGCCTCGACCCTGCTGTCACCGTTAGCCTTACGGCAATGGAAAACATCAAGCGTCGAGCTGGTAACGAAAAGCTTTGCAACAACCATTATCTGCGAGGACCTTGCGGTAGAATTGACATCTGTCCCTTTGTTCATAACTACAAGGCTACACAGGAGGACTTGGCCGCGCTTGCTATGTTGTCGCGACAGAACCCCTGCACCAATGGCCAGGCATGCGATGTGGACGATTGCATCTATGGTCACAATGTAAGCCCCTCACCAAATCGTTCCTACTTGTTTTACGTTACTGACCGTCGAAGTGTCCAAACGTTGTTAATGGGGCATGCACACGACAGTACTGCAGATTCTCTAGAGAATTGCATCCACCAAACACAAAATTTATCAACAAAAATATCGATGTTAATTGATGGAGCTAATCATCAGGGAGTTCCGATTAGCTTGTAATATTACTATACAGGAAGGACCAAGGATCGGAGTTAGAGGAAACAGAGCTATGGGACTATCTATCTTGGGAATAGTGGACCAAACACGATAAATTGCTAAATTTCTTCTTACATCTTCTTCAAGACTTAGGCTATAGAAATAAAGTAGCCTAAGTGCCAGCATAAGCTAGTATAAGGTGCCTAAATTATTTTGTTTCTTATGCTTTCGACGGCCAACCATATGGAACGAGAATCTGTCAATAAAGGACACATGGGTGGGTATGCTTAACTTAGATGCGAAGTGAACCAATATATACAGGTAGGAAGATGGTATCATATTTTTATCATCTCAAAAAGAGGTCACCAAATCCCAAGACATGACGTCCAAAGTTAATGACTTCTTGAGTCACCCGAAGGCGAGATGACTGTCTCTTGAGGGCCCTTCTGGGCGGACTGGATATCTCCAGAATCGTTCTCGACAAGGCCGGCACTGAGAGCACCAGCACCGGTAGAGTCGACCGGTTTAGAAAAGCCATACCATGCTACAGTTGTCACACCGAGAATTCCGCAGATGCAACTGAAAACAAGAGCGACAATACCGCGAGGTGTGAAACTATAACGAAGAGTCAGTAAACAGGGTACTCCTTTATTGGGAGAACAACTTACCCAGCGGGCAAGGTCTTAGCAGGTTTGTTCTCGCCACTAAGATCGAGAAAGTCTTTCGTATTCGCAGCAGCATTACCCGTGGTAGGCATGTCGGCAGCAGCGCAAGCTTCGAGATGGGTTTTCGGGATCTCGATTGTTTCTTGGAGGGTAAGAGGGTCCTCTATGAAAGTAGCAATGAGACCAGAGATAACATGCCACTCAATGTGACAATGAAATAGCCAGACGCCTAATATGAGCGTTAGCACCCAGCCCTTCTTGCTTGAAAGAAGATCGAAACATACCTGGGTTATCAGCCTTGAAGCGCATGACAATGTTACCGTTAGGGTAGATGACCAGAGTATCACGGCGCATAGGGGTTTTGGGTAAATCTTTGTCTGTAACATTGGCATCCGCCCAAATACCACCTTCCTCCTCGGAGCGGTAAACTGATTGAAATGCATGTCCATGAAGATGGAAAGGATGGCGGCCCGAGTCAAGGTTGTTCACAACAAGCTGAACAATCTCGTTCTTCTTGAGAACCATAGAATGTGTGTAAGTGCCATAGACCGTAGAGTCTTCGGCATCTTTTCCTGCGCTGAGTGCTGTGTAGAGTGTGGGAACCTTGGCCTCAGTGTAGGTGATGTCGTTAAAGAAGGCGTAGTTCTTGCCATCTTTCAGATTGTCCATCTTAACATCGAGGACAAACTCCTTGTCAGGCTTTCCAAGTATCTCCATCTTGTCATAGGGAACGAGTGTCATATCATCAAAGGGATCCAGTGATTCGACAGTAGCTGCATCTGGCTTCTCACCCTTCTTGTCGTAGATCAACCAACCAGTAGAGTTGTAGTTTAGGTCTGGCGGCAGGACGTCAAAGAGAGTCTAAGATAGTGTCAGTACTCCCAAAGACGACTGTATCAAGGGTCTCTATACTTACAGTATCCATGCTGGCAACAATAGGGAAGTTTTTGGAAGTGTCTTTCTTGGTAGTGAGCAGAAAACTGACACGCTGGGCGGCTGAAATATAGATCATCTCCGCCTCAGCTTCCTCAGTATAGACGCCGTCGACCTCGACGATACGCATCTTGTGTCCCTCGAACCAGAGATACTGGCCCGCAAAAGCGCCAACGTTTATTACACGGAACAGATATGTCTTTTCAGGCTGAACAGGCATGGTGAAGTTTGTGGTTTCATTCATGAGTGCATTGTTAGGCACAGGTTCAGCGCCTGAAGGGTTGGACTTTGCCATGAATTTTGGGATGAGAGTTCGCATCTCATCATGATACCAATCAGAAAGCGTGAGTACAACTTCTTCATCGTACTTGTTTTCGTACGGGAAGTCTTTGTCATGGACGATAAAGGGTCCACGTAGGCCATCTGGATATTGAGCTGCAGTGTGACTATGATACCAGTATGTTCCAGGTTGGTCGACCTGTAAAAAACATGTTAGTATACTAGAGTACCGCGACAGCTTTATGCGCTTACAGTGAAGTTGTATGTGAAGCTTGTCCCAGGAACAATCGGACACTGGCTGACACCGGCAGGGCCATCCATGTGTGTACTTCCATTCATGTAAAGACCGTGGAAATGCAGCGAAGTAGATTGATTCCCGAGGTTATTATGCACGTCGATGATAACCCGGTCACCTATGTCAACCTCGATGGTAGGAATCGGCCATTGCCCATTGATTCCAATGACTGGGCGCTCAAAAGCATTATCGGGGTTGGCTCTGACCCAGCCAATCTCGAAATCAAACTTTCTAGTAGCTGCCCAAGCCAGTCGAGGAAGGGCGAGAAGCAGCGCCGCCTCGGCCGACAAGAGATTGGGTCGCATCTTGCTTGCGAAGGACTCGTTGGCTCAAATACAGCAAGTCCGAGTAGAATGATTATAAAGAAGAAAGAAAAGTGAGTATTGAAGTGATACAATATCACGCACGCGAGTGTGAGGGTATAAGAGCTTATGAGAGACTTGAGGAAAAAGAGTTATGATGCGCCACGAGAAGCAAGAGTTGGGTGTGGGAAGAGATCAGCTTGATCAGATTAGATGAACGAAGTCGGAGTTGGATTCGCATCAAGCCGGAACATGGTGGGATGACCAGGCCATGGCATGGATGGGCATGGCGGGAGAAGATGTATCTACTGGTGGCATTCTAGAGTGATCAGGGTTTGTGTTGCACCGGTACCAACAAGAGTAGAGCATGTATCGAGAAATAGTTACCGAAAGCCGAAGCAGAAGAATCCAGCTGCTGGGCTAAGTTTCTGCTAGCTTCAAGATCCATGTTGATCTTTACATGAAGCGACAGGAGCCTATGTACCCATGCGACAGCCGAATTAATGACGCTAATCGAGGTAGAAAGACACAATGAAACTAGGCAGCTGATAGTTTTGATCAGCCCATGGGCAAAGGCTGAACAGCATGATGCGGAATATGGGCGCGACACTGTTAGCCTGTAGATGGATAAGGTGAGTAGAGGTTGATCCATTGTGGCTTGCAGCAGCTTGAAGCCATCGAGCATTCTGGGTCGTTGTTGCCGTGTAAGTGGGAGGAAGGATCCAAGCTGCACCTTGCCTCTTCCAGCTTAGTGTATCTGTTAGAGTAGTCCCGCTTGAGCTTCATCTTATCAATCGTAACTTCTTGCTTGTGCCTTTCCTCTCTTCCACTGCCGCTAATCTCTTATGAGGCATGATTCTCCTTTAATACCTGGTAAACGAACTGACCAGCAGCAATTGAGTTCTAGCTTTATTCGAATGATCCCACCTTTTTCGGCACAGACACTTCCGATCCCTACCTAACTCGACGCAGAAGTTCACTCAAGGGTCCAACTGCCCTGTCCTGCCTATCCCATGCCAAGCCGGGTCACCCACAGCTATCAAACGCGATGAAGTGTCTTGGCGATCGGTCTCTTCCTCGAAATACTGACAGAACATTTCCTGTCCTGAACCACGAGCTATCTTTGCAAATCTTGCTATACCCCGTCTCGAAACTAAGACATACTGATTAATTATTGAGAAAAAGAGGATCTCACGGCACGTCAAAGCCGAATCAACCGCCACAAATTCACACGAGAGTCAGTAGCTAGGCATCTTTGAGTGGACCCTTCAACGGTCGAGAAGCTATTCCATGGATCCGGTAGGCATCAAGAGTGGTCTGACAGCTACTCAGTCCTTCCGAAAAACAAGAGTCAATATCAGAATTGAGCACGGAGCTTTATGGAACACGCCACTCGAAATTTTCAGCTGCGGCATATTTCATATCCCTGCTTGTCTCATGTAGGTTGCTTCGGATCAGATAATGATAATCTTTTGATCTTTTTGATACGATAACTTTGATCTAGAATCAGCAGGTCATAACACCAACTTTGCCTGTCGGCCGCTTGTTTCCATCCAACCGATCTCTGGTGCGGCTGAGTGTCGCTACCAACCATCCATTTGATAATGATAAATTTGCCTCGTTTAGAATTCAAACTACTGCGGAATGACACCGGCGTCCTTTGCACAAGCTTTCGGCTGCTTTCCCTGATACTAGCCAGGATCGCCATTATAGACGCTTCATATCCGTACAAGCTCAAGCAGATCCAACTCGGCATTCGTCTTTTGGCTAGGACCTAGGGTTGCATTGTGGGGTCGTCGTGACAAACACGACAGACCCCCTAGGTTCGAGCTACGATGACTTTGTTGCAATTCTGAAGAAAGGAATTGGGATTCTTCTCGGAAGCGTTCAATATTATATCACGTACATCTACATGGAGTTGACTGAACGGTACCTATGCCTGACTCAAAATGAACCCTATATCTAAAGAGCATATCCAGCAACTGCCCCCAAATTTCAGAACCAACGACCTGAAAGAAAAAATAGAAGCCGCTGTCACAAGGTTATCTGATTGATTAAGCTCACCCCTCCTTGATCTAGCCTCTGTTTCAACAACCCACGTTGCGGCAATTCCTTGCCGAGCGTCAACAGGCTAATGTCACTTAGCAACAAGCCACCAACCATCCAACAACCCAAACAAGCTTGATCATGGGCTGTTTTCTCAGCATCGCTACGGCACTCGAGCCTGTTGACTCCTCTAGGTTTCACTCGTTCCGCGGTCTTCTTCTGCTGATCCATGTGCCATCTCAAAAGTGAAATTTGTCCAAGTCGCTAGTCAAGTTAGCTTACAAGGTTGTATGAATCCTAAATCATATCGTGTGCCTTCCGATCCCTGCTCCTCCGAAGTGTTGAATAATTATCTGATCCGCTGCATGTGAGGTCTCGGGAGTTCACAGGCTGCTCCGACTCCAAAAGGAATCAAGTGTAACGCAGAGGCTAACACTCCGTTGCCGCTTGCCGCTCTACAATTCTATACTTCTTCTCTGTTCCTTTTTTTCTGTATCATAAAATACCATAAGTTGTACAACCCAATTTCTTACCTGAAGCTCCTTACGGCTTGTCCAACAACTGAGAAGCTTCACTGCCAACAACATCCATCATGGCTGTTGACGTCTTTGCGGTTCCAGTTTTTCTTGTTGTCTTTCGAGAGACTCTCGAGACAGTCATCATCGTCTCTGTTCTGCTTGCTTTCTTGAAGCAAACCCTAGACGGACCCAATGGCGATATCAAAGTGTACAAGCAACTTAGACGCCAGGTAAGTCAACCAAAAATCACGGCTTATTCTTTAGTACTGACTGGCCTGCCTAGGTCTGGCTCGGAACAGGCATTGGCTTCTTCATCTGTATGGTAGTCGCCGCCGCTCTTATCGGCGTTTTCTACACTGTTGGTAGCAACTCTTGGGAAAAGCACGAGTACTACTATGAAGGCGCATTCTGTCTCTTTGCTTCTCTTATTATCTCCGTTATGGGCGCTGCTCTTCTTCGCATTGGTAAGATGCAGTCCAAGTGGCGGGTCAAGCTGGCAAAAGCTCTTGAATCTCCCATCAAGACTGGAAACAAAGGTTGGTTCAAGCAGTTCGTGGAAAGATACGCTATGTTTGTCCTGCCATTTGTAACTGTTCTTCGAGAGGGCATCGAAGCTGTTGTCTTCGTCGCTGGTGTGTCTTTCTCAGCTTCGGCTAAGTCCATTCCCCTACCTACTGTTGTCGGTCTCTTCGCTGGTTGCTGTGTTGGGTACCTTTTGTATAAGTAAGATATCTCTCTCGAGTAAATGGTTTTGGTCAATACTAACAATGACATCAGGGGTGGTGCGAGCACCAAACTCCAGTTCTTCCTTGTTCTGTCGACATGTCTTCTCTACCTCGTTGGTGCAGGCCTCTTCTCTCGATCTGTCTGGAGTTTCGAGATGGCTAGATGGAACGAGTACATTGGTGGTGAAGCAGATGAGTTCGGCAACGGACCCGGCTCCTATGATATCGATCAGAGTGTTTGGCACGTCAACGTGGGTAATTCTCCGTCTAGTCTCCATCTATGTCTGTTAACATCTCACAGTGCTGTACTTCCACCGACAAGATTCAAAACGGTTGGGGTATCTTCAACGCCATCCTGGGCTGGACGAACTCGGCTACATATGGTTCCGTCATCTCATATAACCTATACTGGATTTGTGTCATGACTGGCTTTCTCCTCATGCGCTTCAAGGAGACACATGGCAGACTGCCTTTTGGAAAGGCAAAGGCTCCTACTAACGCCGTTGATGATGCTGAGAGCCATGCAACATCGTCTCCAAAGAATGGTTCCACTGAGAAGACAACAACCGCATAATCGCTGACAAAGGGAAAAGAGAAAGGGGAACATAGTTGGATGTCCTCTGATGGACAGGCTCTATAAAATCCTGCTCGCCTTCTAACACACCACGTGTTTGTCTTGTTATATATCCAATAAAGTCTAACAAGCAAGTCTTATTCTATCCGCTCAAGTTTCAGGGGTCCAGTCCCATTCGTCCGCCAAGAACATTGCCTTTGCCATTTTGTCGACATAAAGAGCTCCTTCGTAACGTAATCGTTGATCGTTTGCGATAGCTCGTGTAAACTGAAACTTCTTTGGGGAACTATCTCTGTCGTCAGAGACATGTTCCTTCTGGGACAGCCACGACATCTCAGTTAGTCGCTTCTTCCAGTCGGCATAAGAGATTGCGATTACGTTTGCCGAAAGCATCGACCGCATATAGATCAAGATAGGTTCAAGACGGGTTCGCAAACCGCAGTTAGTATGATGCTTATCAACTTGGTAACTCGGGCATTGCTGTAGTGTGTTCAATAGCTCCTCAATCTCGATCATGGCAGTGTCTGGCACCATATTCAAGGATGCAGGGCTATAGTCCACAAGGAAAAGCAAATTTTTGTTCACGAAGAACTTCAACATTTGACCAAGCTGGTAAGAATCGCATGCTGCACTTGAGTCATATCCAAGTTTGCACTGTCTTTCTCGAGATGAGAATAAAGCGAGGAAATGACGCTGAACAGAGGAGACGGTGTTTAGAATGCACTCCCGTCGATGTCGAAGCTCCTCTGCACAATAGTTAGTTCCTGTTCATCCCAATATGTCAAGTTCGATCCTCTACCTACCCTCTAGCCCATCGGGCAGGTTCCACCATACAGCAGTCATACTATTGGCATCAGGATCATAAAACTCGCTCCAGAGAGTTGACCCTCTCATAATGATCTCCCGAGTCGACTGCTGTAGGCGCATAGGTTGTCCTAACAGCCACGCGACCAGAATCTTTTGGCGCAATACCTGCTCCGTCTCTGTAGGTCGTCCATCGTCACTTCGTAGAGGTTTGTTCGAGGTCAATGGCCACTTGAACTTGAGCTCAGTGTTCAAGACGCGAGCCACAGCCGATACGCAGTCGAAGCGATCAGCAACGATTGCTAAGGTAGTAACGTATGACATAGTCCCACGAGACGTCTTTGTAGGTTGCTGGTGTATGATATTGAGAATATCTTCCATGGCGTTCTCACGTCCAGCAGCTTTAGTTGCGTCATCGTCGTCGGTGATTGGAATCCAGGGTAGATTCTCGACGTCGGCTTCAGTAGCCTTGATCTTCAGCTGGGCAAGCTTTTCGTGTATGTCCGAGATGAGCTTGGCTTCTCTGAATTGAGAATTGGAGAGAAGATTTGAGAAGTACTTTGAATGCTTCTTCAGAGCTGAAAGGTTGACTCGATATGCCACCCGCACCTTTGACCTCAGGGTTGAGCGGTCTGGGGGCTGGGTACCGGCTTTCCTGCTAGCAGCAAGGTCCGCTTTGCGAGTCTTGTTGAGGGTACTGGCAGAGGTCTCGAAAGTCACATCCAAGACAATATCGCCAGCAGAATCGATTCCTACCACGGGGGGTAGATCCTTCTTAGAAGCCTCTGACCCGTCCGCCTCGGCGGATGCTGCAGTCCCAGACTCGCCCATTTGCTAGGTGTTGGGTGTTTATCGACATGGAGATGTCAGCCTATATAGAGGCCCAGGTGTGAATAGGCTAGATGCCGCGAGTTTGCTGATAGAATCTCAGTCGAGTAAAAGTCTTCAAAGGAAAACGATAAGATCTTAAGCTTTCATCTCATAGGTTGAAGGTGGGATGACGTTCAAATGCAGAGTACGTACCCCAGCCTGGCCGACCCCGCCACTGGGAGGTGACGTTCCCGGGGCCGACCCAGGGGCCTCAGTCGTTAATTTTAGCGGTTGCGCGAGGGTTCCCGCCCCTGACTCCCGATGGGGTCCCCGCTAAATTTTCGTCGTGCAGCCTGAAGCCTGGTCGTCTCAGTCCTTGATTGGCCAGGTTTCATCTTGAGAACCCGGGCTCGGATAGATCCACCTGGGAAATCATGCCTATCCAACATCGTCACTTTCCGGCCAACAGGGCAGGCCCAGATCCTTCGTCCTTCACCCACTTTATGGCGTTGTCTACTGATGGTAAAACGTTGTTTACTAAAGTAGGCTGTTTGTTGTCTGGTCTGCCCTCTTACTGCGAATAAACTCCATAGCGTGCACGTCTTCTTCTCGACGAACAGCGACAAGCTTTATTCTACTCCGACAACACAAAACTTTCAACACTCGAACTCGCCCGATGGCATTGCAAACTGTAACTTGCACAGCGCTCCAGTTCTTCAAGGGACGCTGATGACCGAGACCTGGCGAACGAAACCATACACACTTTTACTTCTCGACAATGGCACCCTTTTCCCGCGCTGCTGTCGATTCAACAGTTGCCCCTGCACTTCAGCTCCTTAGGATCACATCTCGGCCTTCCGCAGCCTCGAACCGTTTTGCGTTTCGCTCGCGCACCGACGTGCAGAATGGGACACTAAATACGTCTGGCCTCACCCACGGTCGTGGATTTTCTACGGGATATGCGACATGCGCGACATGGTCCGACAAATCGCAACAGTCTCGGCTTACACGTCCGAAGTCGCAGCTCAGCCAAACATCCCTGTCGACGCTCGAAACATACAATCGACGAGACTTTCATACCTACTTTGTGACGCATTTGCCGTCATCATCTGTACATCCCGATTCTCGCCCGAGAGGACCAGGCCACAAACTCCCTCGAGATGCTGCAACCCCTCACACTCCAAGTGCTGGGCCCGTCCCCGCTGTCGCCCCGCCTTATATCCCCTCAACCCGAGACTTGACGGTAGTACGAATTCCAATGCGGAGGGCAAAGCATCATCTTGGAGTCGCAACAGACCGAGGAAGCCGTCCTTACAACGAAGATAGAGAACAGGCCGGCACAATCAGCCTTCCAGCCTTTGCAAAGAGGGCGCCAAGGAGCGTAAAGCACAACCCGGGAGAAGCCACGGCAGCGGATAGTGCCTGGGGAGACCCTCAGATCTTTTACTTTGGTGTTTTTGATGGTCATGGTGGTAGTGAATGTGCCGAATTCATACGGGACGAGCTACCCGGGTATATCGAGAAGGCATCGGAAGAGTTCGGGTTGCAGAGCAGCTTGCGCAAGAAGAAGCCAGGTCGTGAAGGTACACATAGCCACCACCATGATCACAAACACAAGCACGCTCGCGCGTCCCAGTCAGCGCAACCTGCCAAGGGTCCTTCGACAAAACGCGAGGCTCTTGATGCAGTCCCCATGAAAGGACCAGAAGAGGTCAAGAACGAAATGAATGTGCCTGAGGCGAAAGAAGGCGGCATTCCTGAAAAGCCAGTGCATGGAGAGCGAATACACAGCGCAACTTCACCACCTGCTGAAGTCACAGACCTTTCAAAAGCAATTCGTATGGAGAAGAACTTGGTCAAGGAATACAGAGACACTATCGGTGGTTATTTCAGGCGATTTCACCCTGAGTATTTTGTCCTCTCACGAGATGAGAATCCAGGAGAAGGACGCAAGATCACAATTGAGTCAGTACTTGCGTATGCCTTCTTACGAGCAGATCTCGATTTTGTGTCCGCGCAGGCGCGGAAGGTTGATCCTGAGGATGCGAAAGGAGCCGACGACACCCCTGTTAACAACGACGAGGTCTTTGGCCATCCGTCTACACCCTCTGGTCATGGAATCGGGGGTCCTGAGCGGTTCAAGGGAGGTTCCACAGCCTCAGTAGCCCTCATCTCTACACCGACACCTGCCCCCTTCTGGCACCCAGCAGCCCAGAGCACATTACTGTGTGCCCATGTCGGAGACAGTCGCATTCTTCTTTGCGACACTGCTACCGGTATAGCTCAGCCCTTGACATCCGACCACCACCCCAGTAGCCCGACTGAGAGTCGCCGGTTAAGACGATATGCACCCGCCGGATCAATGGTTTCTGGCGATAGCTTCGGCGAGGAACGCATTGCTGGTCTGGCCAATAGCCGTGCATTTGGAGATATGAAAAGCAAGCGTATTGGTGTCTCGGCTGAACCAGAGCTTACACGGGTCGAGATGGGCCCTGCCCAATACTCGTTCCTTGTTCTAATGACGGACGGTATTTCTGGAACCCTGAGCGATCAGGAAATCGTGGACGTCGTCAAAGAGGCCCGTACGCCAGAGGACGGGGCTCGTAACATCGTCAAATATGCCACTGAGGTTTCTTCTGACGGTGACAACGCAACGTGCCAAGTGGTACGCCTGGGTGGCTGGGAGCGTCGATCTGAAGGTGGATTGGGCAGTCTGGGAACCAAGGAGATTCGTGATGCTCGCATTGCAGAGGCTCAAGATCCACGACGAGGAAAACGGTGATCGACGCGGACGATGACGACGAGAAGACTGGAATTACTTGGATAAAGGGTATTGGAGCCTTGGCGGACTGCAAACTGGAAGGTATTTTGAGGAGACACATCTATTCATGTTTCCATACTACGGGCTTTCTACTGTTGCTTTAGCTGTTATTTGTAATGCATGGAATCTGGAGTTCTCTGGAGTAGGAGAAAGCGACATGGCATGCGCTTAGGGATCATCCGCATTGCGATCCCAGTTGAAGCTGGGACATGTAGCACTGCATTGACGTGTACGATAATTTATACTTTTACCATTGAAGAAATAAATAGGTCCTGACTGTCTACACCTGTTGCCTGTCCTCCGTTCCTGGGTATTCGACATCAAAGCGGCCGTTACTATACATTCCAGCCATTGTCCCTGGCCAACCCTAAGGATTTTCTATCCAATCCCAGTAGTCCCGTGTTTTCATATATCGTAGCATGCAAGGCTTCTAGTATCCATGGCGTGAGCCAGGATACTGTCCCCAACCAGGAGGAGGCTGTTGATTAGGAGGAGGTGCGCCATAACCTGGCTGACCATATGGTGGATATTGGCCAGGAGGTGCGCCGTAGCCTGGACCTCCGTACTGCTGAGGGGGAGGTGCTCCATATTGGGGAGCCCCATACTGTCCTGGAGGGGGCGCTCCGTATTGCCCTGGGGGAGGAGCTCCGTAGTAAGACTGGGGAGGAGGTGCGCCATAGCCAGCGCCGTATGATGGTTGTGGTGGAGGAGCGTTGTAACCACCTTGCTGAGGGTATCCAGAGTTGGATCCTGCATAGCTGGAAGGGTTCTTGCCATAGTCGAATGTAGACTGGCTAGGTGGCGCAGGTGAGTTCGACATATATCCCGTAGCCGGGTTACCATCTTTACCCTCCATAGAGTCAAGATCGCGGGTCTTGACTTGCGACCACAACGAACCTGCAACCTTGCCGTGTCCCGCATTAGAAGTATCCCCAAATGTGCCGTGATTGCAACCGCCGCCACCAATGCTACGGGAGTTCGAGTCTTGGACCTGATTAAGAATGTGGTTCTTGTGGTTCCTCACGGAATCGGAAGAGAGAAGATGGGCAAGCTCGTGGCGACGAGGATGCTCGTCGGCCCAATTCTTCATAGTCTTGAACATATCCCGGTGAATCTCGATGGAGTCGTCGCGGGCAGCGGGATGGTGGAATGCACGGAGCACGTCGTTGACGACCTCATCCACGGAAACACCAGTGTTCTCCCATGCATACAGAACACGACTAGATTTGTTAGCTCACCGAAAGCTCATTGCCAGGGACCAACTTACGGGACAGTGTATTGCAAGATTGTGGCAGCGACGCGGCCGGCGCATGAGTTAAGAATGTTTGTAAAGTGATCCTTGGACAGCATTGAGTGGGTGGGGTCGGAGCACGAAGGGTTATCCCAAGGCTCATACTGAGACTTAGCGCTGGCAGTTATGACACTTGACGAACCATCCTTGAGAACCTTTGACACCTGCTGAATGATAGGTCGGATAAAGGGGGCAAGAAGACCGAGAATAAAAGCAGTAAGTGTCTCACTGATCTTCTCAAGAAGCTTCTCCAGGCCAGGTACCTTGGCAATACCACGGCTGATAGCCTTAACGATCTTGTCACGAAACTCGAGGATAGGATAAATCTTGCGGGCAGTCTCAACCGGGTCGAAGTCGGCGCTCATACCGGGGACTTGGTTGGCGTTGTCACGAGTCAGATCACCTCGGCTTTGTTGGTAGCTTCTGTTACGCTGCTCTTGAGCTTCAGAGCTGGCCTTGAGGTCTCGAGCCTGCGAGGCGAATCCATCACCAATACCAGGCAGTTTAGACACCAAACCGATAAAGTCACCAGGGGTAGACTTAATTCCAAGGAATCCTCCAAGAAGGGATGGTCCGCCACCGCCGCCGCCAGAGCGGTTAGCAGTACCCCCTTCGGCGTTTTTGAGGGCAACATCAACTTCGTCGACTTCAGACTGAGTGAAGTGGTCTGAGGCTTCGCCAATAACGGAATGCAAGAAATCAACAGCTCCAAAAGTACCAGTAACAAGGGGGTAGACTCGTTTGCCGTGAAGATTGATCTCGGTGTGCGCACCGCAGTGAGGGAAGACGGAGTGGTATCCAAGCTCACGGAGGGCAAGCTCGCAGTAGTTGCTGTGGGCACTGAAATCTTCCAAGGTATGCAGTGCCTGTCCAAGGCATCTCAAGGCTTCGCAAAGGTCATCCTCATTTCCCTTACTAGAGCCGCTTGTGTAGAGTCGGCCATAGTGAATGCTTCGAGCAAGACTGTATCGCAGATAGGCTGCGCTTGTTGCCCAATGACCATTCTCGTTCGAGATGTAGTTTTTCATGCCTGTACGAGGGTCTATTTCGGTTTCTATCGGCTCGACTGGACCTCGCAATCGTTTGTCGAAAGTGCGTGCATCGACTCCATCTCCGTAGCCAAGGGGGTTGTCGATATGTTCTTCTGGGCGATAGACACCGAGTCTGTCTGCAGTGACCTCGAATTCACCAGTGGCGTAGCCGTGGGCCATGAAAGAAAGCACCCAAACCTGCCAAAGTTAGTAAGAATTGCTAATGATCTCAACGCATACAGTAGTCAATTCGTACCAGAATGCGGATTGTCTCGGCATTGACGCCCTTTAAACTTCCAATGTCAACGGCTTGGGAGTAGTCGCGTAGCCAGTTTCCGAAGTACACACGTTTGATCAGCATAGAAGTCCATTTCTTTCCGTGGAGAAACGCGATGGTCTCGAGCATGTCCTCAATGTCTAGATATTATGTGAGCAACGCATTGCGACAAGATTGTGATGGAGGGGTAGTTTACCTCCATGACGCCAGTTGTGTCCTTCGACCTTTGCGCGTGTCAGTAGAAGATCTCAAATAAGATAGAGGTGATGTTGATAGCCAACCTGAGCAATTGAGGGGATATTTCCAGCACCAAAAGCCTCAGCTTTGCCAGGAAGGAGAATCAAGCAAACGGCGATCAGCAGCAGCCATGAGCCCCGCGGCATGGAAAATGACGGCATGGCGAATTAGCGATGCAGCCCTATGGCGGGGTTATATAGCAGGGAAGGAAGCGATAAATAGGTCAAGTAGATTATATCCAAGGGATGAAAAAAGATGAAAGAAACAGGAGGCCAAGAGGATGTTTTAGACTTGATATGCCAAGGCAATAAGAAGAAATAGGTTATCAGTGTGACTGACATGCATTGATCCAGTATTGTACTAGTAGTAGGTCACACTGATGACGGGATTCCCTGTGGCTGGGTTGGGCTGGTTCCAGTAGTACCTTCAGCTCCCAGTCCCAGATTTGATGCGCATGTGGCGCTCATTGAGACTGGTCAGATTCCGCTTCCAGACTTGTGCTAAGCAAAGCCGTTTACTCGGTACACTAATCAGGCCCTGTCTTTTGGATTGGGTAGCAAATCATCGACTTTGGGCACTGCAACCTCCAGTTAGCGGCTCGTGAGGCCTCTCGAACTCATAGCTTTCCTGTAGCTGATTGCGAAGCCTTACTCACAACTCATGGCTTGGCACTCAAAGTTGAGGCTCAGCCAAAAACAGTACGTAAATGTATGTATCTTGGCGTTTTAGAACTTTGAGGACTATCGACGACATGGGTCTTTGGCCTCGAGTCGAGAAAGTGCGAGTATTGTATTGATCTAGAAGAGCGAGACTCGAGCCAATAGTTCATGTAAGTCAAACAGTTGCGAACCGCCACACAACGACTAGGAAACCGGTAAAGCTACCTGCATGCATCTTCGAAAAGCTCTTCCTTTGCAAGCTTATCAGAAAAACGGACATCCTTCGCTTTAATTGCTAGATTAAAAGAACCGTCAAAACCTGAGGCTGGTGGAGCTCAACCGCTAGTAAAGGAGATCCGGCTTCGTCGGAAAATAACCCCTGGCATCCGTCAGAACGTTTTGATCGGAGCATACGGGATTCTGAAATTCCGATGTCTTTGGTCTATCTGGGGCTCCCGTTGGCCAGTGGTTGGTTTGCCGGCATCCATAATAAGCCCATTGATCGACTGATCGATGGAAAATGTTTGGCCCCAGGTCATTCATTACCCAAGAGGGAAACAACATCATCGATGCTTACATCTTTGATAATTGAAATCAATACCTGGCTGATACGAATATTACGATTACGATGCGTCTCAAGTCAGATATTGAAAACACCAAGACTCTTGTACATCTTATGTGATTGCTGCGACTTACACTTGTTGACTGCAAATCTCGATCGCCCCATACAGCATTGACAGCATCCCCTATAAAATTAAACTATGTAACTGTCCTTAACAGCTGATATTCTTGTCTTCTACTTCAACCACGAATGGTAATTGCCCACTGCAATTAAATAAACAATGTCGTCTTATTGTAGCTTCCGCTTAATAATACGAAGTCAGCCGTACTTGTATTCCGCTGTTGTGGCCTGTTCTATAGTCATTGTAGCGCCACTCTGTTGCTAACACGGCCGTGGATGGGGATCCTCATTAAAAAAATCCCCTGGATGGACCCCTGTGCGGCGACTTTAACTCGCCGCTCGCGCCGCCCTTTTGTTCCCTTGCTTTGACCAGCTTTTGATATTAAACCTTCAACCCTTTTCACTAGGTTTCAATTTTTGGTTTCTTAATCCTACACTCTCCTTCAGTTCATCCTTCTCCGCCTCTCCCGGTCGTCGACAAAGTGCACCTCTCCTTGTGTGCCCGCTTCACCTCTGGTCCTCCAGTCACACACCTCCCGACCCTAAAGTTCCGACCGCTGCTTGAACCAGAATGCCTGGACGTACACTTCCAACCTTCACCCGTGCCGAGGTCGAAGAGCACAACTCGGGGGACTCCTGCTATGTCACTATCGGCAACAAGGTCTATGATATTACCGACTTCGTAGAGGATCATCCTGGCGGTCCCGAATACGTTCTCGAATATGCCGGCCGTGATATCGAAAAGATCTTGAAAGATTCTGATTCTCATACACACTCTGACTCTGCCTACGAGATCCTCGATGAAAGCCTGGTCGGATTCCTCGTATCCGAGAAGTCCGTGAATGGACACGCCAACGGAACGGCCAATGGAACTGCCAATGGGAACGCCAACGGCAATGTCAAAGTCCATCCTCGAACCGGAATGTCTTGTGAGGAGGACTTGAGTAAAGAAACGGACTACAACATGGACTACAAGAAGAACAAGTTCCTCGATTTGAACAAGCCTCTTTTCCCTCAACTCTGGTTTGGCGGCTTCACCAAGGAATTCTACCTTGACCAGGTTCATCGTCCTCGCCATTACAAGGGCGGCCAGTCTGCACCTCTTTTTGGAAACTTCCTCGAACCTCTGTCCAAGACCGCTTGGTATGTGGTTCCTACGATTTGGCTACCTTGCATCGCCTACGGCACCTACATTGCTTCCCAAGGTTTCGACAACCAGCTATATACTCTTGGTTACTGGGTGTTTGGTGTTTTCTTCTGGACGATCATCGAATACGTTCTCCACCGCTTCTTGTTCCACCTTGACTAGTAAGTTCCCATAATGATTCTACCGAGCTCATACTAATTCCGCCAGTTACCTGCCTGACAACCGAGTGGGAATAAGTCTGCATTTCATTCTTCACGGTATCCACCATTATCTTCCCATGGATAGATACCGTCTCGTTATGCCACCTACTCTCTTTGCTGCACTGGCTGCTCCTTTCTGGAAGATTGCCCATGCTCTCCTCTTCCACAACTGGTATGCTGCAGTGGCTGCCTACTGTGGAGGTGTCTTCGGATACGTCTGTTACGACCTCACACACTACTTCCTTCATCACCAGGACCTGCCTCTCTGGTACAAGGAACTCAAGAAGTACCACCTTGCTCATCACTTTCTCGACTACGAGCTTGGTTTTGGAGTTACAAGCAAGTTCTGGGACACCATTTTCGGTACTGAGCTCGTCTACAAAACCAAGAAGACAAATTAAGTTCGCTATAATGCATGTAAGCAATCTCTGCTGTGCGTGCATGTAATGAAACCAAGCCGGCACATTGTATATATGTCTTGCCATCAAGTGCTTGGCGCACACTGGGTTGTACGGAGCAGTCATGATTTAATGGATGGTAATGAGCATGGTTGGCTTTGGCATTAACGGTATCGAATCATCATAAATAGTTTTAATTTGGGACTGGTACGCCCAATGTTCTTCTTGGACAGAGTCGTTTTTTTTAATAATAATTATTCTTTTAAATATTATCTTCATTGTCTGCTCTCATTAGTACTCAGTATATTCGTTCACTGACATCCATGACAAACGTGGTGGCTGCGGTGCTCGCCACGTGTCGGGTCACGTGCAGGTAAGACGCTTTTGACATAGTACGTTCAGCCAAAAGCTTGACCCTTACGGACTTTTCAAGGCAACTCCCTTCCAACAACTCTTTTCATCGAACGAAGGCGAATATTAAAGTACACACCCGGAATCTGTATTCAGATACCTGAAAATATTGGATTACGGACGAGTCCTAACTTTATACGCCCATCGATAAACCTAATCCGCAGACATCATGGCTACCTTGGACGTGGAAGCACTCCTTGACGCCACCGCGAAAGATACAGCCGAACAGAAGATTAAGAGCCCTGTAGAGGATAAAACTAGGGACGAACCTGAACGAAGAGACCGGGAACGCGATCGTGGTCGTGATCGGGACGGAAGTCGACATCGCGACCGCGATCATGGCCGACGCCGTAGAGACAGCCCAACCCGAAGCCGCAGAGGCACCCCTGACGTAGGAACACCACGAAGCGATGCTGGGAGCCACAAGAGTAGGAGAAGAAGCCGCAGCCGTGACAGTGACCGCCGTCATTCACGCCGAAACAGAGATGGTGATTATTACCGAGGTGGACGACGCTCTCGTTCACGTTCTCGCTCCCCTTACCGACATTACCGCCCTCGTGATGACCGAGAGCCTCGTGATCGACGAGATCGTGGAGACCGACGAAACCGTGACTATGGGCGCGGTAGGGATGACGAACGTCGGGAAAATAAGCGCGAAGACGGCAAGCCGCAGCTTACCGAGGACGAAAGAGATCGCCGTACTGTGTTTGTCCAACAACTGGCTGCGCGTCTCCGCACTCGCGAGCTCAAGGAATTCTTCGAAAAGGTTGGACCCGTTAATGAGGCCCAGATCGTCAAAGATCGTATCAGCCAGAGATCCAAGGGGTAAGATATGTCGCATTCTTTGCTAAGGACGAGTACTAACAATTGGCAGAGTTGGTTATGTCGAATTCACGAACGAGGAATCCGTTACCCAGGCGCTTCAGCTTACTGGACAAAAACTCCTAGGTATCCCGGTCATTGTACAAGTGACAGAAGCCGAGAAGAACCGACAGGCTCGAAACCCTGAAGCTTCAGGGCCCCATCCCAATTCTATTCCATTCCACCGTCTTTACGTTGGCAACATTCATTTCAACGTTACCGAGCAAGATTTGCAGGCCGTCTTCGAGCCTTTCGGTGAGCTCGAGTTCGTTCAGCTCCAAAAAGATGAGAACGGCCGTAGCCGTGGCTATGGCTTCGTCCAGTGAGTTTACCCATTCCGAATCGTGTATCAACTGCTGATTTGACAAGGTTCCGTGATGCTGGTCAGGCACGAGAGGCACTGGAGAAGATGAACGGCTTTGATCTAGCTGGACGTCCTATTCGTGTTGGACTCGGAAACGATAAGTTCACCCCTGAGAGTACTGCCAACATGTTGCAGAGATTTTCCGGACAGAATCAACAAAACCAGAGCTTCCAGGGCTCTGCGTTCTCTGGTTCTGGCGGACGTGGCCCTCAGAACTCTACTTTCGACCGAGCCGGTGGTCGAGATAACGAGAAGACAGGAGGTGCTAGTGCTCTTGATGACACCGACGTCGCTGGTGTCAACTTTAACAACTATAGTCGCGATGCATTGATGAGGAAGCTTGCCAGAACCGACGACTCTGCTACTACCAACGGCAACGACGAACGACAACAGGTCCTCAAACCCAAGACGGAGGCCAAGCCATTGCCTGTTAATGTCAACATGGCTAGTCGCTGTGTTGTGTTGCACAACATGTTCGACCCCGAAGAGTATGTCGCCCCAATTATTCCGTTCGTGAGGAGAACAGTACTAACAATTCACAGAGAGGAAGGCACCGACTGGGTCAAGGAACTTGAGGACGATGTTCGTCAAGAAGCCGAGAGCAAGTATGGACATGTTGTTCACATCTCGGTTGATCCAAACTCAAAGGGTGATATCTATCTCAAATTTGACAAAGTTCAGGGCGGCGAGAATGCCATCAAGGGCCTCAACGGCCGATACTTCGGCGGACGAATGATCGACGCGTCACCTGTTGTAGATGCCGTCTACAGCAGTTTGTTCTCTCGTACCAGGGCAATTTAAAGCTAATGTGTGGCTTGTCAACAACGCTCTCTAGGACTCTTGCAGGTTAGCAGAGTCCATATGAACTGGCTGAAGAGCATCACTAAGAGTTTGGCCATGAACAGACTTGAAGTCTCCGCTTCTTCCGGAAACCCTCCGTTGTCGCTCTTATACACGTTTTCGCAGCGCGATGTATTCGCTACCACCGCCCATCTTTCACGACTCATATTATATGCATCAAGGTTCCTCATTTCAGCATCGCGTCTCTTTTTAACCATCACGGTGTCGCAGGTTTATCGCCCTTTATTCCGACTTGCCTTGTCTGGAAGCTCGATGCGCACGCGCCCCTATTCGGATCTTTAATCGATCGCCAGGTTCAGCACTCGTTCAGTCGAAGGACCAATACTGATGTCTTGTACCCTAGGATGGCTCTTCTCCTTATTCAAAGGGGCAGCACCCCCAGACTTGCGCCTCTTTTTGTTATATGAATAGTTTCTTCCAAAAATATAGAATGTATTGAGAGTAATTATCGCTTTTTGTGACTATGTTTGAGGATCTAAAGGTAGGGGGTGTCACGAATCTTGATTCGTTACCTTACTGACTACGTTCAGATAGGCCAAGCGATAAGTAGGTACCTAGATGTCAGCCTCGACCCTGATGTTGAGCATCTGGGCCATTGGTCCCAGAGGTAGCCGTCGTGCAGGGTTGAAATTCTACCCATGCCCTTCGCCCCTCCAAACTTCGACTTCGAAAATCGTGTGTCATACAAGATATCTAGATTCGGTTAAATATATCATACGTTATAGAAACAATGTATCACTCTTGTCGCTACTTGTTCTACAAAGCACAGAAGTATATCACCATGTTGTTTTATTCATCCTCGTACACTTACTTTAGTTCATCTACTCCATCCAGTCGTTCGCACCATATTTGATCGAATCTCACTTAACCACGCCTTAATCATTGTTGTCTATTCGAACGCTTATTTTTTTTCTCCCGTCTCTTTTTTCTTTCGTCATGCATGGGTACTCTTAGAATTAGGTTGAGGGAAACTTTGTGCGAGTGCCAGTGGCATTGGTTTGCCAGTTGCTTGCCAGTTGCTTGCCAGTGCTAGGCAGCTGGCTGACTGGAACCCGCCTTTGATTTCCGGCACGCAAATCGAAGAGGAGAATGAATGTGTTTCCAGATTCTCGCCGTTCATTTTTCAGTCTCTTCTCCTCATTGTTGCGACGTTGAAGCTCTCCAAGCATATGAGAAAGGAATCATTGCTGGATACTACACGAACGCACTTCGATATCTTTCATCCATAGCGTTTGGTGCATCCTTTTCTATCTTTTCCTGCGCATTTGGCAAGCAAGAGGAGATTTGGTCTGACTCGGCGCGAACACAGGAGGAGAATTGCATAAAGAGTCTTGTCTCGGTATTGTTTAATGCTTTTGTTCATTCACTGCTCGTTTCACCTCGCCTCAGCACCTCCACTCTCTTTCATCGACCTCCCCTAATTCGTTCTACTGCCCTCTCTCAACTGAATTGAGATTACTATCATCATTCTTGAGAAGTTTGTTCTGTCTAGAATGACATTCGATTGCAACGTATCTTCTACTGGTAGCTATTTCTCACAGAATCAACCGGCATCGAAGTGGTCGTCTAGCAGTGGAAGCCGTGATACCAAACCTTCCAACACGATGTTGAGCATCAACTTCTCTACTCCCCTCGCTGGAGCTGCTCGATCAGAGAGAATCAAGCAGATGACCAACAACCACGTAAGTTACCAATTCCAATGTTGTTTACTCCGCGTCACTCCCCCGTTGTCCGTTGAGCGGCTGCGCATATCTTGAATCAACAGCTGACCAGTCTCTTCTTTCGTAGCCTGCTTTTGAAAAGTCGCGACAGTCTCAAGAGATCCTCGTCAAGATCCAAACCTCTCTGCGACGCATGCCTGGTGTCTCTTCCAAGGAGTCCAGTGAGATCATCGCCCAGCTTCAAGAGGTCGGGCAGATCGTCAGCACCGAGACGAGCCAGCTGGTCGATGCGCTCATGAACTTGACTCTGGATCAAGAGGATACAGACAAGGCGATCGCGCGTATGAGTATCGAGGCCAACCTTGCCAAGGCCGAGGCCGACGACCAAACTCACAACATGAGCAACCTTCGCGTTGAGCTCTCAAATGAGAAGGAAAAGCGACAGGAGGCCGAGGCCGAGGTCGCCAAGGTTATGGAAGAACTTCAGAAGCTCTCTCGTGAGATCAAGTCGCTCAAAGAGAGGAGTAATGACGGTGGTTCTGATGATTCCAAGTCATCTCCTGATCGCGACGTTATAGTCAAGGTAAGCTACTCGTTTCAGCATCTACTGGAGGCAAAAGTCTGATTTACTCGCTAGCAGCTGGGAGATACAATCAAGCATCTCGAGGAACAGGTCAACTCCCGTCGGTCCCTCTGGGTCATGAAAAACCCGAGCTCTGACTCTGTGGCTCGTGCTATCGAGAGCATCGCTGAATCATGCTCTAATAAAGACGCAGTTCAGAAAACCATCATGTCACTGCGCCCTGATGGCAATGGGGACACCAACTCACGCGATACTAAGTCCTCTGGACCCAGCGAGGTCGCTGTCCAGTCCCACCGTCCTGTTTCTGCTTCGCGCTTTGGTTCTCATATCGTGCCTGGTCCTTCTCGCCCGACCTCAACTGCACCAAGCGAACGTCGATTCGGCCAGTGGGCGCCTCCTACTCCTTCGCAGACACAGTCTCGATTTGGAACCCCATCATCAAATGGCACTGGACCTCAGTCTTTGTATGGACGTAATCCTCCCCGCCGTGTATTCGGCAACGGTGCTTATCGTCCCAACGCTCCTGAGTTCTACCCTCAGTCTTACGGGCATCCCGACAAGAGTCTCGTCTCTCCCAACAAGGGAGGATATGGCCAGCCTCGGCCGTACTACCCCCCTACTCCCTCGGGTGGGCGCAACAAGTACAGCCGCTTCCGGGATCCTGTCACTATCTCTGCCCCTGACTACACTGCCCCGCCAGGTGTACTGACTACTCGGCCTCCTTTTCCTGGGCCTCCCATTCACATCACCGATATGACCATCACTGCTTGGCACGATCAGTTCACCGAACTCTACGAGTCTATTCGTGCTTTCGTCCGTCATCATGCTGAGCAAGCCACCTTCGTTAACCCTACGGATCTCTCCAATACTCGTCTGTGGCCTGTGCTTGTAGCAACCTATCACCCTCTTTCTGAGCACGAGGCCGTCTCCTATCTCGACTTTCATCTCAAGGAAGCAAGCTCCAAATCCTGCTTGGTCACTCGCGTCGTTATCGACTACGTTGTGAACCGTGTTTGGGTTCCTCGCGCTTGGATGGGTGCAGAGACTGAAGCCACTCACGGCCTCGTCGAAGTTGAGAAGGATCTTGAGCGAACCCAAGGTATTTTTCCCATTACTGTGTATTTAATTACCTACTTTGGATGCTAATAAGTCCTCTAGGTCAGCCGGCTGCTCGTCGTCAGCACATTCTCGACCGCCAGGCAAGCATTATTGATTCCATCATGAAGTGGGACGGATTCCAAGAGTTCAGCAAGGTTCGCTGCCAGGAGATCTCAGATGTTATTCTCAACATGATCGAGCCGCTGCTCAACCCTGATGGCGATCCTGAGACCATCTACAAGGAGTTGGAAAGCGTTGCTTCCGCTACTTGGGCCCTATCCAGTCGGATCCTCAGCAGCCGACTGACTTTTGACTTCCGCTTTCCCGAGATCGGTAGCCGATACTCTTCTCAGTCTATGATGCCAATCTGGCCTGACTTTGATCCTCAGGACCTGCAGGCTGAGCACTGGCGTGTTGCTCTTGTTACCACGCCTGTTGTGACTTGCCGTAACGACACTGGTTCGAATATCTCTGCACACTCGGTCTGCGTGGCTGATGTCGTCTGTATGCGATAAACAAACCGCTACAGTTGTTCTTTACTGTCCTTGATTCGTTGGAATAACGTAACTTGAGAGAAGAACCTTGAACTCTTCTGTGGGACGGTAAAACTGACGAGTATGGTACTGAACAAATTGTGCCATGATGCCATTCTAGTTTTGACTATGCATTCACTTTACAACACTATTGCCGTCTAGGGAAAAGACCTCATCAGCGCGTCTCAGACACAGTCGCCTAGACCAAACAGTCGACGGCAGGCGTTTCGGGTTTTGATCACAGGGGTATTTGCTGTCTTTACACGTGCCAATTTTCTGCATGCACAACGACATTGGGTTTTCATTCATGCACGGATACAGACCATATGCAATCACATTTCCCTTCTGGAGATTGAACGATGATTTATACCCCCGCATATGGATTTGTTTCTTTGCATTCTCTTTCTTTTTCGTTATGATGAAAAACGGGAAAACAGTACAAGGGGTTTTGGGGGTTGAGGAAGTAGTCAATCTTCGGGTGAAAACTACTACTGCCGGGGTTTACGACAAGTCGTGGGAAACATCCTGGGATACACGGAGCCTCGATCGATGGAAATAAGGGCGAATACATTCAAGAGAGACGTCGAGATGAGTCATTATACGTAGTAATCGAGTTTTGATGCATTCAACTAGTGAAGCCTGTGATTTGAATCTCGTGAGAGCGTGGCTCTAGTTATATAGGCCACCATCTATTCTATCTAATTTCCAGAACTCCCCTGGTATCTTATAAAGTAATAAACCGCCCCAATAGTGATACAATAGAAGAAAGAACACCATGACTCTGATATCTAGCATGAGTCACCCCGTTACAAATAAAAGGTTTTAGCGAGCGCGACCTTGGGGAGAGCCATGAGTTGACCGACGATCGAGGCGTCGGACAACCGCACCAAGAACGACCTTGAGGATACCATTGGCCGTTAGACTCTGTGTGTTGTTCGCAGTAGTGGAGTTCCAGGTAGCTGTATCAACCATATCACGAATTCCCTGCTCAGAAAGCTCGTCGTCCAGTTCTCGAAGAGCCTTTGTAGCACCGAGCTCGTTCCCAACTTGGAAGAACTGGATTCCAACCTGATGAGGAGGTGCCTCGATCTGATCGAGCTTCCTGGCGTGGTGAACGATGATACCCTCTGGGTCATCTGTGGGGCATCCGTCGGTGATCACGATGATGTTGACCGGCTTGGTCGAGTCAATGTTCTCAGCTCGGCGGGCGATGTGCGAGACATAAGGCTTGAGAATGCTGTGGAGACGAGAGCCGGTTGGTGTTGAACCGCAAGGGCGGACAGACTCGAACAGGCGAGAGACTTGGTTGGCGTCGCGGATGTGGAAGTATCCTCCGGGTGCTTGCGTGCCAGATCCAGTAGCGGATGATCGGTGATTCAGGAAGTAAACATCGATACCGTCAGGATCGTGGGATGTGCAGATGGGTGCGATGGTGCTAAGTGCTTCTCGGACTTCTCGCCATGATCGACCAGCCATCGAGCCGGAGTCGTCAATCACGAATACAGTATCGAAAGTTGAGAGGAAGGCATATTTGTCCTCTGCGCTTGTTATACTAGAGATACTAGGCGCTGGGGATGCGGCTCGACGAGGAATGTCGAGGTTAGAAGCTTTGGGGTTTGATTCATAAGCAGGAGGTGCCTCGTTGGCTGCGGGAGTTGTTAGTTTCGAGGTGGCATCACACGAAGACTGTGACTTACGGATATCGAGGAAGGGGTTGTTGCTAGCATAGCTAGGAGTGGTGTTTGAGTTACCCATGCTGATGCCGTTGTATTGCGTCTTCAAGTCCTGCGTTGACTTCTTGCTAGTGAATTTATCCTTGATGCGGCTGAACATCTTTGGTGAAGAGGAAGTTGCGTGAGGCATTGTGAAGATGTTGCCTTTTATTCTTAATAAGAGCTTGGTGGAATACCGTGTTTGGGAGTGGTTTGGTGTCTTAAGGAAGTGACAAAGTTTAATGAAGCAGGAGCTGTTTGTGACTCGGTGTAAGAGCTCTTTGTTTGTTGGTGTGTTACTTTAGTACTTATACACTATATGGGATCACAGGTGCTATGGATCTTTATATTAAATCTTTGTCTGTTCCTAGGCGCACAAGGCATATCAGTGCAGGAATTTGCCATTGGTTTCAGAACACAGGTACTATCATGGTGTTTTCAGTTGGTGGTGTTCCTTTTACAAGGCGCAGTGTTCAGATATGCTGGTGTGCTCGGTGATTGAACTGGTTGCACCAATAGTTCGCACACAGTTCGCCCATTCTGCCCAAGGCATTCATCAGCGCCTCAAGTTTTAATTGCGTGCATTAATCCCCTCGCTAGTGGCGATCTCAGCCCCTGCACCGCCCTGCCACAGCCATGTGGCCAATAACAAATCGCCATCTATTTGGTTCCGTTCGCTTGGGACGGTCTCTTCTTTAGATTCGTCCGCATTATCTTGTCCGATCCTACGATTTCGTTCCTTTTTCCTGAACTTGTTGGTTTCTGACAGGTGGCCCTTGCCAATAGGGATACATCCTTCAGCTGACATTTATTTACCCCTGGATGTTGAAGATCGCTGAACAGCGCTTACCAGGCAGGACAGAAATCACAAGGACAAGCAGCACTGTCTTCTTGTTTGCTGTTTCTGTCAGGCGCAGTGCGTGCATACATAGGTACCTACCTAGGTAGGTAGGTAGGTAGAGCCCCAGCAATCAACCTTGTGCCAGCCTTATGCCAACCCTAAAATTCAGGCGTTGCTAATAAGTGTATTGACCAGAAACGACCACATGCCTTTGTTTTTGCCGGTTCGGGGTTTTTGTTGAGGATTGTTACTGTTTGCATGTCTAGTGCAGTTGTCTCAATGCTTTGCGCGATTGCGAGACGCAAGCTGACATAAAGTGTAATCTTCTTATATTCACTGACTATGAGTACTAGTAGAAGAAGTAGATAAAGCTCCTCTCTCTCAGCCTTACCATTTAACAAAATTGGAATAATTAGAGCCTCATCGACTAGTTGGGATTTTATATATACAAGTTCGAAATACCAAGGTCTCTGTTGCCAGCAATAGCCTGGACTTCTTCGACGTCTTTTGCCTACTGATAATAGTACAACAGCACGTCATTGAAGGAAAGGAAATGGGCTACATAGAAGTGCACTGCCATAGGTATACATGGAAATTCTTGGTGTTTGCAGGGTCACCCGCTGTCATCAACAACCGAGCATGCTTTTCATCGAGTATCTGTCTCTTCGCACTCGCACGATGCCTTCATATCGAGGACCTGATATAGTGCTGAAACCGAACGCTCCAGTCAGTCAGGGCCATCACCATGTCATATACCAACAGATATGGGGAAGAATGGTCCAGCTCCACAGAAATAATAGAACGAGGGGGAGGAGTTTCGGTTGAACACATGAAGCATTAAAGCCTTCCATAAGAGAAGACGCGCCACTGAGGCTGAGGGTCCCAGTCAGGGAGCATTAGAATACATGAGTGCAAAGCCAAAGTTACACTCATCCCCAATCCAAACTCTATGACCAGTGTCTTCTAGAAGAAGGTGAGGTCGACCGGAAATACGGATACCCAGCAGATGGCGTATCACGATAAGCCCTTAGTAATTGTCTCCACTTATTAAACATACCATCGATTTGGTCAGCCTTAGCAAACCATCTGCAGTCCCTAACTTACAGCGGCTATTAGTGGTAAAACCTCACTCTAGCTGCTGATTCAACATTGACTAAACATCGCCAAACCCTCCACAGTCGCCAACCTGGCCCAATGGCTTTGACTTAATAATCCATCTATTTCTACTCATTTGTCGTTGCTTGCGAAATCATCCCCTCATCCATCTGTCTCTTCTTGTAGTATATAAGTCTTTGCTTCACCCGTCCTATCTTGTCATGACCCTCTTCCGAAGCATCTTCATCCCAGCATTCATAGCATTAGCTGCCATCGCCTTATTCCAAACCCGTTTCAAGGACACGGCTACTTCTACCTTTGAGGTGTTAAAGACTCTTACACCTTTATCTTACATCTATAGCGACAAAATTATCGACCAAGACAAGGACGCTCAACACCTTTACGCCACCGAAATGTCTGTCCATCGATCTATTCGCAAGGTCTTCCTTGCTATTGAGCAATCTGAGGGTGCTGGTGCTCGCGTTCGTCGATCAATTGGTACTCCTCAGCTCCGCAACTTTTCTCCTTTCCTGATGCTCGACCACTTCTCTGTCAAGCCTGGTGCCGGATTCCCCGACCATCCTCACCGTGGTCAAGAGACTATTACTTACCTCCTTGAGGGTGGTATGGACCATGAGGATTTTGCTGGTAACCGAGGCACTCTCTCCGCTGGAGACCTTCAATTCATGACTGCCGGAAAAGGTATGTTTACTTGATCTGCCATTCAAATTTCCATTTACTAACACTTACTTAGGCATCATGCATGCTGAGATGCCTCAGCAGAACGCCGACGGCAGCGCCAATGTCGGTCTTCAACTCTGGGTCGATCTCCCCAAGGAGCTCAAGGCTTGTGAACCCCGCTACCGCGACCTCAAGGCAGCAGAGATCCCTATCGCCAAGATTGACGACGACAAGGTCACGGTAAAGGTCATCTCCGGCCAAAGCCACGGCATCGACTCAGTCAAGGATCTCGCCTACACGCCCGTCTGGTTCCTCGACATTGAGATCAAGCCCGGTGGCAAGATCACCCAACCTCTGCCTCCCAACTGGAACGCTTTTGCCTACACCCTCGAGGGACAGGTTATCGTTGGCAAAGATGACCAGAAGCGTGTTGTTGAGCAATACCATAACATTGTTTTTGAGCCTGAGGGCGAAGTTGTTCACTTTGAGGTTGATGCTGGTGCAGAGAAGTCTGCTCGGGTGGCTATCATCGCTGGTACGCCCCTGGATCAGCCAGTTATTCAGTACGGTCCTTTCGTTCTTACTTCTAAGGAGGATGTTGCCAAGGCTCTGTTTGATTATCAGACACACTCCAACGGCTTCGAGCGAGGTGAAAACTGGGAAAGTGAGATTGGAAAGTCCATGGTGGGCTAAAAGAGATGGAAATGTCTTGTTATTGCGGCGTTAAAAAGGGAGGAATTCTCATGTATCTTGGTTAAGGTTTAAATTCGGGAGCGTTGAATGTGGCTATTTGGATGCAAGTAGCCAGCACATAAATAATTGAATGCGTGTGAAGACTCATGATTTATCACCAATTTTTACATCGTTGTCAACGTTACTTGTTATTTGTCTCACCATATAGCAAAGTGAGGCCTTTGAGGGTGCCTTTACCCTATACCCTTAGATTGTCTATGGGTCGAGTATTTGGGTAGGTAGTCCAGATCCCTCAGAATAGTCCGAGTCGTATCAGACGTAATGCCTTCAACTTGACCACGTAATGCTATAGAACAATGCGGGAATAAATCAAACAGTCTCCGTGCACTTGTCCGTGTAACGGCGATGCCGTCCCGTTCCGCGGCGCAGTCAAGGTGAGTACGGTGAACATAGGAACCCATTCCCCAGCCTCGCCCGTATGCAAAACGTCCCATACAAAGCCCAAGTAACGTGTATGTCTCATGATTCAACAACCCGCTTGTGCATGTACCTGAAGACCCTTGAGATCGGGACCAACCGGACTTGTTCCTTGACCGATATCAGGCATTCTAGCGAGGTTCTAGAGTGTTTCAGTTTCGGCTTCTCACCGAGCTTCCCTTTTGAAAGACGCGCGACATTTCACCCAGTGAAAGAAGTAAGAATAGCCAATGTCAACATGTAAGAGCCTTGAGCTTGATACCTGATGGCGAGCTTAGGGATCGGGCCGGGCGAATGAGGCGTTGTGGGTAAGGGGAGAAACCGAACTGGCAGGGGATGAGGTTTTAGGTAACGATATCTCAAAGATCGTCACTTTGCCATTCTATGCGGGGCCCTGTACGGGACATTTGAGTCCGGTCGGGTTGATGTTGGGCAGAATAGAATTAGATGTCAATGAATACCTGATTCAAAGAAGAATAAGCTGTAAATGTGTTTGTTGTATGTACCTAAAAGATGAATCAAGTGCATTTTCCATACTTGATACTCCAGCTTCAGGTGATAAATGCGATAAAAGTAGAGAATGATTGGACGGAGCTGGGATAGCTGCAGAGATACTGTAACTGCATCTGGTATCTGTAAGAGAAGCGTCTCGACTCCAAACCCAACCTGACAAGTCGTATCAGCATTGGAAAAAGGGGGCCATTTTTTACCCCAGGATTGGCAATGCACCGTCAAAGCGGAATATCCATAGGTAGTTGGTTGTTAATATTCGGTGTGAGGTTGGCAACCGAGTGAGACTTTTTGAAGCGATTCAGAGGTACGGTAGACTATGCGATTACGCAAGACGATAACTAATTCCTGCCAAATGGTTGCTCTAAAGATGCCGCTTTCCGTTGATGTTCAGTGCATGATGCATACATCCAATACCATCTGGTGACAGTCAGCTCAATCCAATCGCAGTTCTCTCAGCTTGGCCAATGCTGATGCTGGCCTGGTACTCACAGACCACTCTCGATGCTGAATGGCTTCCCTTTTCTGTCTTGTTCTTGTTCGTGACACACATCCAAGGCGCTGTAGAGAGTACAGTACCTGAAGGCTCCAGGTTCCACCCCCGTCCTAGGTAATTTTTCGGTGACGGATCTGATTTCTTTTCTTCTGCACTTGTTTAAAGTTACATGTATTCCCCCGTAAATTCATCCACCTTGTTTTCCCCTCCTCTCCCTTCTTTCTTCTCTTTACCACCAACTCTTTCTCTTCGCACTGTCGCGACTGCTACGTTGCGACTTGCATGACTGGACCTCACCAAGCTAGAGCTCCATTATCCCCCAAAACTTAGGCGGGACCTCGCAACTGCTACTTACTCATCCTCATCATCACTTGTTTTGGCTTCGAGCCATAACTGAATTCTTCCTCAAACCTTTGAGAAACTCCTTCCTACCCGCCGCCCATCATGTCTTTTAGCGGACGCAAGTTCTCTATCAACCGCCATACTGGCGAACCCAAGCCCAAGGTGCTCACCCGCCGTTTCAGTACCACCGAGCCTTCGATGAACGGTACGTTTATGTCTCTCCCCGGTCTGGGCTTGTTTCATGGCTGTTCTGGTTCACCTTGGGCTTTGAGACATTGCCCTGCGCTGTGTCGCCCCAGCTCTGTCTCTGTATCCAAGCTCCCTGAGCTCTAAAGACTCTCATGAATCATCGCCAAAACCCTCATCTACTCTCTTCACCGTTTTCTCACCTCCCCTCACCGTCCCGCCTTTTGACTACCGGCGCCAATGGGGCGTTGCATTTGCTGTGCATTGCCTTACTGGGTTATTGCTTTTCCCCTCTTCAACCCCTGTCATCCATGGCTGCCCCTCCATCCTGGCCTTAGTTACCCCTCCAAACCCGCCTTATACCTGGAGCTGTACAGGAGCTTGGCTGCAGCTCTCCGCAACGTCATTGCCCAATTCACGATCAGAAAATAGCTTGCAACTACGATACAACAAAGACGAAATACTAATTGAAGCTAAACAGAATACCAATCCAAGGTCCATCGTCAATTCCGAAACGCTCATGAGGGTCACATGCCTCACGCTGGCCTCGACGCCAGCCGATCATCCACTGGTGTTATCTGGTGTACAGAGCGAGCCGCCGAGTACGGCTACCTCGACGACCCCGATGCCTGGGCCAACCTTGGCCAGGGTGCTCCCGAAGTCGAAGACGACATCGAAGGCTGCTTCCCCCGCCCGGACACCATTAACGTCTCCATGGCCGGCCGAGAGTACGGTCCTACAGCTGGTATCAAGCCCCTGAGAGAGGCTGTTGCGAAGCTCTACAACGAGGCCCACCGACAGGGCAAGGAGAGCCAGTATACTTGGGAGAACGTTGCTATCGTCCCTGGTGGTCGTGCTGGTCTCATCCGTATCGCTGCTGTTTTGGGCAACTCATACCTGTCCTTCTTCTTGCCTGATTACACGGCTTACAATGAAATGCTGAGTCTTTTCAAGAACGTGAGTTCTTAGCGAACGAGCTTTGATGATTGGTCACGGTATGTGTGCTAACAGATTCCCACAGTTTGCTGCCATTCCCGTACCTCTGTCTGAGGAGGACGGCTACCATATTCACCCCGACAAGATTGCTGAAGAGATTGCTCGTGGTACTTCCGTTATCCTCACATCAAACCCTCGCAACCCTACTGGTCGTGTGATTGTCAACCCCGAACTTGCCGAGATCCAGGACTTGTGTCGAGACCGTGCGACATTCATTTCCGATGAATTCTATTCCGGATACTACTACGCCGACAACTGCTCGGGAAGCACCATCAGTGCTGCTGAGAACGTCGAGGATGTTAACGAGGATGATGTTCTGATCATTGATGGTCTTACCAAGCGCTTCCGCCTGCCTGGCTGGAGAATTGCCTGGATCTTGGGACCCAAGGGTAAGCAAACCATTTCATCATAACTCAAAGTCATGAAAAGAAAGCTAATTCAATTTATTTAGAGTACATTAATGCGTGAGTCGTCACCTCAGTTCTTGAACTTTCGTCGAGCTGCTCGAAACTGCTTTTGATGATTTACCTTGAAAATGGCCAATCGTGACTAACAAAACAACAGTATTGGTTCATGTGGTTCTTACCTCGACGGTGGTGCCTCGCATCCTTTCCAGGAGGCCGCTATTCCCATGCTCGAGCCCGAACTTGTTCGCAATGAGATGATTCACCTTCAGTCTCACTTCAGAGTAAGCATTTGTGGACTTCAGTAGTCAAGATATGCAAGTACTGACACGTCTTTAGGAAAAGCGTGACTTCGTTGTTCGACGTCTCCGCGAGATGGGCTTCGTCATCAAGTATGTGCCCGACTCGACCTTCTACCTGTAAGTCATTGTACCACTCCGAATTCTTTCTCCAATTGCCTAACCATTTCTTTAGCTGGCTCAACCTCGAGGGTCTCCCCGACACTATTGCCGACGGTCTCAACTTCTTCCAGGCCTGTCTGGAGGAGAAGGTCATCGTGGTGCCTGGTATCTTCTTTGACCTCAACCCTTCGCGCCGTCGTGATCTTTTCGACTCCCCTTGCCATCACTTCGTGAGACTGTCATACGGTCCTCGTATGGATATTCTCAAGATGGGAATGGACGCCATCGAGCGTGTTGTTACCAAGTAAGCATTGCAGAAGTTTGTGGACGTTCCAGATCAGCACTAATATGACATAGGCACCGCAAGCTTCACTAAGCGGCCTTTAACGGATGGCCAGAATTTTGAGTATAGAACAATTGGTCTGAGTAAGACTATTGCATTATGCTTTGAGGGCTAGACTGTTGACATGCAGTATACCATGTCAGTCTCTATGGTCTGTGAGAATGTCTCTCTGAGAAAGTTATGTGTTACGACGACTGTCATACGCCGAAGATGTATGGTTTGTATCAATGAACTGAACCCGGGTATTTGATACCTGGACTTGAAAGAAGTACCTCTTGATAGATGGAGGGGTCTATAGGACCCTTGTTAGACAGTTACATCCATCCCTATTGTACAATTTATCCGAAAGAACTGTGGAATTGGACTAAATTGACGTCAGTATAGCAGTGTGTCCCGTATCATGTCATGATAACTGTGTAGCGGCACAGTCACAGTATTCTAAGGGTGTCGCGAATTGATCCAGGAATCGTGGCGTTATGTCAAGACCCAGTCAAACAAGAAAACTCATCCCAACGGATAAACAAACCAGTACAGTAGTGTTACAACTTGAAACAACATAAAATTAGATGACAAAATAGTCAGCTCATGTGTTTTCATATTCTGGCTTCCTTGTTAATGCGGTCAGTGAGTATCGCGGCTAGTTCTAGAACAAGCCCAGGGATCCATTCTTAGTGGTCAGCTTCTTGACTATTGGCTTCCATTTTTTTCTATCCTACTCCAAACCTAATCCAAGCGCCTCACTTACAGCTCCTCTTCCTTTCAATATAATTCACCATATCTCATCAAATTAAAGCTCAATTCTATAATCTCTTGAATCTTAAGCATTTCAGCGAGAGGTTTAATATCTCTGCTAGTCACCTTCACTCACGAAGTGAAGTTACATATAACACATCTCAACCACACTATGCTCAAGCGCTTCCCACGCTTCGCAATCACACGCCTAAACAACAACTACTACACACCATCAACTTTACGCTTCTCCAGCACGATGTCCAAGGACGAACAGCAACCTGCTCAGCAAGAGAGCAAGAATAACAAAAACCCTCTTCCTCTACCGGCCCCAGAAGATGCTGCCAATGATGGCCCGACGCAGCTCCGCGTTGGGGAGTCCGTCGCGCTCGATTCCATGGGTCCCCTTGTAGTGAACAAAGATGGAACGATGGGCAGGATTGGGAATTGGGCTGGGATGACGGAACATGAAAAGGCGCAAACGTTGAGATTGCTGGGAAAGAGGAATAAGGAACGCATGGATGTTTTGAAAGCGAAGAAGGCAGCTGAGGAGGCGGAGCAGCAGAAATGAGAGGATGATAGATGCTTAAGAGATTTAAGAGGTTAATGGGATGAGCAATGGGGCGCAGGTCCATGATTACGACATGCAAGGAAGCGAATAAGAACAGATATGGATGTGAAAGAGTTCTATTAGTAACTCAATAAACACTGGCTTTGAAAGCATGGTTTCTTCGGACCAAAAAGTGTTGAACATGGAATAAGAAACTAGTTACGGAAACGATATATCGTATACCCGTTGATATCATGACAAGTTAAAACAAAGAATTCCAGCCAGTTTGTCCTGTTGCTTGAATCCAGGGACTGGTCTCTATCAATTGCTGCAAAGACAGCTCGTGCAATGTGTATCCATCATGCCTCTCATCCGCTGAAAACGTCCCTTCACTATACCTCGCGTGATTTTTATGTTGTGTATGTGCCGTGCCCAATGTATCATCATCATGCTCCTTGTACCCCCCAGATATTGTTGAAAAGATCAGAAAACGCCGCATAGCCCCCACTAGATGTAAAACGAGCCAGAAGAACGCCGTCGGCCTTCTTCATTAAAGGTCGACCCAGGATTTTGCTGCACTTTTATAGATTTGTTGCAATCACCTTGTCTCCTCCTTGACGGGGGATTTGGCTTTTGACTCGGACTTGTCAGCAGCCTTGGATGCAAGAAACTCCTTCCAAAAAGCAACGATCTCATCATTGCCCTCGTTCTTGTCAACCAAGAGGTTCTTGAGCCACTTGTTCTCGGTCTCGAGTTGTGACACCTTGCTCTCTAGAACGGAAACCTTCTCGGACATCTCCTTAGCAGACTTCTCAAGAGCTTGCTCACGCTGCTTCTTCTTGATACGGAAGCGAGCACTGGCAGCAGTGTTGCGTCTTCGCTTGTCTTCCTCAGCGGCATGACGGGAAGCTTCCTCCAAATTGCCGGATCCACGACCAGCGCCAGGGGCGGTCTCGGAGTCGCGTCTATCGGTTGAAAGTTGAGGGGCAGCTGGCTGAGCGAAGTGAGGAGCCTGCTGCTGCTGTGGTACCGGCTGGTAGCTCGCGGGGGCACCAGGCTGCATAGCAGCGAAGTTCTGAGTGCCATCGGCAAAGGCGGTCATAGGGGTTGAAGGATAAGTGCTGGTGAAGTCGGGGAAGTTGAAATCGCCTGCCATGGTATTGTGGTCAGTTAATGTCGAGTAGAGTCTACCATGACTGAAGTAGAGAAAATAGTAGGCTTATGGAGTTGAAAAGTAGTCATTGTGTATCGCAGAAGTGCTTGAGATCTGGGGAAGAGCCTATCCCAACTTGGGAAGTGGTAGTGAAGTGCAGGGATGCATAGTGATGTCGTGATTAGTGTCGGCAAATCACGAGATATTGCGCCATAGACACCATCGTTTGTGCAGCCACTAGCATGAGCTTGAGATCCTAGACCTGGGCCGCATGAGTGGCCTAGGATCGAGGGACAGCTTATCCCCAATGACCAGAAGGCGGCATGCAGGCCTGCAGATTGGGACAAATGTTCTCGAGGGAGGGTGGGGGCAAATAGAGTTAAGGGTTAGTGAAGCGGTAAGACGCTTCTCACTGCCCATTTTCGGATCAGGTGTCAGATGTGATGATTCCGGCTATCCGCTTGGACTGTAGCCATATGTATGTATGTATGTATGGTGGAGTGAGGAGCAGAGCATCAGTGAGAACCTGAAATAACTGGTTCAACCTGAAATTTCAACCATTGGTGATACCATAGGGCAGAGATTCAAGGGAACTTCTGCTTTCTGTGATAAAACAATAATGAATGCACCGATGGTTTCGAGTTGTCGTAATTCCCTCTTGTCAATGTGCTCCATTCCTTCAATCTCCAGTCTGGCATGTTTTCAAGGTGGGGAGTGCCGTATAGTACAGAAAGATCAAAAACTCACCCTGCATGAAATCGAAGTTGCCGGCAGTGATATCACCCACGACAGAGGGGGCTGGAGTCATTCCATCGGAAGGGGAGGTGCTTTGAGGAGCCTCCAAGTCAACCTTCACGGGGTGGGCCTGGTAGTCGGTGTTCTGGCCAGTCTCAAAGTCGAAGAATTGAGTGTTGGTGAAGAGAGCGAGGTCCTCCTCCATGTTGAAAGGCTCGTCATGAGCAGTCTCTTGACGGTTGATGGCGTTGAGGTCGCGAAGGTATTGCGACACGTTGGGGCCGCGACGACCGTTGAAGTTTGTCATTTCGATGAATGATTCGAGGCCAGTCCTTTCCCCTAGAGTTGGTTTTCCAAGCACCAATTAACTCTTCAAAGTGTCTTTAATCAAACGGTAGTCGTTGATTCGATATCGAAACTGAAGGCGGCTCAATGAGGATGAGCGGGGTCTGTGCAGACAAATTTGCCAACGGCTGCGGGTGACTCAATAATATCAGTCAGTCCCAAATCGATAGCCGCGTACTCGGTAAAAAAGTCGAACGTGTATCGTCGTATCGTTGTCGTTTCTCAGATTCAATATGAACAATGAGTCTATTCCGAGGTCGATTCTGGAGGTTCTTAGGGAGGAAGTGGAGGAAGAAAGAAGGGCGCTGGGGTCAAGGCAAGTCAAGTCGGTTTTCTCAAAGTGGATGCAACTTGGGAAGCCGATTGACGCCGAAGCCACTGCGCAGATGGGTTTAGTGGAGTGGGTTATTGTTTGGGGAGCCCGTGGGAGGTGGGTTAGTGGGTAGTGAGCTGAGCACAGTCACTGGATGGCAAATGGCCCCTCCTGGAGTCGGAGGCTTAGTTACAAAAGAGGACCCAGCCTTTTCAACGATGAGATGGTGGCCTGGAACATGGGGGATCTGGCGAATGGAAGAGTAATAAAGCTGTATGTATGTCGCAATGTTCATGTCAAGATGGCTGCGACTCTATCTTTGTTGCTATCCTTTGTCCATACTCTATTTTCCATTCCTGTTGTATCTCATGTCTTGCTGTACAACCTCTTTCGTTGCTCAATAACTAGCGGCTCTGTGAAATAGAGCAAATGGCACAGAAAATTTTGCTTACCAAGCTACCAGCTCCGATCAGGATTACCTGCATGGGCCGGCGGCTTGCTTAACAATCACACATGAGCCGGAGCTCCAGCCGTCATGGACTCCCAAGTCCCTCCCTCGCATCACTGATCATTCATCACACCCCCATGCCATATGCCACGGATGACCACCGAAGTTGCACCAGGACCCTGCGTTGGGTTCTTTTTACCTTATTCGGCATACGTATGTTGATTTTAAGGCGCAAGCAGGGCCAAGACAGCAAGAAGCCACTACAATGAGCTTTTGTGCTGTGAGAAAGAAGTAACTGACTTCATACTATTCATTAATCATGGCAGCGTATATCGAGTTGATGTTGACTTCAGTCCAATAACCGATTCACTTATTGCACTGTATTTTGAAGACAAGTGTTGTGTGCTTATATTCTAACTCCCCGCCCCCTGTCTATTGGCTGTCGCTAGTCTGGAGACGTGGGTGTCTTTTATTTCGCGGATACCTTCTCCATCTCCGATTTTGAACGGTCATGCTCAGACACAGCCAATCCCTCTATTTCTGTGAGTGATTATCGCGCAGAAAATCGGTCAGCGTGGGTCGGTTCGTTTCATCGCCGCTTATGAGTTCGTTCTTGGGCGGCAGGGAATGGGAAAAGAACCCCAATACCCCCACTTGCACATGTTGCTGAAATTGGAGTCGTACAGCAGACGATGTGCTTCACTCGACAGAGAAGGGAAATCGAAACTTGGCATGCCACTCTGGAACGTGGTCACACAACCGCCCCGGCTCCTTCTCTGCAGATGAGCGGATTCGGACAGCTTCGGGGAGTTGTATGTTCTTCTCAGACATGAGAGTCAACTAACCCTATCGTCACAAGGCCGTGTCTTTGATTTTCGCCAATTCTAGCTTCCTGCACTGGGCTGAAAAATCGGTGAAAGAAATCCGCGCACAAGCAATTTTGAGCTATTGACGCCCGGTAGATGAATAATCTTACTCATAACGAGGTTGGGCTTGGGCTTCCAGAATGAATCCCCTCTCATTGAAGCTCAAAGGTACTCCAAGATTGGTGGCGCCAAAAGCCTCTGTGATGATTGTAGACAGAGTTCCTGACTTTGCCCCCACTGACATACATTGCCAACGGTTGAATCACCTCTTGTTCGACCATGCACCAGTGCAGCTTAGCTGAGACATGTCCTTTTGTCGTTGTGCATAGATTGGGTTCAGCCTCAAGGGACTCTCTCAAAGCGGGTATTGGCTGTACAGTGAATCCTTCACAGATTCCAAAGGGACCGAGCGTACCAATCTATTCTGCAAGCCTGAACGAAACTAGCCAAGGCGTTCGTTCTTGTTGGTTGATGGTTTCTGCAGCTATTGGATCCGGTCCGAAGGGTCTCTTCACCCTGGAGCCTTTATCCGCAAATCTTCCGCGAACTCCCCGTCAAAAACGGGGCTCTAGCACAATCTCCAAAAAAGAAAGTGTCTCCAGTTTGAAAAGCAACTCGCTTGCCTGCGGCCCCAGATCACTAAAGGAACATTATGACACATATTTTCGAGGCCATGAAAGATGGCATTGTACCCAGCCGCGCTTCGGACGTATTGGTCCTGTCGAAGATACCGTCGCTTGTACAATAGCTTCATTCTTACAGCGCGTCTGTGGTTCCAAGCTGTCGAAATCTGCCGAACCGATCTGCAGACTCAAGTCAAAACGTCATAGCCCCTGCCACTCGCTTACGTGGGGGTCCTGAAGTTTCGCAAAGCCAATAGAGGGAGTCCTGGACCGTTGCAGAAAATCAATTCCCAGCCTGGTCCACGGTGTCGTCAATGATTCGCCTCCACCACGTCGAGTTCGAGGTCATGATGAAGTCTAACGGTGACACCCATCGGCATCAGGGCAGTTTGGCCCTTGTCAACATTTGCACAAGTCCAATAAATCGACAAACCAGTCATCGTAGCGTCTTGGTTTTCGGAATGGTTTCCATTTGATGGTGGAACCACGTTATCTAGGCTGTGACAAGAGCCATGAGGCACTGAAAACTCTCAACCAATCAATCGAGATGAACCGCTTCTCCGAATCGGACCACGCTCACGTCCGAGTCCACTCAATGTTAAAACCGAGTTTTGGCTTCGACTCCTTTTTTGAGTGAATTTTCTATACCGAAGAAAAGCGGAAGATAAGATGAGATGCCTTCTGAGAGATGGCATTGTTTGCCGTTCTAGTCGTGATCGTCTTGACAGACGCAGGCTGACCTTGTCGACACCATTCTTTCGAGATTGAAGTCATCACATGATGTAGCACGTGATCGGACTCGGCCCGATATCCGCTCTGTTGGCTGTTTACTTGTTCTTGGCCCGTGCTTGTCACTATTCCCGGTTGGTCTGATCGAGACGCGACTCCAAGTGAATGTATCGCGTCTCATGAGTATGTCTAAGCATTGATTATCGGCTTGGTCCATTCTAAAGGATCAGTGAACCCCTGCTTTAACTAAACACCAATCAGAGGAAGAGTTTTGTGGTTTTCTTTTGTGTATGGTTTGCCTCGACCGCTCACTTTCTCACAAAAACAAACAGAACAACAATGGCCCGCTTCTCAGTACCAACAACAGGAAGGCTACCGTCCTCATTACGAGTTGATGCGACCAATCCTGCTGTTGTGAAGAGTCTCAACCGACTATCACGAGAAGCACTTATTTCCTTGGCATTAGATTGGCTTGATGATGAGAGTCTACCTAATGCCGTACCCTATATTGAGAGGAGAGATGAGGACGATGAAGCAGATGACGACCTCTACCCCCCTTGTCAGTCCATTGACGATCTACAACAACTTTACATTGACATGCAACAACAAAAAGGGTCAAAACGAGATGTCGTTAGTAGAATCGTGGAGGGCGACTGGAGAATTGGCCTAACGCTATATCAACTGGCCATGGCAGATATGGCATATTTCGAGCAGAATCCAACATCTCAAAAATGGTCGGCATATTCAATTCTGCCTCTCAAGCAATCTTCTCAGGATGCTGGCGAGGACCAAGTGCTTAAAGTCGATAAAGAGAACCTGAAGGTTCCACGCTTCCACCCATCAACATTCTTACAAAACCTCCAGACTCATGTGCTACCAGACGTGAAGGCACATTATCACTTCCACAGACCAAAAGATATACCTGTCTTGATCTTGCGAATATTCGTTGTTGACTCACCTTACAACACTGGCTCTGCTCTATCAGGCCGAGACGCTGGTGGTGCGACCAATTTTGACTCGTCACGAACTGTGTACATTGCTTTCCCTGACGGTTCTCCCTCACTATACATCACCAAGTCTCAAGCCACAGGCTCTGCTGGCTCAGGCGAATCCAAGAGTTTACAAAGTCTGATTGTTGATGGCGTTCCCAAGGCTCTTTCACGTCCCCGTGAACGATACACACTCAAATCGGGGAACCTCTCAAGCAAGAACTTGGATGCTTTGTTAGAAAAGAAGGGATCTGGGCGCATGAACGCTGCAGGTGGCGGCTGGAGCATCTATACCAACGAATCAACAAAACTATCGCCGTTGGACACTGTTCTTCCAAGCCCACCCTTGTCTCAGGACTCATCATTTACTAGCCTCAAGCGCGGAGGGCCTTTGACTGAAAGGCAACAGGCATCGAAAAAGGCAAGACTTGCTGCCAAAGCTCGGTTTGGTGATACGGGCATTGTCACAGATGGAAAGGGGGTGGAAAAGGTTGACATTGTGATACAAGACCCATTCCCTACAAATGTGGATTTGGGCGAAGCAGATGAGAGTGGCAACGAGGATGGTGTAGAGGATGGCAGGAAAAGTCGACGGAAGAGTAAGATTGACGCAGTCATTCGAGAGGCAAATGTCGCAACGGAAGAGGACGGCAGAAGTGATGCAACCACGTCCCAAAGGTGGACGCCCACCATCAAAATTTCGTTCTCCGGCAATCATGTTTGGGCTGGTGTACGACAACTTGTTGAGGCTGGGATAATAGATGGAGAGAAGATGCCTGGTTGGATGACGGGCGAAGAGGGAGTAACAACAGGACTGGTGAGGCACGGAAGGATACGCGGGCACAAAGGCTCTGGCATGTGAAAAGTTGTTGGATCTATATGGCGCATGGTCTATGTCTCTTCTCTCTATATGATACCCCCATGACGGATCAACACGTCGATCAATTCCTACTTCTCTTCAAGTCCAAATACTTTTACTGTGTTCTTCCATGCTGCTTCGCAGACCTCCTCGATACTAACCTCCTTAATTCCCGCGATGATTTTGGCGACTCGCTCAATGTTGCAGGGCTCGTTGCGCCCCTTGACCATGGCTCCTTCTTCCCACTTCTCCTTCTTCACGATCTTGTATCGTTCGGGGACTTCTGGTTCCTTCTTTTGGTTCTTCTTAGACTGTTTTTGAGGTTTCTTCGCAGTCTCAGTAGCGCCAGTCTCGTTCTGCTCGTTCTCGGGGGCAGGTTCCTCCTTCTTCTTTTCGATCAGGTATTTGTAACCCTCGTGGCTTGGTCGAACCTCGCACCAAGGTCCATCAGTCTCGATCATGAGACGGTCGAGGTGAACTTCCTTAACAACAGCGCAGTTCTCAACTGTCTTGAAGCTGCATCCGTTGATACCAATGTACAGTCCCAAGTCCATCAACTCGCGCATCTCCTCAGCTGTGCCAGTAAAACTATGCACCACACCACCCTTCTCTAACTTCTCTAGCTTCTCGCCAAACGCCTCCTTCAGAAGCCGGACGAAGTCCTCGTGAGCGGCACGAGAGTGCAAGAACAGCGGGAGCTGAGGAGATATCGTAGCAGCGACCTTGAGCTGGGCAGCAAAGGAATGAAGTTGAATAGTTTTGGAACAATAGTGCAGACGGTCATAGTCAAGCCCAAACTCTCCCATTGCAACAAGGGTCTTCTGACCTGAGGCCTGAGCCTCTGTTACAAGAGATGTAAGGTCTGCAATGAGCCTCTCAGTCTTCTCTGAAGAGGGAGGATGCTCTTCCGAGACCGGAGCTTCAGGATCAGGATCGCATGGCGTTGTGTGCTCAGACTCATGAGAGGGACCCGCTTCACTGAAGACGGCACTGCTGCAGGGATGGATGCCTGCAGTTCCAAAGATGGTCCCGGCTGTTGACGGGAGTTAGTTAGATTATCAGATTGATAAACAGGGGACAAACTTACGATAATCTTTGGCAAGGGTAAGGGCGTCTCGGGAGTTACCCAAATCCGAGCCGGTAACTATGAGCTTCGTACATCCGACTTCACGGGCCCTTCCGATAATGGCATCGAGATCATCGGGATGTCTTTCTTTGCCGTGGTATTTTCCTCGGAAGATGGGATCGGTAAGGTTGATACCAATCTACTGGCAGACGTCATGTGTTAACGGGATCGGATCTCGGACATGACTGATGGGTCGGGTATAGTAGAATTGACCGGAATTTTGACATACATCGATGTATCTGGGTTCGTAACTGGAGCCATTAACTGGCTGGGCTGTTGTATATGAAGCCATGTTGCGAAAGTGTGAAGCTTGGAATCTGAGGCTCGAGGTCCTGAAACCACTGGTAACTGAAGATTGAAAGCAATTAAAGAGACGTCTCGATGTCATTGACTCTGAATGTCTTTATTCAACTCAATGGTGAGTCACTGAATGTCCTGTGGCCTTGCAGCTACTGTACTCTAGATGTCTTTTTTAGGCAGCTAGTTTCGATACACGGTGTTGATTGGTTGTTGAGTACGTTTTCATCAAGGTCAAGGTCTCATCCTCCAGTCAACCTGCGCTGTCCAAGCTCAGACGTAATTCCACCACTTGCTTACAGAGCCAGCACATGCAATTAATAATTTGCATTGACTTCACGTGATTTCGCGCCGCTATCTGACCCCTCTGAAACCCCACCAATGCTCTAGCAACGCAAAATGACACGGAGGGCGCGACACCACGATATTGGGAGGCGGAGGTGTGATAGTGACGTTGTAAGGCATAAAATGCATGGAATAACAACATATTCATATCCAAGAGTGCTTTACGTACCCAATGAGACCAAGAAACCCCCAAATCTCACACAAATCACCAGCTTTGATCAGTCTCTTCTTCAAATCCCAGCTTCTAAACGGGGCGTTGCCTTAGGTTTCAGGTGGGTCCTTTTAATGGATTGCGGTGACCCTGTCACTGTTTGACGCGCTAAAAACTTGGCGTCGCGTATGGTAGACGCGCCTCCTTAAAACCACATCGACCATCCGCCCAAATTTGCAAATCTCATCTCCTAAACAACCACAAACAAAACACTGGAAATTCTTGTAATAATTCTCACGTTCCCTTTCAACAAAGCGTCGATACCCTTCTAGACGCTCTTTGGCCACTTCACTGCTTCCATCTGCAGGAACAGAACCTGCTTCACCTCCTTTACGACCTCCCCGCCTTTTCCTCTATCCGCCATCATGTTTGTTAGAAAGAGAGGTATGTACGATCAGACAACTTGGAGACTCATGATTACTGACGGAAACTTCAGATGGACGCCAAGAGCGTGTCCAGTTCGATAAGATTACTGCCCGTGTCTCGAGACTGTGTTACGGCCTCGACATGGACCACGTTGATCCTGTTGCTATCACTCAAAAGGTCATCTCCGGTGTCTACGGCGGTGTGACAACTGTCCAATTGGACGATCTGGTAAGTGACAAATGCATCGGACCTGTTTCAACGTCAGCTAACTTGGTTCCTCCAGGCTGCAGAGACTGCTGCGTACATGACCGTTACGCACCCTGACTACGCCATCCTCGCAGCCCGTATCGCTGTCTCCAACCTTCACAAGCAGACCAAGAAGCAATGGTCCGCCGTTGTGAGCGACCTCTACCACTATGTCAACCCCAAGAACAGCCGGGCATCACCCATGATTTCCAAGGAGACTTATGAGTGTGTTATGAGGCACAAGGAGGAGCTTGACTCCGCCATTGTCTACGACCGAGACTTCCAATACCAATACTTCGGCTTCAAGACCCTGGAGCGATCCTACCTTCTCAAGATCGACGGCAAGATCGTCGAGCGTCCTCAGCACATGATTATGCGTGTTTCTGTTGGTATCTGGGGTGACGATATTGAGCGAGTCTTGGAGACATACAACCTCATGTCCAGCAAGTTCTTCACTCACGCCTCCCCCACACTCTTCAATGCTGGTACCCCTCAGCCTCAGCTGTCTTCATGCTTCCTTGTTGATATGAAGGAGGACAGCATTGACGGAATTTACGATACCCTCAAGACTTGCGCTATGATCTCCAAAATGGCTGGTGGCATTGGTTTGAACGTCCATCGCATTCGTGCCACTGGCTCCTACATCGCCGGAACCAACGGTACGTCCAACGGTGTTGTTCCCATGCTGCGTGTCTTCAACAACACTGCCCGCTATGTCGACCAGGGTGGCAACAAGCGACCTGGTGCTTTCGCCATCTACCTCGAGCCCTGGCACGCGGATGTTTTCGAGTTCCTTGATCTTCGAAAGAACCACGGTAAGGAGGAGGTCCGCGCTCGCGACCTCTTCCTTGCCCTCTGGATCCCTGATCTTTTCATGAAGCGTGTCGAAAAGAACGGTGAATGGACCCTCATGTGCCCCAACGAGTGCCCCGGTCTTGCCGACTGCTATGGTGAGGAGTTCGAGGCTCTGTATGAGAAGTACGAGAGGGAGGGCAAGGGTCGTAAGTCTATCAAGGCCCAGAAGCTCTGGTATGCCATCCTTGAGGCCCAGACCGAGACGGGAAACCCCTTCATGCTCTACAAGGATGCTTGCAACCGCAAGAGCAACCAGAAGAACCTCGGTACCATCCGAAGCTCCAATCTGTGCACTGAGATCATTGAGTACTGTGCCCCTGATGAGGTCGCTGTTTGCAACCTTGCCTCTCTGGCGCTTCCTTCTTTCATCAACTACGATGATGCTTGTTACGACTTCAAGAAGCTGCACGAGGTCAGTCAAGTCGTTGTCCGCAACTTGAACAAGATCATCGATGTGAACCATTATCCTGTTGTAGAGGCCCGCAACAGCAACATGCGTCACCGACCCATTGGTCTCGGTGTCCAGGGTCTTGCCGATGCTTTCCTTGCTTTGCGCATGCCTTTCGAGTCTCCTGAGGCTCGTCAGCTCAACAAGCAAATCTTCGAGACTATCTATCACGCTGCCCTGACTGCTTCAGTGCAGCTCGCCAAGGAGGAGGGACCTTACTCTACCTTTAAGGGTTCTCCTGCCTCCGAGGGTATTCTTCAGTTCGACATGTGGAACGTTACGCCCTCTGACCTGTGGGACTGGGAGACCCTTCGAGAGGATGTCAAGACCCATGGTATCCGCAACAGTTTGCTCCTTGCTCCTATGCCTACTGCCAGTACTTCACAGATTCTTGGCAACAACGAGTGCTTCGAGCCCTACACCTCCAACATCTACCAGCGCCGAGTTCTTGCTGGTGAATTCCAGGTTGTCAATCCCTGGCTGCTCAAGGATCTTGTCGACATGGGGCTTTGGTCTGATGCCATGAAGAACCGTATCATTGCCGAGAACGGTTCTATCCAGAACATTCCCAACATCCCCGCCGATGTCAAGGCTTTGTACAAGACAGTGTGGGAGATTTCTCAGCGACAGGTTGTCCAGATGGCTGCGGATCGCGGTGCTTTCATCGACCAGTCTCAGTCTCTCAACATTCACATGAAAGATCCTACTATGGGCAAGATCACTAGTATGCACTTCGCTGGCTGGAAGCTTGGTCTCAAGACCGGCATGTACTACCTCCGTACACAGGCTGCTGCTGCCCCTATTCAATTCACTGTCGACCAGCAGGCTCTCAAGATTGCCGACAGTAGCTCTGCTCAGATCAAGCCATTGAAGAAGCGTGCTCCTCCTGCTGGCTCCAGCTACCTGATGTCCTCGCCTTCTGCTATGGGTCGCACTGGTCTTAATGGCAGCAGGACCGGTTCTCAGGACAGCGGACTGAACGGCAACTCCGCCAATGGTGTGAACGGCACCACATCCGTTCCCGGCCGTGCTCCCGTCATCAAGGCTGATGTTGCGGAGGGCGACAGCCCCAAGGCCCTTCCCACTGAGCCTGCTGAGAAGGTTCAGGAGGAAGAGTTGGGCGTCAAGAAGAACCCTCAGTCCGAAGACCAAGGCAAGGACAATGAGGATCGCGAACGCGACATTTACTCAGAGGCCGTCCTGCAATGTAGCATTGAGGATCCCGAGTCCTGCATCATGTGCAGTGGTTAGATGACAGTATGATTTTTTGCATGTGTTTTTACGACAATCGATGAGTTGCATGTTTTGGAGGGTATGATACGATAAAGCGAGGAAAGATAATGTGGCTTGGAACTTGATGTTTGATCATGTGTGGGTATGCTGGGCGGCAACCCTTGGGCATGCTGGAGTACATTGTTAGGATATTGTTATTTGAGACCCTGGTGGCCTGCTCTTTGAGTTGCAGTACATGATATAGACAGTGTACGCTGGTGCTTTTGCATCTCTGAATAATTTTTTTTGCTACATTTCCTTCCCTGAAAACAATCTATGTGAAGATGCGATTCTGACTTGTATGCTGACAGTGACTATGAAGTTTGAAGAACATGTTTCTCATACAAACTGAAGTGATTATGAATCGGGTTTCTGTATAGTCTCGTTTACCCTAAACTGAGGGCAAATACCTGATTCCAAAGTCAAGCAAGGAGATGGCACAAAGTTTCGTCTAAACCAGAATAAGATTACAAGATTGTTTTACCTCGTCTACTCAGCAATCAAGTTTTCTTATACCCTAACGGCACTTTTGCTAGGCGCCAACGTATATCATGCAAGCCCAGCTGAACGGTAAGCCACAACAGTCGATCCAACGATTCTTTTTACTGAAACCTAATCTTCTATCGTCTCACATGTTAATTATCAGTCATTTACAAATAAGGATGGAGGTTTATACAACCAGACCAAAACATGAACAAACTACGGAGTAGTTAAACATGATCACCCTGGAGCGTAGTTGGGCAAACCTCTATGTGCTATACAGTTTGTGACGCCAACAGCAATTGGGCTGCGGTTTACGAATGCAACCCAATACCTGTAAGCAATCCAGTTTCAGAGTATGCACCAGCCTCGGAATTAGATTGACATGAGTGTCATTGAGATGGAGGGTTGGCGACATGCTAATCTGACGAATGAGATTATTAGATGGCAAGACATTGCGACACAAAAGGGAGAACCAGCCACAATATGCGAGCTGCAAGTTAGATGGTGGCTGGAAAGCGCAACATGTCTCAACTGTGAAATGCTGTGACTGGAGCGATGTTCCGACTCCATTGTAGCCGATGCTCGTCGTATTGTCAAAGCAAGTATCTTCACAAAGATCAACAATCAACCATGACGAAGATCACGGGTAGCACATGATCGGGCAGGAAACATGAAACGAAAATTGCTAACTGGAAAAATTGTCATGATGATGGGCCGGGAAGGAAACATTGCATCTGCTTCCAGGTGAAAATGAAACTGGGGAGAGTTCAGGATACTGGGGGTGGTAAGTGACGTTAGGATGAATGGATACCCGCAAGGTCCAGACCAGGTCGGTCCAGCTCGACAAGGCCTGCAAAGTTAAGCTTGGGCCACGCAAAAAGACTGACGATGATGCGATCCATGACATCAAAGGCCCGCCCTTTTTGTTCAACCCCTGGTTTTCTTGGCTCGCTTGGCTTGTGGCTGGAGTGGCTTGGCCCGCTTCGTGGCTAGTCTGGGCACAGCTCATCATGGCCAGCTGAACAGGGAATTTGAGCATCACTGGGCTCAATTGCAGGTTGAGATGTTTATGGGTACAGTGTAAGTGGAACGTTCAATGGGGAAGATGAGTTGGTTCGAGTGGGGATGCCCTCGGAAAGATCCAGGATGAGTGCATTTTACTCATGCAAATGCGATGCTGTGGAAGTCAGGTGAAAACCTGATACAAGACAATAATGCGAAATGAAAACTGAGATTGGGAGAATTGTACTGGCATATGGCAATCAACAAATATGATATTGAAAATTGCGGTTGCCTGCGCTGTCTGCTTCTGAGACATGTCCACACCCTCTCATCACTCGTAACACCATATTTCTAACTCATCCCATCTCAATTGAGGAGAAAGTTCCCCAGGAAAAAAGAGAACGTGATTCCCCTTCCTGGTTGCTAGGGGATCGAGAGCTGGCTAGTCCAGTGAATTGACTTGAACTTGTTTTTGGGGATTGCCAAGGATGGACTGCTGCAGGGGTAACTGACGAATCGGAGTTAGCCATGGTGCCACTGGCCAACGACGATTGATCTCGCTGTTGAGGACTGGATACACGATATCACACGTATTGTGGGCATCGATCGGATGCTTGCACAGTAGCAGGCGGTCCGGAAAATAACCAGGACACAGAAGCCTATTGACAAAATTACTTAGACATGCTCGGACACTAAAGCTGAGAGTAGCTTACCCTAGTCTTTATAACACCCTTAACTAAGTCCCGATTTTTCTTCGAGCCACCTGAGTAGGTAGTTGATAACCTAGACTAGTTGGGAATGAGAAGACAGGATGGAAAACCTGTGTTACTAGTACTAGGACGTGATCGACTGGTAGGATTGTGGTTGCTGTGGCAGGAACACAATACTGTAGGCGCCGTACAGCAATTAGGCAGGTACCCCAGATTGGCAGTCGTCATGCTTGCTTTCCTTCATGCTCAAAACTTTTGTATGCGGCCGTGATTCCGGCTCGGCGCACGAGTTCCTGCCTGCTCTTAGGTATCGAGATCGGTTTTTTTTTTACGGTCTCGAGGAAGGCCGCCCAAAGAATTCCGTCATCGACCAAAGAAAATATCCAGTTTTTCTTTCGTGACCGGTGAGCTCCAGCTCCGTCTGTTGCCTCAATGGATTAGTGGTAGGACCGACTCAAATACGAAGCTTTGGTTAGCCTGTATCGCAAGTGAACCTCGGGTAGTTCAGGCGCACTACCGCCACTATACTATACTAGCAAATATGGTAGATCAAGCGAGAAGATCGAGTTTCGGGTTAAACAGATACATGCGAATATTACTTCTTTTGCGTTTTGGGAGATTCCAAGGGCTAAAGTTCTGTGCGCCATGAAGTGGGTGCCGATCCGGGTGGTTGGCGATCTAGCGTGGCAGCCCGCCCGGCTACAAACAACCAACCACTACAGAGGTACTAACCCATCTTTTTTTCTTTGTTTTCCACTCTGAAGCTCGTTGCTTCTCCAACTGGTCCTTGATAATAGATGCAATCTAGTAGTGAAACCTATTTCAGTGGCATTAAACACACCGTTTCTGACGCTCCATACTAAAATTCTATCAGCGGAGCAAAGGGTCCATGTAGATTCGAGAATCGCCAGCATCCAATGCTTGCTCTCCCATAAGAACCTTAACTGAGAGCCTGCTGCAAGGACTTACACCAAATTCACTGACGTGGTCAAGTTGTTGTTGACAGGGGTAAAGCAAGTATCTACAGCATAGAGATCCGTTTCCCGTGCAGTCCAAGGTCTGACCTCATTGTGTACCTCAGGATCGCGGCATTGACGTCTGAATCTGAGCATGTGTTGCTTGCATTGACTCGATTTCCATGGAGGAAGCTCGGAGCAAAAAGAAAAACAAATTAGAACTGACTTGGCTCATCACAATGTCCCTTCATCGTTAACAAGCATCCCCGTAAACAGCATCATAGCTACAAGGGGCCTGTCTGTGTCTTTGGCGGTCCGGGCAGTCTAGTTTAGCCCGTGGCAGTAGGAGTGGACCCATACTAGCTAGGTTCAGTTACCGGGGGCATGTTAGCGTGGGCCCCTCCCGTGCTCTCGGTCGCCTCTAAGCCAGCTTAGCAGATTTACGCTTCAATTTGTGATGGAAGCTTCCTTACCATGCAAGATAGACGTAGACGTACCTAGACACGGCCAGATGTTGGCTGGCAGGGTTGTGCCGTGCTTTCCCTGCCAGACCGCCCATGCCAAGCTGAGAATTGCACCGTTTAGGCAGGGGAGCTTGCCTGCCTTGCATCTGCTCTGCTCTTGCCTTACCAGCACGCACTGCTCGCACCTGCTGGCTCAACGCAAGCAACCGTCACGCCAAGATCAGGATTCTGGTTCCCACCTCCCACAGCCCACCACTTCTTGCCTGTATTAAAGCAACAACTTCCTCCCTCTTGTTCCACCTCAATATCAATCAAAATTCTTCATTCCAACAACTCAAACATCCTCTCCCACAACCTTCAGGGCCAGTCTCACTTCGTCTCACTCTCACACGAGATCGATCGCCTTCTTCGTCACATATCACTGTAAGTTACCATCGCTTGGTTGCTCCCCAGATACCATCTCCCTTCCGTTTGGTTCGCAGCTTTTGCTTGTCAACCAAAATCCTCCCATTCCGGCTTTACGCTTGTGTGATTTGGTGTCGGAACGCAAACACTGGAAATCACATTACGAGGTGCTCAGAGCTACACACTTCGTTGCTCTCAGCTCTTCCATGCCTCGAGTGATACATGTGCCCTTGTGTCTCACAAACATCACTCGCGTGCCTCAGGCGCAGGCCTCCTGGACTCGCACTTCATTTATCCCCAAGGCCACCTCCCTTACAGGCAATGCTTCACTATCCATCTTCCTCTCGTTTCCCTTACTCGCTCACCCACCTTCGTTACCATAGCCTTCTTCCTGTCGCTACAAATCTCGACTTAGTTCTCAACTAATTCACGACTTAGACTTCGACTCTCAATCAACCAACCATCAAGATGAAGTCTGCTCTCCTCACTGTCTTCGGCCTTGTTGCCGCTGCCACCGCCCAGAGCTCTGGCGACCTTCCCCAGTGTGGTGTAAGTATTGGTCTGAAATGTCCAACGTCGCATCGCTAACCTGGAACAGCAAACTTGTGCTAGCAACATGGTCAGCGCCGCCAAGTCCCAGGAGCTTGGATGTGATGCCGGCGACGTTAGCTGCCTCTGCACCAACTCCGACTTCATCTACGGTCTCCGTGACTGCTCCGCTGCTATCTGCAACGACGAGCAGGCCGCTGCTGTTGTTGCCTACGGTCTTGCCATTTGCCGCCAAGCTGGAGTTCAGATCACCACTGGTAGTGCCGGTAGTGTTTCGGCCTCTGCTACTGGCACTGGCGCCGTTCGAACTGTCCTCAGCACCCTCACTGAGAGTGACTCTACCATCACCTCCGCCCTCTCTACCATCAGCGGCACCGCCACTGGCGCCAACGAGGACGAACTCTCCGTGAGCACCTACACCAGCGTCTTCACCAACTCTGAGGGTGATGAGGTTACCAGCACCGTCAAGGAGATTCTCGGTGGTGCTGGCCTTACTACATACACCTCCGGTGGATCTACCATCATCGAGCCTGTTGAGACTGGCACTTCCTCTGCCGAGACCGAGTCCGAGACCGCTGAGGTTACCACCTTCACAAGCGACGGTACCGCAGTTGTTCGAACTCTCGTTACCGAGACTGCTTCCACTGACTCTGCCGATGCCGCCGAGGTCACCACTCTCACCAGTGACGGTACTGAAATCATCCGAACTCTGACCACCGTTACCACCGGCTCTGAGTCCGAGTCTGGATCGGTTACGGAAACCGTTAGTGACGCCTCTACCGTTACCGAGGGCTCTGATGCTACCGGCACTGATGCCGAGTCCACTGCCACCTCTACTGATGCCGACAACGCTGTAAGTTACTCACATAACACTCTTACTTCAACATCCACTAACTATCTATAGGCTGCTCAAATGACTGGTGCTCCTGCTGCTGTCATTGCCGCTGCTGGTCTCGCTATGCTCCTCCTCTAAATCAAGGATGGATCAAATTTTGACGTTTAATGCTTTCACGTGGCACATGTTTGTTACATAATTCGCGCCTGTACCTCGATCTTTTGGGACCCTTAGCATACTTCCTCGGTGCAAGGAGTCGGTTTGCGGGGAAAATCTTCACATAATGGAGAAATGGAAATGAGGTGAATGGAAATGACGGGTCAGGTTTTTTCTTCTTCGAGGCTTTATTAATGATGCATACGGCTTATCTCTCTTTCAATGGTCACGACAAGAATTGTTAGAGAATGGATGGAATCTTTGATGCTGTTTGTGACAGGTGAGGAAGGGGGCGTTGACATGGGAGATGATGGGAGGCGGCAGATTTGTGCTGCCATCGCACAAGGCCTGTGTTGTCTCTCATGGTTACATGGGTTCTGGGATGGTGGTGATACCCGGCCTACGGCCTGACTTCGGGGGTGGACTTTGCTTCTCGCATTCTTTGAGAAATAGTAATAGATAATCTTCTTCACACACACGTCTTTGCAAACTGTGAAACCAAATATGAGCTGCTGAAGCCAGCAGAGCGACACTCAGATGTTTCGTTCCCTCTGCTGCTATCGAAGTCTATCTCGACCAGGTTTATCAAGGCAATTTCCGGGTATTGCAGACGTGTAACTAGTAACTACCTAGCTAGCCTCAACGACAATTTAACCCGGCGACTGCAGTCCGCACCTTTTGCTAGGTGTTGGGAAGATGTATTGAATAAGACTTTCACATCCGAATTTTGTACATCATTAGCTTGAGAGTAAGTACCTATATCTAGGATTACCCTTGGATTAAGAAGAAGAAAATTTGTACGCCTGAATAACAATGTTTTGGAATGTCGAATGCTGTCTTACGAAGGCTATATGATGAATGTTCTCTTCCCTTGCCAGGAGTTGCAACTCTGAGATGATGGCACTGATACGATTTGACAGCCATCGGAATTTAGTGGAGACTTGGGCCGGGCCTTTCTTTCAAATTCTAGGAAGCTTTTTGTCCTGTAGTGAAAACGAATATCCGGATACATGGTGTTTGACAGAGTCGTGGAGTTGTCATAAGATGATGATTTCGGCCACCCGAGCCAGTACTAATGATGCAATGTAAGTGCAGTTTCTCTCTAATTCTTGACTACTGCAGCTTCAAGGCAACATGGTCTTGAGATATATTCGTGTTAGGAGCAACAGTCTATATTCTGGCCACATCGCATACATACCTCGACCTTTGCTACCAAAGTATGGGCATCCCAAAGATGGATGGAGATTCAATACCGAAGCAATCTCCGACCATCATACTTGACCGGATCGTTTTGCTTCTTGTTCTCTCGCTTCAATATGAGACTTGACCAGTCACCAGGCGCGTAGTGTCCCCTAGGCAGTTGAAGCCCTCAATGAAAACCGCCTTTTGAGAAGGTTATAACATGGAAAGAGAGTTAAATAATCGCCAAAAAACCACACACCCATGTCAGTACCACCATTGTGAAGAGTGGAAGACTCAATTTCGGCAGTGTAATATTGGACTTGACCAACCGCTATCTCATACAACATAAACCTTATCGAGGTGTTCCTATATCGTGATCTAACCGGAAGCTTAACAGCATTGCATTCGATTTGTACATGAAGAAGTAGTCTAATGGTACGGTCTGAGGAAGGATATTCTTGAGCAAGTCCCAAATACTCGTGGCTGGCTGAAGGAATCACGTATTGACTTCGTGATTTTAGCTCCCTGTCTCTGTGCTTTTCTCATGACGATGGTTGTAGAGACGGGTATACGGGAAGTATTGAATGAGGCGTTCAAATATGTCCATCAGTTTGCAGCTCCATAGCCTGGCACTATAAAAGAACGATCAATTACAATAGCTTTGATTATGTAGATGTTGACAATGTACAATGAGCCAACCTTGCCGCCTAGATGATGATACATACGACAATTGGTGAGTGTCACTGCATGATCTTGCAACACTATATCGTTATCACGTCTGCGGCACCTTACAACCATTCTTTCAGAGAAATAGGATATCGATAACCAAGTTCTGTGACTGGTAATCCTGTTTATCAAGGGTATTCATAAGTTCAACCGCCAAAATGACTGCGGATGTGAATTCATGATTCACAAAGTCTCAACCCCCCAAAAGCTACCAAAGAGAACTGGAATCTTATATTTTCTCTCTCTATATACCAATCTGTTGTACTGTATAAGGCCGTCTTTCTGTGAAATCATAAAGAAAGGATGCCCATACACAAATAGACGCTGACAATGCTTCTTGCGCTATACAGAGGAAACCAAACTGACAAACACATATGCTTGAAGAATATTTATGACCCAGCTGCGAATAAACCTTGCATCGGAAATACCGTGCTGGACATCGAGAGTCAAGCGCGGATATGCGGACTCTCAAAGTTCCTCGTTCACCCGATCGTCGATAAGCCCTCTGTCGCGGAACAATCGCAGCGTCTTTGACTGTTGAGGATCGCAGAGCATGACGCCATGTTCCTCAAGGTACGCAGTAACCTTGTTGTAAACTTCTTCAGATCCAATCCTAGGAGTCGACAGCTCAATCTCCATGAGGTGCAATTTTCCAGCAACGACATCGTCGAGCTTGGCTTTGTGTCCTAGGATCCTTATCTTCCATTTGCCGTCTGGGAACGGTCCATATGGTACAAGACCATCCCAGTCAATATCGTCGTACTTCTCCGCAAAACGAATCTGGTCTTCGCTCCAAGTTCCCTTCGTCTTGTCACTCAATAGATACCGCGCTCCGCATGTATAGGGGACGTAGTCTCCATATCGATCCCAGACACAATCTGCGTTGGGGGGCAGGCGGGCAGGCTTCTCGGCAAAGCGAACCTTGATAACAGAAAAAGGTTGTCCTTTGTTGACTTTTGTGCGAAACATTACGCCTTGTTGTGCGTGCGTTGGTGGCATTGTATCGAAGTAGGTGATCGGATTCCTCTTGTAAGGAGCACGAACTTCCTCCCCTAACTTTTCCAGGACAGTTTCTGCGTCTTGGTCACATAGCGTCCATTGAAGATGAATATTCTTATCATTGGTAAGACAGAAAGAAGGATTGAAAAACAATGCCAGAGCGGCAAGGCTGCAGGACTTCATGATGAACTCAAATACTATACAGTACCCAAAGGGAACTCAAAACGAAGCACTCCAAGATGCAGAGGTACAGTAGAATCATAGTACAAGATTAGATCGAGTACATAATAGCGAAACAGAGCCCTAATTATACCCATTGGAATGTCCCCCGAGACATTTTGGTGGCGCATATTCATTTTTGGTGGTGGTACGTGTGATGCAGCAAACATGCGGAGGCCACTGATGTAGAAGAATTGCGATGATCCATCACATCGTGCAGCTCAATAGTCCATCATTTTTGCACCTGACAGTATTGTAGCCAGGCACAGATCGCCGGCTAAAGGAATATGCAGCCAATTGGACTTATCGCTTTGAAGCCAGCACATTGATGTGTAGGGCACGTCCTTCTTCAACTGAACATTTACTTGGAAAAATGACGACTGAGTGAGCTCAACTGAGACATTGGGAGATCCTAGTAAAAAGCGGCAAAGAGATTTAATCTGTGCGCCTTGGGCGGTCTGATGCATCATGTCAGCGCTATGTGAGCTAATAAGGCTGTTGTCTGACACTAAGGAACTCTGATAGCAACCGGATTCTTCTCTGTGATATACTCAACTGACAAGAGATATAGTAAGTCAGTTCCAGACTGTGACCAACTCATGATGCAGATGATGCGGTAAACGAGTTGAAAAGTTGACGGGAAATCTCCAAATATTGAATATCTGCGCCTTCTTTATACTTGAGAAGGAGAGGAAGAAAAAGAAAAAAGGAAAAGAAAAAGAAGAGCAATTATGTAGGTTGAAGCGCTCACAATGCTTTGCCGCAACAATGCAGCTCTCCAAACTCATCAAGAGACACGAATCGTCGGTGCCCCGAAATCAGCGGACGTGGCGGTCTCGTACGACTATACACAAAAGAGAGAGCCCTGCACACACAGATCTTTCAAGGTGAGAGGTTCTTCCAAATATCGCAGAAGGGAATCCCGAATTTGTTGTAAGTTATGTAGGGCTGTCGACTAGCTCGAATGAGATGCAAGGAGTAGTCAAGGCCCACATCGCTCGACGGGAGGTTCAGCTGCGATTATCGCGATAGGAATAGTGATAGGAAGATCAATCAACCTTGCACATGTGATATTGAGGGGACCAGTACCCATGTATATTCAAGTTTATCGATATTTGTCGCGCACCAAAATGTGGAGTGATGGATCTTTAGGAGAACGTGCATGCTGAAGTTATCACGGCATGCCAAAACGACGTGAAACATGAACGAGGAGGAGAATGGTTCCCACTATAGATTAGCCAGCAGAAGACGTAGTTGGATTCTGAACGCGCAATATTCCAACAGCCATCCTGCCGTGAGCCGTTGAGCAACAGCTGCCAAAAGTTCCCGTGGTCTGGAAAGAGGAATGTTGGCGGAGTGGACCGGTGCCACTACAACTTACAAGAGGGCAATATCATGTACCGTTGGCAAAATCGAGCATGCGCAATAAACCGACGGACAGAGACGGACGATTAGGGTTACACGAGCTGCTCGTCTCGTTTGCTCCAGACTCTCAAGGGGGTCTCTTGTCTAATGATTGATGCTTTCAAACATCACGACTCGACGTCGAACTCCTGACATGTGAAAGTGGCTGCGAGTGGGCCGTAGAGAACTTCAGTGACAGGGGAACAAGAAGTGCATGCCACGTAGCAGGGGGTCGGTTCGGGCATCGAGCAAGGGACCCTTGGGGCTCTGAGCCAGCTGATCGGTCGATAAGGTAATAAGAGCGATTCAATTAACGTGATGCGGCAAAGGAAACATGGTCGAAAGAGGAATCAAGTTCGTAGCCGGCCGTGAGACTCGACTGCCCTGGGACAGAGCCGCTTTTCTGGAAGCAACCTAAATTCTTTTCGCTTGGCTTCCGAGGCCGTCCGTCAAGCTCGTGTCTGTTATCGAGATGAGCCGCGGCAGGTGGAACGAAATCAGTCATGTCGGACAGCAGGGCGGTTGGTCTCTTATCAATTTCTCGAGATTCATGAGAGTACGAACGCTTCACGATGCGGCCGCACCAACGGAGCAACGTATGTGCCCTTCGTGTGCGCGGGTTGTTACTCTGTGGCGAAGAAGGTTTAGTGGTAATGAGCTGACGGAAATGTCTGGCTGAAACCAACGACGCGGGAAAGGAATTCAACCTCCGAACTGGTTGCTATTGCTACCCAGCCTGCCGTGTTGCAGCTTAATAGACTTCGAGATAAGCCTCAGTTGGTGATTACAACCGCTGACCGGGCGCTTGCAAACGCACGCGAAGGAACGCGGATTGGCACAGGCTTCGTCTCAAAACGCATAATGACGAAGGATGAGTTGTATCGTATCGTACTATCTGCGCATGCATTGCATTGAGTTGCGTGGTATCCGGACAGTACTGAATACTCCGTGGAACTTCTGTGCCCTTAAATCCGTTTCTTCATCTTCATGTGCCAATGGAGCTTGTTGGTGATGCTGATAAGCTTGTACCGGATTGTGGAGATCAGTGCAGCCTCGAATTGATAATCTCTTACTCGCTCGGAATACCTAAAGCGTTCGAACGTAACTTGCTTTTACCAATTGCCATGCTTTGCCCTCTCCTCTTTGATCAACGCCAAGAATGCATGGCGTTGATCCTGGTGTATAATCGTCATAGCTGCAAGTAAGGCTCATAGTACTACAGTACGTAGAAACGTCAAGATATTTTGTTGAGGAGCTTGAACTGAATTGACCATCTTGATTTGGTGTTGGAGAAAAGGGAAGCAAGCGTTATTGCTAGTGTGGGGGGAGGGGCACAGGGGATGGAAGGAGCCACTTTCACATGCAAAAACCATCTACTTTCCACCTTGTAGCTGCATGGACGACGCGAGTAAAATCTCGATACGTACCTGCCCAGTTAATGCCGGGCATTCCCCTTCCATTAAATCTGTCGAGCACGAAGAGATGTGAAACGAGGAAGGAACGGACACTTGAAATCCAGGGCATGCGGCTGAGTCGACCCATTATCTTGAGCTTTGGTGGTGTCACCGAAGACCACCAGCACCCCATTGCTACATTAATTGACTGATACTGAAGTTTATGATGAGGGCTATTACGAGGAAGATAACGAGGATGTTAGCTTAACTTGTGGCTGAGATGTTACTTACAAGCCGGCGATCACAGAGAGCCAGTAATTTCTTATTTCCCTGGCCTGTCGGATCAGAAGGGAGACTCATGAGAAACAGATGATTCAAGGCATGGAATCAGCCACAGCTACCTATTAAAGTGCTACCTATCTAAGGTACGAACCATCGAAGCTACGTCAAGTACCCACTCACCCAAAATAGCTCTAAGAGATACCTGGTCTAGTACAAGCACATGTCTGTTTGCTCTAGCACATGCAAACCTGCACATCCCATTTCATCTCCAGCTGCTTGCGATGGCGAAAAGAAGTTGCAACAATTGGACCTCGACGCTCTTGGTGAGGGTGGGTTACTTTCCGGCTTCGTTAACCCCCTGCCTACCAACGAATTTATTAAGTACTAGACAGGACCCCTTCCTTTAGATTTTCTTCTTCTTCTTCTTCGAGTGCCTGACTTTAGACTATCACCAAAAGCTGTAAGTTACATGCTGTGGCGTCCCACCAACCATCTCTCAATCCATCCATACTCCCCTCCCCTCCTCTCCTCTAACCTCAGATGCACACACGGACACACACCCGTCTTCATATGCTTCCTTGATCCTTCTCGCAACTGTCTCCTCCTCGTCATCTTTTCCCGGCGGCTTCTCTTTTAGCCTCTGCAGGTCCCCTTCAATTGCTACCTTCCCACTTTCCCACCTCGCCCATCTTCTTTCATCTTACACCATCTTACCTAAAGCTCTACTCTATTATAAATTCTCGTACCTGACTCGTGTTTCAAGCCTATCCACCTCGCACCTTTCGTTTGTCATCTCGATTTCGTATTCGAACGACCGAGCAATTAACCTTATCTCGAATCTTGCAATAAATCCGCAACCATCATCATGTCTCACCAGGTCAACGGCGACGTGAGCTCTGCTCAGTACTCTGCTTTCATCCAGGTATGTATAGTCAGCACCATTACTCTACGATGCAAACTAATATTCTACAGCATCTCCTCAACTATCCTGTCATCAGCGACGGCGTCCACACCTTCAAGTCCAACGAATTCGGCCAGCGCTCCATCAGACTTAGTGATGCCGCCTACCAGACTTTTGCTGCTCCCGTCGCTCCCTTGTTCTCCCGAGGCTACCAGTATGTCTCACCCTACGTTCAGAAGGTCGATTCTCTAGGCGACAAGACCCTTGATCGCATCGATGAGAAGTTCCCCGCTGTCAAGAAGCCTACCGATGAGCTTTACCAAGATACCCGCGCTCTCATTCTGTTCCCTCTCCAGAAGGGCCTTGAGGGCAAGGACCACGTCTTCCAGGTGTACAACTCTGAGATCAAGAAGGTCGAGCAAGGAGGTCTCGTCGCCCACGGAAAGGCTGCCGTTACCACCGTTCTCGTCGTTAGCAACGAGACACTCTCTTGGTTGAGCTCTTTTCTGCACCAGAAGAAGGCCGATGCCACCAACGCCGTTAACGAGAAGATCAACCAGTAAACATCTCGACTCTTCGACTACGACAACGTGAGCTTGATGACCGTTATCGTCGCACTCATATCTATACCCTCCTTGTTTCATTTTAATTACGGGATTGCTTTTGAGAATATGGCAAACCTTGTTGTACTTCTCCTTGTTGCTTCTTGGAGTTCCGACCACCTTGAGTGCAGAATGGCATGTTCAAATCCACCCTCCTGGTGTCGCGCCATGTGCCTCTCCTGGCCTATATTTCAGGCGCGACTCTTTGTTTTTCGCAAAACGTACTAGTTCAAATCCAGCTTTGAGAGTTAGTATCTTCCAGTGCTCTATAAGGGTGCTGTGATGGCATTCTGTTGGTCTCTTTGTACTGTGAAAGTTGGGCAGACGATAGGGATGGCGAAGTCAAGGCATGGCTGAGCTGGTGTGCTCTCAAAATCTACATGTGTGGGGTACTCCTGTAGAAGGAATTGTGTTTATCGGATGAATGTTGACTCTGGAAGACTTAAAACGAGCTAATAGATTTTCTTTATTTTTTTGAAACATGACGAGCGGTTCTCGATAACATCTAAACATAAGTTCTATCATAACGACCGGTATTCACTCAAAAGTCGTCAAGGCTATATACCTACTACGTTCTATATAGTACACGAGACGTTCCAGCACTCATCCGCTGAGACTATATGTTATACAAAAGAGCACTAAGTTTTAATATATGATTGATTGCAGCAGACTGCTCTTTGAAGCAGTAGGCGTAATGGACAATTCCTTCATGTGAGTTTGTGCTCGATTGTTTTTGACGCTCTTAAGTTAGGTTAACCTCACTCTTCATCCCAACCCAGTACCATTCTATCAGTCACTATGTTCTGTCGCCAATAAATTACAAGTAGGAACATAGACATCATATGCTGCAGGTTTTCTCAAGTGTATCTGGCCAAATAGGATAAGCTGTAAAGCTGAACTACCCGAGCATCTTGAGTATGAAGAAGCTACAGCTGCTGTCCACCCGCGTGGGCAGCAGAGGAATTATCCTCTGAGACTTACGATACAAAAAACAAAGTGCCCAAACATTGATCTAAGCTATCATAAGGTAAGCAACTTATCTCGTCTCTCATCCTTTTATAGGCCATTCTTCTGACACCCCTGGGCCATTCAGTAGGCTTCAAAGGATGGATGAAGAAACTGGCTCCAGCTCAGGTAATTCTTGTAAGTAGCAGAGTAGTCGAACTTATGAGCCAGCTCGTACAGTTATCAAGGTGTTGGCGGTGTCAACATTGGCAAGTTAATGGTGTGCAAATGGTCAAATGAAGCTCCTTGACAAGACTGTAAGTCCTAAGCAAGAGACTTTGGCTCCAGGGTGGTGAGTTATGATAATTAGAGTTACTTTACCATTAGATAGCATGACTACTAATCCCACAGGTGCGAATCTGATAAGAGATGGATGAGTGTTGTGGGCAGATTTGACATGGGGTCGCAGAAGGAACCCAACAGCAATCCGAACGTGCAGTTCATGCAATGAAATCTTTGCAGATTCCCGTACCGACAGCCATTCCTTCCCCCTACCCAAGGTCATAGAGTCGGCTAAGAGGACATGGCGAGGGCGATATACGGCATACCTCTGAGTTATACCAGGTACAGGATATCCGAGGTTTAGTTGAGTGTCCAACTTTATCTGATCACACAATCGGATGGAATAGTGATTCACGGATGGTTCCCCATATTCTCTCGGTGAGGCGTGATTCATCGATCAGTTGTTTTCTTTGAATCAGCCTTTCGTTCACTCACGGTGAGAGTTGCTCTCCATATCCACACGGCAAATGGTGCATCTGGGCTTATTCGTTTCTCCGATAAACTATACAGATACACAAGCCTTTCAATCTGATTAACTTTGTTCCAAAGAATGGATACATAGAAAGTCAACCAGTCAGTGCAGTAGAGGTAGCAGACGAGGACCGCAGTTCAGGGGCATCTCTTTAGGATAAACGTATTCTAGACATCAAGTGCAACATTGACTGTCAGCAATCGCAATGCTTCTTTCTGAAGTAGACGGCCGAGAAGCTTCTGGGACAGCACATGCTTTCTTCTTCTACGCGAAACAAATTTTACCGGGTGTTCATTGGCGTCTTGCCCGAGTGTTCATAACTTTATAGTCTAAGTTCAGCAACCTCACACCATAGAATACTGATAAACTTTCTAACGGGATAAATATATAATGACAGCGTGGTCGCTCTTTCTGGCACCCAGACTTTGCCATCTGACAATCATCCACGTCGTATCTTCAACCCCTCGAGTTGAAGATCAATCCTCTACCACACCTTCAACTCTTCTGTCACCACACCTGTCAACCCGACACTACACTACCTTATCTTATATACTCGCCGATACACCACGGTGTCGTCAAACACTATGTCACAGGATATTTTGCCTGTCTCAGGCAAGGGCAAGGGTAAGCTTGTGATTCTCAACGACATCCCAGATGTGAACAAGCCAAACCTCATCAGGGACCTCAAGACACAACTCGGCGAGTCCAACATTCGCATAGCCGACAGCTACATCATGAACAAGCCACCCACTTGTGATAGATTGGAACGGAACTTACGATTTCTTTACATCCAGCAGTTGTTGAAGTCAGTGGACCAAGGCTGTTCAGTAATTATGACAACTTCTAAGCTGGACACCCCTTCAAATCGCGAAGATCTTCTCAATCTTTTTCAGGCTGTCCATAAGAAACAACACAAACTGGTATGGGTCAACGTCAACCGACGACGTACAAATGTTAACATTTGCGAGTGTGGTGAAGAAACTGAGATGAGCACAGCCATAACCGGCTTTACTCTGTCTTGTCATCCCCGTGGGATACACTCTTTGAGGGTTTGCAAACCAGGCGAGGGGGCTTTGTAATGATGTCCTCGAAATTGTATAATATGATGATATCAAACCCCAGAGATACACTTTGGGTTAAGAATGAAAAGTTACGAACTTGTTTCTTGAATACATACGTTCACAACACCATTTAGGCAGTTAACTAGTCTACCCTGAAACGACATTCCTCTGAATGTGGAATATCACCTCATTAATCTCCTTGTCTTGTCTCACTTTCGGAAACAACGGAACTCTGCTGCACCCCGATGCGGCGAGTATAGTGACTTGCGGCGTATTTGCTACAGATGTGATGTGAGCACTTTAATTTGTTCGCAAAGCACATGAGAGGCACAGAAGTAAGGAACATGGCGCATGGGTATGAGTAAACTTGACATCCATCTAAGCTTAGGGTGTAAAAGTTGAATAGCCGAATAGCTATTCTAGAGCGTCATAAAGTGAATAAATTCCTAGTCTCTTGTGCTGCCAGGGCTAATTCTCTGTGACCTTGAGGTTGGAGTCTAAATTCATTCTACAAGGCATATTGCACTGCACCAAATTAAGCTAACAGAGCAGCTAATAACAACTTCTTATTTCTGGAATTTATTAGAGATACCTGACACAATTGTCTTGTTTGTGACAGGTCTTGGCTCAACACTCTTCGGACTAGATACTCCCGAGAGGTTGCATCGTAGAGTACTGACTAAACGGGAAGCTATTTTCAGAACGGGAGGGAACGAACAAACAAGGTCTTTCGTTTCTCCCAGTGCAACCTTCGGAGCCATTGATACAATTAATTGGAATGGAATGAACGTTTAGGTCTCACGCTCAAGTCCGAATGTCCACAAGGGCCAAGACATTCTGCGCCATAATTTATAGATATGGATGGTCTCTAATACTGGAGAACAACGTGAGATGTCGAATTTTTCCTCGAGGCCGTAGCGAGAGAAGGATCGACACCTAAGTAAAGTCCGTCTAACTATAGCGAGCGAGACGAGGCCGAGCGCCCCATTCACAATTTCTCCTGGGTCTCGATTAGGGGTCAAACCACGGAGAAACTATCGACTATCTCAGTTGTCTGTGTACCGTAGGTAGTTTTGACAGACCGGGATCTATGAGAAAGGGTAAAAGACTTCAATGTCAGCCCGAGGGAGAGGTTTAGACTCGAGAGAGAAGAAGGAAAAAAGTAACTCAGATAAGAGGGAGAACACAAAGCATCAACATGAACGAACATGAACATGGTGCTTTAATTAGACGCGGATCAGGAGGACGGGATAGGAGAACAAGGACCGGGATAATGGGCCAGTCTTAGCGTAGCAGTAGGCCGTTGGGTTAATGCCACCTTGTAAAGAAGCAAGCAAGCAAAGCTAGGTACGTAATTTGCTAAGGACGTTGCATTCCTGTACCTGAATGATCAGTAACATTTGAGATATACACAAGGCTTCAACTATACGAGATGACGGGTAACATGTCGAAAAGACAGGTCAACCACTGATGCAGTTAATTATCTGAGCGTCGTTTATTTGAGCCCGGGGAGCGTATATGGTGAAACACAGGATATCGTCAGCCGATTTATAGTTGAGATAGATCGACATGCATGATCAGAGGGAAAAGATCTTGAGCGATTTAGTCTAGACGAGAAAACTAATGTGAGTGAGTGAGTCTCTGGAAATTCTCGCAACAAAGACGTTGTTTGGTCATCGTCTGAAACGCTCGGTCGACTTTGTCTCGACTGTAGCGTGTTGGGAGTGGATAATAAGGTCGCCCGGTAGTTTGGTAGTAGGGGCTCAGGGAGGTTGCTGACGATTGAACGGTAATTACGTGCTGGATTTTAGCGAGATAGTCTTGGTACCGGTACATGCCCGGTCGTTACCACGGTCTCTGATTAGAGTGATAGATAGTAATGTCAGGGCTGCTGGAGAAACGGGCTTGATATCCATCACCAATACCACAAAACATAGGTGAATGAATACAATGCGCGTATAAACATGCAATGCCAAGTATAATTCTGGTTTTATTATGCAGTCTTCAGCTCGGCTTGACAAGGGACAGCTGATCCTTCCAACGTTTATCTTCATGAACCAGTATCGTTGGCTGCTATTAAAACGCCAGTTATCAGCACAACCATTAATGCAGTCTGCCTCGAATCCAACGACCATCTGTACAGTACGTGATGGATGGCGTCAGGAAAATCGCTTCGTATCTGACCCCTGTCCTCTTTGTCGTGCTGACTCCTGCCATTGCATAAGACAGTCCCATCAATTGATGATCTAGAGATGTGATGCCACTTGCCACTCTTTAGCATCTGAAACATATCTGCAGCTTCTGATGATCTCGTTACCTATTGGAGAAAAGTATGTCTTCCTAAGCAGATCAGCAATTGGTCGCCACTTGTGTAAATTGTTTTATTCGTTGTGATTTTTCCAGCTACTGTATTGTTGCCCGTGCGCGGACAAATGCATTCATTCCATGTGGAGTTGCGTTTTGGAGTGCATGCATCGTCAGGTAAACCGTACAGAAGCGAGGCAGTACGAGCAGGGGATGGTCTCCAACTCTTGTTGACTGGCATTGCAAGGAACAAAACTTGGCGTAAAGCTGAAAAAGAAAAGGCCGTCTAAAAAAGAAACCGTCACCGCATCATGGATTTTGTTTCTTAACAGCTTCAACTATTGCATTGGTCTCAACCAATCTACCGTAGCTCACCTAAAGCAGCTTGTCCAGATGATGCCAAAGGCCGCATAGCCTTCCTGTTTTGTTTCCTTACCCAGGGGATCCCTGTAGATCGTTTCCGTGCCTGGTCACATCGTCCGTCAATATCTACCACGAGGTAAATTGATCTTGTACAGACAAGGCCAAGCTTCGGAACAACTCTAGATGACATTCAATATTAGAGAGAGAAGCTGTGGGTTAGTTAGATCGAGTTGATATCAATAAGCAATTATTATTGTATGTACCTGTACTACCTGTAAGGGTCTACGATAATACGCTTGTGTGCTTGACCTTGCATCGCCTTGTACAACAAGCAAGACACGGCCGAGATGCTCGTGTCTGGTTCATGTCTATAATTAGTCTGTTCGATAGACACAAAAACTTTTTGTAAGCATAATGCGTTCGCCTCCTTACTTACTGCACACGGCAGATCAATTGTTCGTGGCTGGTTCTCTTGTCCATCTAGAAGGCGGATTGCTTTTTTGCTCTCCCTTTATCTTGATCTCCAAGAGACATGCAGAACACTGCAGCAAAGAAAAGAACCACTCAAGACTAAAAAGTCCAAGATCAACTCATCATAAACAAACAACCAAGACAATTTCCCATTGGGGTCTAAAGCTCACCTCCCTTGCTTATCATTGGTCGTCCCAACCTAGTATTTTAACGGGGGGTTGATCATCCCTGGCTACAGTGGACACACTAGGGAAATATTCAGACACGAAATGACAGACTTTGAGACCTAGATTGAGTTTTGAAGACGCGGCAGGAATTGATTGAGGTTTATAATCATAAACCGATCATGATGCTTAGCCGGTTTGCACCAGAGGAATGAGGGCTGGTATCTGAAGAAACCGTCACAAGTTTTGTACCTTGTTCTAACAATTACTACAGAAACAGTCACAGCACAGCGTGTATCCCTGGTAACGAATTATAAACCCGCGTATCGTAAGGAAAAAAACAATTCCAAACAATGCCATCAGCTGGTGACATCGTCTGAACTGACAGAAGAACAACAGACTTTTGTCCAGAATGCTGGGACACTGCGGCAAAGAAGAGAGTGTGGAACCATGGATGCAACAGCAGCAGCCGCGGAAATATCGCTCCATTGTATTGGAGACCGGTAGTTGCGTGGGTCAACAATACCAAGATCAAGTACCTGCTACTTATCATGGCAAGGCTATGCTTGTCTGTTAGTCTGGCTTGGTTTGAGTTTCCCCGGGTCTCTCCCACGCTCTTTTTCTTTCTTTGACCAAAAAAGAAAGACAGAAAAAAAGGGGCGGGTCGCCTTTGTTGCTGTTTCTGCTGTTGTTCTGACTCAGTTCTGCACTCTTGGTTGAGAGCACATGAGGCTTGTCAAGGCGTTACCTGTGACTTGTCATGGAGCGTAAGCAAGCAAAAGAAAAGAAAGAAATAAAGACATGTCGTCAGATCCATCCAAATGAATATCCTTGAGGTAGCGTCGGGGTTAGAAGAGCCGGACTATGACTACTCGAGTCCAACTCCGAACGAACTCCTAGCCAAGATCAACCTTCCTGCCTCCCGCCCTCTATGGTTGCTGTAGAAAAGACTTGGCTCTTAGGGGTCTAGGCTACCTTCTGGCCCGTTCGTCATAACGTCCTTCCATCGCTTAGAATTGAGAGTGCACAAGCCTGACGAGACAGTGAGCGCTATGTACCCGGAACCATTTGGAAAGCCTGAAGCCTCCATGCACGCTTAGGTAGGGGACCAGGGCCCCATGACCCCTGCAGGATGCGTGCAGGCTCAGGCGCAGGTCAGGTCCAGCTCGCAGTTTGCAGCTCCATCGTGGTTCTGCCCCTGACAGCCCCAGCAATAGGTGCCATTTCGGCCCCTCACTGGGGTGGATGGGGATTGGGATTGGTCTCTGCTGCTCCTCATCTTGCCCCTAATGTAGGTACAGTACATCCTTGATCAGAGCCGAAAGCTCCCCCTTCACCTCACCAAATCTGACTTCTGTGGCGGTTTGACTATTGAGAGTCTAATGATGGAAATTGTCGCAATCAACGAGTATCGTTTACAAAGAGATTCTTGTTGTTTGTGAGTAGGAAGCCAAGTCATCTGATGCTTTCAGTCAGTCAGTCACTCACTCACTCACAAACAAAGGCGTCCAATATAAGTTACACGTTGAATCACATCACATATTGCTTGCACCGTATAGCGCCATAAACGCTTCCATAAACAGGTCGCCTATCACTTTCGTAGCAGTCATCAGTTGAGAGTCAAGCATTTCCAGCGCCTACCTGAGAACTCTGACAAGGGTCAAAGCCTACATGTCCAGGTCTTGACCTTTTTTTCAGGGCCATCCTCTGCCGTTGTTGTTATGCATGTTCTTTCCACTAATGGGTCTAGACTAGGTACCGGTACATTAGGTTCAACGGACAACGGGAGCTCCCTCTCAACTGAAAAGCCATAGACGTCTTAAAAGTACAGGTACTTGCATGCCCATTCCTTCCTCGACTGGCGTCGCATCTTGTTTCGCTTGCTGGGTGTCGCTCCTGTGCTATTACATGGTAGCTCTCCACACGCCCACTACAGACAGGACCAGGACCTTTCTGTACACCCCGTTGGTCTTGCCTCTCTCCCTTTACATATACATTTTACCCATCTCCCCCCTCGTTCTTCGAGTTTCAATCTTTTTCCCTTCTCCTTCTTCCTTGCTTTTCCATTCAAAGCCCGGTTGACTCGAGCCTTGAATGAAGTCTTGAGCGCGGAGCGGAGCCCTCAACCAAAACGGGCACGACGCGAAGATCCAAGGACTGCCTGCTAGTCAGTTAACGCAAATTCGACAAACGAGACGAGCTGTAGTTGCGAATATAGCAGTCTCCAAGTAATCAATCAATTCGACGACGACTATTGTTATTATTCGATACCCAATTTGACGAAAGAGACGAAGGACCGATTCGCTTCATTATCGCCATTATGCCTCCTTCGCTGAACACCCATTCCTCTTTTACCCGTCCTCGGACTAGCGACCGCGACGGCAGGCCCAGCACCCGCGACCAGGGCCCAGACCAGAACCTGCTGATCCCTAGTCGAACTTCTTCGCTGCACTCGCGCATTACGCAGCCTATTCCTTCAACCCTCAACATGAAGCCTCAACAGCGAACACCAAAGACCTTGACACATGCGTATATGGTCTGCGGTGTCGGCCGCGAACCTTCGCAATGGGTCAAGGCTCCTGCACCAACCCAAGGAAAGATTGGCCACATGAAGGGTGCTGTCGGACAGTTCTGGTTGCCCGAGATTCTGGGTAGCAGCCCTCGCCTTGAGCAGGATAATGAGATTGCTCGCGCTCTTCACTCAGCCATGAGGGTGTGTATTTTTCGATCCAACTAATTCATTTCCCATAGCTAACTGGTGGCGACTAGGCTTGTTTTCCCCATGATGTTGAGATCTGCACAGGCCGAAGCCAGCCTCACTGCGTTCACCATTCCTTTGTTCTTCAGCAGGATTCTTCTCACACCTTGTATGGTATCTGCCTGCGCGTTTGGTCGCGGGCCGATGAGAAGAGGGCCGAGACAATCCGTGAGCTTCGCAAGAGGACGGAGAGCGACTACTATGACAACCCTGATGAGACTTACTGGATTCCCTACTGCTTGTCGTTTCTCTCTCGCTACCCTCTGTATAACCTTTTGGGAGATTATCTTCGAGGTATGTGGATTCACTGGAACAAGGCTACCAACCTGTTCCACGCCGAGGAGGTTTCTCGAATTCTCAGCTTCCCTGCTCCTCGTCTGAACGATCTGGTCCGTATCGACATGAAGGACTATGCTCTCTGCTACCAGTTCCCTTCTTCGCCCACTGGATTCCAGAACTTCGCTATGTGGCCGCTCTTCAACTGTTTGTCAATTCCTAACATTGTCGGCGTCATCGAGGCGGCCATCTCCCCTACACGCCGAATCATCTTTGTGAGTCACTACCCTGCTATGCTCACCATGGCTGCCGAAACTGTGCGATACTGCGTCCGAGTTTACGAATGGAGTGGTCTTTACGTTCCGGTTGTCCACGCTCGCCACGCCAAGGAGTTGGTCCAGGAGCCTGGCCCTTACATCCTTGGTATTACCGTGGAGTGCCGCTCTCTCTTCACTGCTCCCACCGACGCTCTTGTCGTCGACCTCGACCGCAATTTCGTCCTCACATCCAGCCCCCCTACTGCTCTTTCTGCCGGCCAACGCAACAAGTTCGTTACCCGTCTTACCCAAGCCTTGAACGGCGACGTCACACCCTCTGGAGTTCCTCAACATCTTCGATCCGCTTATGGTGGCGGCAAGCTCGTTCCCGCTGGTCAAATTATTGTGATGCGCGGAGAGGTCGAGTCTATTCAAGATCCCGAGTGGTGGAACCAGGATGCCGTCATGGCTGTCATGGATCATGTCTGTGAAAAGCTTGGACGCAACACTGGTATCAAGGCCGTCTTTGGCGGATCTGTCAAGAAGCCCCTCATGACCAAGGTATCAATGCGCCATCTCAACGAGATTGTTCGCGAGAGAAACCAATACTCGCGAGATGCCCTTGAGGCCTGGCAGGACTTCATCAACCTTAAGGGTCGCATGGATACTGAGCTCAGCAAGGTTAACAAGCGCAACAACTACCTCGTGGAGGAGCTTGAGAGTTGGAAGCAACAGTTCCTCAAGTTCCAGGCCTTTGCTGAGACTCTTACCAAGGAGACACAAGACCTCAAGGTTAAGATTGATACGCACAAGAGGGAGAACCGTCGCCTCGCTGGCCTCATTGACCAGCAGAAGGATGACAACGCGCGCCTGTCCGTGCGCCTTACTGGCACTGAGAAGCAGCGTGATGATGCTCTCGAGGCCCTTGTCCTCCAGCAGGAGATTGCTGAGGAACTTGAGCGTGAGCGCAAGAGAAACAAGAAGGAGCTTTCTCAGCTTCAGCACACCAACGTCACCATCATGCGACAACGCGATGAGGCCCGAAGAGTCGTTCTTCACCTCCGCAGTCTCATTGGTGGCCAAAGCCACCACATGGAGCACCTTATCCAGTCTCTTACCAAGCCTGACGATCTGGCTCATGAGATTGAGGAGGGCTTCGAGGAGACTGAGGAGGACAATCAGACCAGTGATTCCAGCCGTCTCACTCCCAGCCCCAGCCCCAGCTCTTCAACTCACAGAAGCAAGCGATATTCTTCATCGAGCTTCAACGATGTGGCCGACCGCCACCTCAAGGACAAGACTGATGCCATCGCGCACATTGTGCGCAACATTGCTGAGCAATGCCAAGCTGCCGTTGAAGGCCTGCAGTTGGCACATGATGCCGAACTAGGGAGTTCTAGCCGACGGAACTCGAGAATCTCTACCACCCCGAGCGATGACGGCCACTCCGCCGCCACGTCCGAAACAGGAGACGAGTCTCTCCTGGCGCCGCGCTCAGGGAGGGCGTCCAGTATCCCTCCCACCCCGGATCTCATTCCCAACCGGAGCAGCACAGCAATGTCCTTTGCCTCTACAGCTACTACTCCCGAGCGATCGTCGCAGCAGTATCACATCCGAGACGACATCCCCACCAAGATTGTCGAGGATGACGAAGAGGACTTCGAGGAGAATCGATCCGACCACGGGGCGGTTTCACACGAGACAGGTGTCGTATCTAAGCATCAGCTCCAGCACCAACAGTCCCTGATGCATAGGCCATCAGGCGCCAGGATCAGCGCTCTAGGCGGTACACGCTGAATGCGTTAGATGATAACTGAGCATTGCTTGGATACATCTGTTTCTCATAATTTATTTAATTGCGTTGTATTTGGCGATATGCTTGGATCAAAACCTGCGGGCCACGGCGTTTAATGTCTCCATTTCAATCTTCTATCACAACCATTTACTGTCTCATATAATGAGCAGCTTTCGCTCATATACCTGGGCTTGACGGCCATTTTCCATTTTGTTAGAGTATTCTTCTAAGAAGCGGTGTTTATTTACTGCGTCGCTCCGTAGCTTAGTCTACTGGAGGGCACACGAATGAAACACATTTTTAACGTTAATGATGACCTATACAAATTACAAGTGATAAAATACCAAGTCCCTTCTATTCCAGTGATGTGTGTATTGCAAACGATATCCCAGTGACTCGGATCAACTCATCCTTGTATTCTGACACCGAAAGTCTTTCAAGTGTTCCCACGAGAGTGAAGCCTATCCATCTCGGCTCACTTACCTACGGGTTTTACAACCTGATTTTCGACCTCGGACCCTTTGTAGCCTTGGGGCGATTTTAAAGTCATCCGCATAAAGTTTACCAGGCGTCGGCACAGGTGCAAGTTCAAGAATCAAGATGCCCATGATAAGATAAGGTATGGGCCCACAAAAAAGTTTCCCTTAGCTGCGACTGCGTATGCGGTCGCGGCGCATAGAACTTTCCTTAAACCAATTACCTCCTTACATGCCTACTTTTTCATGATGTCCGATCCATTACTTACATCTTTATGTGGCATTTGCCATATTTCAACACCGAAATACACATGTCCACGATGCGGTACACGCACCTGCTCACTCGGCTGTGTAAAAAAACACAAAAACTGGTCTGAGTGCTCCGGTGAACGCGATGCGACAGCCTACGTCGCCCCCTCCAAACTTCGCACAGCCGCCGGCGTCGACCACGACTACAACTTCCTCCATGGAATCGAACTATCCGTAGAACGCGCCGAGAAGCTGCTCGTCGAGGAGCGCAAGATCGTGCAACAGGAAGAGTTGCGCCCGTTGACGATCCAAGAGGTCAAATGGAAACCTGGCCGAGATGGACGCAAACGCAAAGTTATCGTCACTAGAGTTTTGCGCGAAGCAAAGGGCCGAGAATTTGAGAGGCACTTGGCCGCGCGATTGAAGAAGCTCAACATCAACATCAAATGTGCGCCATTGGGTATGGCTAGACAGCAGGAGAACGTCACGACGCTCAACAGGCGAACAATGAGGATTAATTGGCTGGTGGAATGGATGACAATCGAAGATACTACAGATGGCGAGTTGAAGAACACCAGGACTTTATCTAAGGTAATGGATGATATGCCTCTATACCAGGCCTATCATGCGTTTTTGGAGGATCAAGAAGAAAAGGCGAAAGGAAAACAGTCCAAAAAGGTCCCGAGACCGGGTTTCGACGGACAAGTGCAGGACTCGACGCACTCAACATGGTCATCTGGATCATTTGCTCTTCAGGACCCGTTTTCACATACTTGGAAGAACTATCACGACACAGAGCCCAGCATGTGGCCTTCGCAAAAGGACAATGCCCAAAAGCAGCAGTTTCAGTACTTTCTAGCGAACCACAACTCACCATCACACGAACCTGTCGTCACAAAACTTGACTCAGAGGACTGTTTACGGGAAGTCCTTAAGAACACATGCGTACTCGAATTTCCCACGATATGGATTCTCAAACACGATCAGAGCCTCCCTGCAAGTTTTACATTGGGGCCTAAAAATACTGTCTCAGGAGGCAGCAACAAAAGAAAGAACCCACCTGGCAAGAAGGGTCCCACGAAGCCGAACAAGAGGAGGAACAAGGGCAAGGATAGGGATGTAGAAGAAGGGGAGGTTAACAGCGATGATGAGGGGGATCAGTCAGATGATAATGCTGGTGTTGCATTTGAGGCTGGTGATGTTATTGCTGAGCAGAGTTTTGGGGAAGAAGATGACGACGACGATGATACAAGTAGCTCTGGGAGCGATAGTGATTGAAGAGTGAAAAAGGCGGGTGTAATTGAAGATTTGACAAAGAAATCCCTAAAATATAGAGTATATTCCTAATACCTAGGTATAGCTGGATCTTGGCTGTGAGTCTGATCATAGAGTATTATTCCTACCAAGTTCTGCTTAATCTTGAACGGACAAATATGTACTTTCAACCAAATCTTGCGAGGATAAAAGTCTGAGCTTTCTAGTATTCTAATCGCTATATAATTTGTAGATATTGAAGTTATGAATGTTTGCTGGTCTCGTATGTACTGCGTTGAGCTTCAAGTGGCTGTGCTTAGCTGTCAGCCACACAATGGAACGTCGACCACCTACTAATCTAGGGGCAGGATAGTGACAGCTCCCCGCGACCTAGCATCCCACTTCCTTAACTATACTCGACGCTCGCTTCAGTTCCAACCTTCGCTGTCGTTTAACGACTATACTGTTTCGAAGTCCAGCTACAGACCCCTCGGAACTAATCCCCCGCATCATGGTTTGATTGGGCGCCATCACCTCCCTCGACGCCGACGCCGCAACAATGGACGATACACCTGCGCCTAAGCTCTCAGAGCTGCTGCGGCATCCCGACGACTTAGACAAAATTCCTGCGCTTAAACAAGAATTTTCACGCAAGAAGGGCGCCGTAGATGGACAGCTCCGCAGCGGTCTGCGAGAGCAGCTCGAGACAACTCAATCGGGTATGACGGGGCTAAGCGATGGCCAAAAGACAGTGCAGATGATCAAGGAGGAAATGATCAAGATCGATAAGCTGTGCTCTGAGTCACAAAATATGATAAAGGACTTTGCAAGCATCAATCTGGTATCACAAGCACACCGTAACTTTGGGGCTGTCGAGACGATGCGCCGCAACTTGGAAACATTCAACGAGCGCATAACGCGTGTGGAGGCTATGCTAGCGGAGGACGACGAAGATAACGACAACATGCCCAACTTACTGCCGTGCCACTACGAGCTCACTCAACTAAGAAATATTCGCGACGATGCTATGGAACAGATACAAAGGGCAGACGACGATAGTCTTGAGGCGACACTGGTCGACTACTTTGCGCGACTCGACGATACGATCGATTGGTTCGATGAGCATGTTGGTATCATTGCTCTGAACCTTATCAACCTCGTTGTGCAGGATAACAACGGCCTTGTGGTGCGATTCGCGGTTGTGATGGAAGCTGAGGAGTCGAGCGACCAGCGGGTGCTGGCACTGCAGGAAGCTCTGAAGGACCACAAGGAGATGGCTACACGATTCCAAAGTATCACAGACGGTGCGAAGAAGGTCCGAGGCTACAAAGACAAGTTCATACAGGCCATTCGACTCAGCGCTGAGCAACAGTTTGACGGCGCCAAGGAGGAATTTCTCGACGACCCGAGCAAGCTTGATAAGATTATGAAGTGGTACTTCAATGATCTAAATGTTGTCAAGGTCGGGATGTCGCATCTCATGCCCAAGAAGTGGAATATTGTAAAGACATACGCAGGGGTTTACCATCAGCTCATGCATGACTTCCTAGTAGGCATGGTAGATGGTAACGAGGCATCATCGGCACACACTCTAGAAATCGTTGGTTTCCCAGAGAAGTACTACCGAAAGATGGCAAAGATTGGTCTAAAGCAAGAAGAGCTTGTGCCACAGGTCATCGATAACCGTGAAGCAGAGCTTGTCCGCGACTTCCGCGAGCTTATCATCAAGTTCCTCGACGAATGGATCGACCGAATCTTTGCGCAGGAGAAGCGCGACCTGGCAGAGCGCAACATAGAGGGCTCCAACTTGGATCAGGATGAGTATGGCTATTTCCGAACCAAGAACTTTGTCGCTCTATGGCGTATGCTGCGCGAGCAAGTGGATGCTGCTGCCAATTCACAGCGTGCCGACGTCGTTGAAGGTGTTATCGACGCAATGTTTGCTCGTCTGCGCACTCGACAACAATCTTGGCAAAATATGCTTGAGGAGGAGGCTATCCCCTACGAAGAGGGTAAAATCCCTGAACTGGAAGGTTTCCAAGCACTTCAGGACTGGCTTGTGGCTACAGCCAATGACCAGATTGCCTCTATCGACGATAACGAAGATGAGGGTCGTCTGGCTTACCTCTCAAGTTTCCGTCGCTTGGTCGAGCAGCATGTGTCACCTGCATACCTCGAACGTATCGATACTGAAGTTAACACGTTACGTGATGGCTACGTCGACTTCAGTACGTGGTGCATCACCCGCTTCGCACAACTCGTCTTCACGGTGGACTTTGGCACTGTCATGCCTGACTTCTTCACGCCTCGCTGGTACACAAGTAATGCTATGAAACAGATGGTGGTGACATTCGAAGAATACGTCAACGACTATCGCCAGGTACTACACCACTCTCTGGTGGACATCTTTATCGAAATTTTTGCCGAGGAGCTGCTCGTCCGGTACCTATCCGCCGTGCGCAATAAGGGCGCAAAGTTCCGTCGCACCGATCCTTTCCAGGATAAGTTGTTCAACGACATTTCCACTGCATTTGAGTGCTTCAGCACTCTACCATCGCCCGAGGTCGGCGCTTCTATCAAGGCCACCTGGCGTGTCACAGAGCACTTCCTACGCCTACTGACAGCAGACCGTGATGGCATCGTTGACGCTTATGTGGCTTTCAAGATGGCCTATTGGGATCTGAACCTTCAATGGGTCGAGGTAGTACTGAGAACGAGAGATGATTTCGAGAGGTCTATGGTAGCGGCGGTTAAGAAAGAGGCTGCCAACATCGATAGTGCGCGTGGGCCAGAGACTATTATGAATAGAGTGAAGTAAGTAACTAGAGCACGAATCACGATTTGGGTACGCATGAGAAAAGAGGGAGGCACTTCGGGAAATCTGTATGATAGGCATTATCTCGTGCCCACTTAGCGACAATGATATTTAAGCTTGTTTATATAGCCTCACTGTTGTGATTGTTTGTGTTCGCTCCGCCCTGAACATTAAGCCGACAACACAACACAAAACGGTATATCTCTACAGCTGCAGACTCAAAGAATGCAACCTACAATGGGAACCCAAAAAATGCTCCAGTGACTTAAACAAACAAGCGATCTTCATGATACTACAACGTGTGGGCAGATGATGAGAAACAATCCCATATACAATGGGTAAGACGCATAAGGAAAATTCGCTGCCAGAGAAGCTATTCAACAAAAGAACCATGAGGGAGGATGCAGGGAAAACAGTAACAAGGAAACCGGAGCATGCAGCGGTAGCATTAAGCCCTCCCTTTATGCGAGGATATATGATACAACGTTATGGTTGTATGTTAATTATGAGCGGCTAGCAAGGTGGTTGGCAGCCTAAGATATGTTAGTGATGTTTGTAACAGAAATTCATGTTAGAATTTACCTTGTCGAGATCGTAATCATATTTCTCAAGGGCCTCGAGAGCCTCAGAGCGCTTATAGCCCATACTGGTAAGGCTCTTCAGGATTGGGTCATCATGTTCAGACTCGGTTGAAAAGGTGCGGTTCATAGCCTGCTGACCAGGATGAGGCTCGGTGCCCTCTGGCTTTTCGGGAGCAGCGGGTTGAGCAGCAGCAGCGCTGGGTGAGTCCAGACCGGAGAAGATAGCGTCCCAGTCGTGAGTCTCAGAGGCTTTTTGCTGCTGAGCCCCGGCAGCAGGCTGAGTTGGTCCAGTTGAGCTGGCAGAAATAAAGTCAAAGCTCTCGTTGCCGAAAGCGGTAGACTCAGTCTTGGTCTGGCTTCCAGGAGGGCTGCTGTCGAAGACAGGGTTAAAGTCATCCAACCCGGAGCGAGAGATATTCGCAAAGTCCTCGTCAGCGGAGCCCTCCTTAGCATCCTCTAGGCCTTCGAAGTCACTGTCCAGATCATCAAAACCCCCCTTGGCCTGAGGAGGGTTGGAAGGAGCTGCTTGCTGTGACGCGGGGGCAGTTCCAGTGGCAGCCGCGCCAAAAATGTCATCAACAGATGACTTTTGGGCGTTAGATTCGGTAATGGTGGCGGGCGATGAGGGTTGCTCGGCGCTGTTCTCGTATTAGCCATCTCTGAGTTTCAAATCCGATCGGTTAGCACTTACCTGGTAGCCTTAGGTTCTTGAGGAGAGTTGGTCTCCTGAGCGGGCTGTGGCGAAGTGCTGGCAGGAGCTGCGTGTGTGGATTCGGATGCATCTCCAGTGGTAGGCTTGGCAGGAGGAGAGGCTGGTGTGAAGTTATCATCGAAGCCTCCGTTGTCGCTGCTAGAGTCTGACTCCTCATCATCGTCACGCTCAAGCTCTGAGATGGGAGGGAACTCAGAATCGAAAGCAGACGACTTATTCGCCTCGGGGGAAGGCTTGCTTTGAGTCTTGGCAGTTGTAAATGCAGCGAATGCATTCTCAAAGTCAGCCTTGGCCTTAGCTTCATCAGCACCACCGAAAGGATCAGCAGACTCAGCAGGCTTCGATTCATCATCCTTGGCAGCAGGCGCGTCGTTAGGGGCAGACAGTGTGTCCTTGCTCTCAGACTTGGCGAGATCATCGCCGGGGAAAGCTCCAGGGACGCTTCCAACGCTGTCTGAAGACTTGAAGTCACCAGGAACAGGGGTAGCCGAACCGTGAAGAGGGTCATCAGCACGCGAAGCGGGAGGGGATACCTGGCGAGAAGAAGAGAGAGACTCAGTGTGGTCGGGGAATGGCAAGAAGCTAGAGCTGATTTGTCTCGACTCAGGAGGCGCAGGAGGATCAGCGGAAAGAGTCGCTTGGCGGCTCATGACGGGAGAACCCTGAACAGGAGGAGTGTTGTATGAACCTGCACTAGCGTTCGAGGCACCGGTATGCTGGGGCTTGAACGCAGCTTGAGCAGCTGGAGGAGGAGTGGCGGAAGAGCTGGGTGGGAATGAAGGTCCGAAGAGGTCGTCAAAAGACTTGTCAGAGACATTCTTAGTAGGAGGAGGAGAAGCAAATGCACCCATGATATCAGTGCTTGCAGTTCGGCGGAAGAAGGGGTTGTTAGCACTGGAAGTTGAAGCAGCAGGACTTGCAATCTGGGCCGACGGTGAAGCTGGCGAGCCTGTGTTTGCTTGACGCAAGTCATCGATGCTCTTGTTAAGCTCCTCTGCCTCAGACTTCAACTTGTCACGTTCACCCTCTGTGGTGGACAGCTGCTTCTTGTTGATAGCAACCAGTCCCTTCTGCTGACGAGCATCGGACTTGAGCTTCTCAATCTGAGGCTTGAGCTGCGCAATCTCTCCGTTGACTACACGGATTCGCTCCCTGAGGTTAGCGTTCTCCTGCTGGTCCGCCTGGAGAGCCGCTAGTGTTTGCTGGTGTTGGGTTTGAGTATCTCGGTAAGTGCCTTCAAGTGTCATGCATTCCGCTTGAAGCTTAGAGGTCTCCTTTCGAGCGTTGCTAAGCTGTTCCTCGAGGGCCCGAGTGTCCTGCGCCTCCTTCTCGTAGAGAGTACGCAACTGACTGAGTCGCTGCTCGAAGTTCTGCTTCTGAGATGTGGCCTGGTTGAGCTCATTCTGAGTTGTAGTCCTCTTGGCCTGAACATCCTGAGTTTGTTTGGCCAAAGAAGAAATCTGGTTCGAAAGGTTTGCGAGCTCAGTGGTTTCTTCGGAGATATTTTTGCTGGCCTCATCGTTGTCTGACAACAAATCCTCTGAAGCAGATGGTGCAGAAAGCTTCTGGCCAGAACCGGCTGAACCACCTGTAGGCTGCTGTGTCAACCCCCGACCGAAAGAAGATGACGGAACAAATGGCTTGAAGCTTGAACCGCCAGTTCCTGTCAGGGATGGTTTCATAGGAGAAGTGGGTGTCATAGAAGAGCCACCAGCAAAGGGATCATTAGCATTAGAGCCTCCTGTTGACATAGGAGCTTGAGCAGGAGGTGGAGGGGCAGGGGTGGAACTACCCGAATCGAGGCCGAACAGATCATCAAGAGCAGACTTGGGTTGAGGCGGGGGGGCTTGCATTACGGGCGCAGGAGGAGGGTTAAATGCTGAAGTGGCAGTTTGCGGGCGAACCTGACCACGAAGACTAGGAGGGATTAGGTTGGCGGGAAGGGTCGTAGGTAGAGGAACTGAACGACCGGTCCTCTGTTGTCTGATCAGGTACATAGCAACAGCGAACTGTTCGCGTGAAAGTTGGCCTTGAGAGTTGGTGTCCGCAAGGTCCCAAATCTGAGCCAAGGAATCTTCAGGTAGGTTGGACTGGCTGAAAAAGGGGACCGCTTCCTCTCCTGTAATGTAGCCCTTATTACCCTTATCAAGGTCGGCATAAATTTGGTCGAATCGAGCCTTGTCGGCGGCGGTCACAGCCCAATCACTAGCACCGCTTTGTTGAGGGGACATGGGAGGTCGGCCGAGAGGGCTGTTTGTGCGTACTTGGGCTGTTCCGCTGAGTTGTCGAGGAATAGAAGAGATACCAGGACCAGTAGAAGGTTGGCGTGAGGCGGGGGCACGGCGCGAAGCAGCCTCGTAAAGACCAGCAGGGAGAGCGTTGGGGAGAGATCGTAGAGCCCCGGTCTTCATCGAGGTGAGCAGGTGCATGGCGATAATGAACTCTGTCAAGATGAGAGCCCCACGCTGTTCTGTATCGGCAAGTTGCCATATTCTGCCCAACGCCTCGTTGGGCAAACCAGACTTCTCAAAGATACCTCTGGCCTGGTCACCAGGGAGTTGGCCATTTTGGAGAGGTTGTCGTTCGAACAGACCAGTATATTGTGCGACCTTCTCGGGAGTCAGGGGTGGGATGCGGATCGGTCCACCAGTGCTTTGGGCTTGAAGAGCAGCCGGGGGAGGCGGCGAGCTGACGGGAACAGGCGGAGGTGGGGGGATACCGCCTGTAGGCTGAGGTGCGATACCATCGAATCGAGGAAGAGGAGCTTGTTGGAGAGCAATCTCGGGGGTAGGCTCGCGTCCAGCTTGTGCGTGTCCGATGAGTCGTAGGGCGATACCGAAGCCAGCTGGTGTCAAGAAACCCCGATTCTCCTTATCGGCGATTTGCCATATCTATCAGGTGTAAGTGAGCTGAAGTTGGACGGTTGAGCAGCATTTTGGACATACTTCGCCAAGAATACGGGAGTCGAGGCCTGTTTTGTGGAAGAACCTAACAGCAATTTCACCAACCACAACACCAACACTCTCGGAGTCGGCTTGTCGGAAGAGTTGACCATAAGTACGCTTCTCCTCAGGAGAAAGGTTCAGGTTCGGCGCTGATATCGAGTTAGCTTAAGTGGCACAAGGAGAGATGCCATGCGAGTGCCATATACCTTCATCGGCCGCCATTATCACGTTTTACAAGCTACAACGAGCTCAAGACGGGGGAGATGGACGACGGGTCGCGATGGCGCCAGGACAGGTTCGAGTCGATGCTTGTCGAGTTAGCGATAGATATGGACCGCGGTTATCGATTATAAAGTCGATAAAAGCGATCGATGATAAAGCCGATATAACGGACACGGAAAGCAAATACCGTTGTTGAGGAGGTTGAATTCTGGTGCTTCAAGATGGAGATGAGATTGGATTGGATCGTCAGCCTGGTCTGGGTCTGGGTCTGGCGTTTGGGCCATTATGGGGGGGGGGGTGGGTTGGTCGGTGCTGCCACCTCAAAGAGGGAGCTGGAGCAAATGAAAGATGACGACAGGGGACACCAAGGCCAATCAGAATGTGCCGCGACTAACAGGGGATAAGGGAACCTTGACAGAAGCAATTATCCGCTAAAGACGCACTGAAGCGAGTATCACAGACTACCTAACCTACGTAAGGGTTTAAGCCACAGAGCTCAAATGGATGGGAGCTGTCAATATCCAGTTACGAAGCGAAGCTCCACCCACTGAACGCCATACCTTGGGAAATTCAGAAGAAACATCATGAGTTTTATATCATGAATGCCCAAGACTTGAATTGGAGTTCTGGTGTTGACGGTTTATGTACGTTGACCCGCCTACTGTATATCTTAATCTCAGGCCATGTGGGAACCCATCAACGTATTGACGTTTCAAGTCAACTATTAGTGAATAAAACTTCCAACGGACATAGACTTTTGGTCGTCACATTTCGAGAATTCTTTATGAGCTTTCGTGTGAATCGAGTTGGCCCGAGTGTTGCTGAGACCTGCAGTATGTCGTCGTTATAGCTCCTCCGTCTGCATGCATATGCGAGAGCTGCATGATGTCTGAGAAATACATCATTTGCCGTCATGTTGATGCGAATAGCCTCGACCACGCCGAAGCTCTCTCAGGTGTGCATGCCCAAAAGTCTGAGTATTAACCGAAGATCCCATGCTTACGCAACATTTTTACTGTTTACAGAGTGGCACGCTTCTTGTCTTACTAGGTAGAGCATCTCTCCTTTGTCATCAGCCTCGGTTGAACTGGATGCAACCTCATAAGTTTGCTGTTGGCTTATGTCAGACACTTTGATAAGACGCCACGAACACACACACACGCACAAAGCTGTGAGAATTGGAATCTCGGAAACATGATTCCACATTTGTTCATCTGATATGAAACTTGACACACCTTAAGGGACTCTTCAACAAGGTCCCTGTCTATAATTATTCGCCGCTAACGGAGATGGAGGTGGCAGGTGGGAGTGGAACTTCCTAGACCCCGTAGATCAAATCAAAAAATCATCATCAAGCTGCGGGTGGATTTCAAATCGTTTCTCTTTTCCTGCAGCTCGTCATTGAAATCGACCAATCCAAGCCTCAATTTCGAATCGGTTTGCTTACTCAGTTTTCCGATAATTGTTTAATAACCAATTCTCTCATATCAAATCGATTCCGTCCAATCCGCTTCTATTTTCTACCTCTGCAACCCCGCCACAACCTTCCGCGCTTCTACTGTTCCATCGCATCTCGTATCCTCTCATCGTCCATTTAAAAGACGTCATTCCCCTCCCACCTTCTTTTCTTATTTCCCTTCAAATTCTAAAGGCCAAGCCTTAGAGTAAGCATTTTTTGTCCATGCAAGCTCTCGCCCACTCTCTACGCTCATCAACCCTGTCTTCGTCTTCGAGAACGACCCCGCTGCGAATAGCTTCGATTGCCCGTCATCTTTCTACGTCTGCGCGCAATATGGCTCCCGTTACCAAGGAGACCGATTACCTCGTCATTGGCGGTGGTAGTGGAGGACTTGCTTCTGCGCGCATGGCCAGCAGCAAGTTCGGCGTCAAGGCTACTATTGTTGAGAACAAGCGACTTGGTGGAACATGTGTTAACGTTGGGTGCGTGCCAATTGAAGCTCGTGCTGGATCATGACACTAACACTATGTATAGCTGTGTGCCAAAGAAGGTTACCTACAACGCTGCCGCCCTTGCCGAAGCTATTCACGACTCTAAGGCCTATGGCTTCTCTGTTGAGGAGACAGCTCCCTTCGACTGGTCTACTTTCAAGACCAAGCGTGACGCTTACATTCAGCGCCTAAACGGTATCTACGAGCGAAACCTCAACAACGATAAGGTCGACTACGTACACGGTTGGGCTCGACTCACCTCCAAGAACCAGGCCGAGGTCACGCTCGACGATCAATCCAAGGTTCTGATCAACGCTAAGAAGATTCTTGTCGCTGTTGGAGGCAAGCCTACTATCCCTCCCGAGATCCCCGGCGCCGAATACGGTACCAACAGCGATGGTTTCTTCGATATTTCTACGCAGCCCAAGAAGGTCGCCATTGTTGGCGCTGGTTACATTGCTGTCGAGTTCGCTGGCATGTTCAATGCTCTCGGCACGGAAACTCACCTCTTCATCCGTCACGATACCTTCCTCCGCAACTTCGACCCCATGATCCAGGAGTCCGTCACCAAGGAGTACGAGAGACTAGGTGTTAAGCTTCACAAGCGTTCGCAAGCCAGCAAGGTCGAGAAGGACTCCAACGGCAAGCTCACTGTCACATACAAGGACGACCAAGGTAACGAGAGCGTTGTTAGCGATGTCGACAACCTGATCTGGGCTATTGGTCGAACTCCTGAGACCAAGGGCATTGGTCTAGAGGAGGCCGGAGTGAAGCTTAGCGAGAAGGGACACATCGTTGTCGACGAGTACCAAAACACCGCCGTTGACAACATTCACGCTCTTGGTGACGTTACTGGAGAGGTTGAGCTGACACCTGTTGCCATCGCTGCTGGTCGCCGTCTCGCGCATCGTCTGTTCGGTGGCCCCGAGTACGCCAACCTCAAGCTTGACTACAACAATGTCCCCTCAGTCGTCTTCTCCCACCCCGAGGTCGGCAGCATCGGTCTGACAGAACCCGAGGCTATTGAGAAGTATGGCAAGGACAACATCAAGGTCTACAAGACAAGCTTCACAGCCATGTACTACGCCATGATGGAGCCCGAGCAGAAGGGCCCTACTAGCTACAAGCTTATCGTTACCGGGCCTGAGGAGAAGGTCGTTGGTCTTCACATTATGGGAATTGGCAGCGGTGAGATGCTGCAGGGCTTTGGTGTCGCTATCAAGATGGGTGCCACAAAGGCCGACTTTGACAGCTGTGTTGCAATCCACCCCACCAGCGCCGAGGAGCTTGTGACATTGAAATAGAAAGGATATAGAGATTTACGATTTCAAGCGTTGATATAAGAAACTGTTAAATAGAAGGAAACATTTGTTCTGGCCCATGACGTGTAAAAGAATTTGACCTGTCTCTTCGTTGTTTCGACTCGATCTTTTGAAAGATTGATTATCACCAAAGGGACTGGTTTAGTTCGTGGTTAAGCACTCGAGGCATAGATAAACAATGAAATTACCTGAGTAGCATTCTTAGCCCGACGTGGTTAAACACTTTCCTGTAAGTAAGCAGTTACCTATGTATGAATCAGAGAAGCCAATGCTTTCTATTCGGCTTTATACAGAACAGTGTCTCCTAGGAATATACTTGCCAAGTATCGAACAGCATTACTTCTTATGCTTAGATAGATAATCCATGGGACTTCCCGTATTCTCTCTCAGTTTGGAAGAACCTAAGCAGTTTTGCCGTATAGTTTCCATGAGCTCCTCCATTAATGTCTTTCTTTCTTGGATCTCGTCAAACGCCTTGTACATGCAGTGCCACGCCTCTGGCACTGGACCAAGACAATTAACTGTTACACATTTGAGATAATATTCTTTGTCTGTTGATTTGATTTCATTGCCTTTGATACCCTATCATCCTCTTAACAATAGCTATCATCTCCCCTGGCGCTCGCATGTCATCATACGGCTATGTTAACAAAGCCCAACTCAAATCTGACTCTCGCTAGCATCATCGCATCACAATAAGACGCTATATAGAATCAATTGTCTAAAGACAACATAATGCTAAGTATTATATTCTAGACGGCGCTTTTACATAACTCCATAATTCGGACTTCTTATATAGAAGCACCAGCCGGCTATCGGCGGCCGGTAGCCATTTTATCTCGGCACCCGATTTATACGCAAGTCAGTTATATTCCTCACTTACACCACCATCCAACCTACGTCAACGACAACGATTTGATCATAATGTCTCTGTCAAACCGCGCTCATGAAGCAGAAGAAGCCATCAAGGGGATGGATCTCTGGGAGGTCATTCCCAATCTGTTCGATATAGAGACCAATCCTGACGGTATCGTGAGCCTGGGTGTTGCGGAGAATACCCTCATGCACGATGTCCTTCGGAAACACATTCACGATAACTTGGCGTTGACAAATCCAGCTTTTACTTACGGCGATGGTACGACGGGCACCAAGGCGGTTAAGAAATCTGTGTCGCGGTTCTTGAATAAGCACCTGAAGCCGTTCAAGGCTATTGAGCCGGCGCATATTACCATGACCAACGGATGCAGTGCTGCTATCGAGCATTTATCATGGGCTGTTGCGAATACTGGAGATGGAATCCTTCTTGGGCAGCCCTATTATGGTACATTTATTCCTGACCTTACAGCCCGGTTTGGGGCCAAGCTTCTCCCAGTTGCTTTTGGCGAGGTCGACCCCGTTGGTGAGGACGCGGTAGCAGAGTACGAAAGAGTTCTTCTCGATGCCCAAGCCAAGGGGACCAGAGTTTCAGGTCTAGTCATCAGTCACCCGCACAACCCCTTAGGGCGCTGCTACTCTCGAAGTGTTCTCATCGCCTTGATGAAGCTGTGCCAGAAGTACAAAGTGCACTTTATCAGTGATGAGATCTATGCTCTGTCTGTCTGGGAAAACACTGTCGATCAACACCCCCCAGCTGTTCCTTTCGAATCTGCTCTTTCAATTGATATCGCGGGTATTATCGACTCTGAGCTGGTCCATGTTCTTTGGGGCATGTCCAAAGACTTTGGTGCCAACGGTATCCGAGTTGGCACAATTGTGTCCCAAGCCAACATGTCTCTACACGCTGCTATTGTAGCTGTTGGACTATACAGTTCAGTGTCATCAATCTCCGATCACGTCACGGTCAACATCTTGGACGATGATGCTTTTGTCGAGTCATACATAACCGAGAACCAAAGGAAGCTATCGGAGCAATACACTCGTGTCGTCTCATGGGCCAAGGAGAATGAGATTGACTACGCTCCGGGAGTGAATGCTGCCTTCTTCCTGTGGGTTAACCTCGGTAAGGCTTATATGGCACGACACCCTGGGCTGGAAACTGACGATATAACGGATCTTGTTATGGGCAAGATGATGGCAAAGAAGGTATTTTTGGCATCTGGCAAGGCTTTTGGTTCAGAGAAGCCTGGTTGGTTCAGAATCGTGTTCTCACATGCTGATGAGTATCTTGATATGGGACTTGAGCGGGTGATAGATGCACTGGCATAGCGCTGCTTTATAAGAAGAAGATTATAACATACTACCTCAGATTGGTATGTCTGGCATGCTAGGGGTGTCAATCGTCTTCTGCCACTGTTCGTTTCCTATTTCCTTGACCACTTTGCATCCCTTCTTGGCCAACTCGGTGTCGCTCAGCATGAATGAAGAGCCTACCTATCGACCCCTTATGCACATTCGATGGAATGGTCAAGCTTTAATATCACTCTTGTCCTAGACCACCGAGATTGTGTCTGTTTATATATGTACAAGCGTCCGTTCTCGTTGACGAATTGACATCGCTTGTGTCAAGCATAGTTGCATATTACATAACCAAATCCTCACTTAGGGAGAGGACACTCTTAGTAACTTGTCAAGCAACTAAACCTTGTGTGTGATGCTCAAGAGGTCCCTAGTAGCGGACAGTCCCTCTACAGTCAATATCCCTAAAAACAGTCAAGTTTCATTACATCCCTGGTTTCCGTAGAAAAAAGTACAGTGTTGTTGACTAAAATGACTTTCATTCTTTTATATCATCAACGCAATACCGATGGACTGGATCTCGGTTATGACAACAATTAGTTGTTGCTTGGTATAATACATCTGTAAGTAGGCCTCCATATATCCGTCAGCAAGCGTAAGAGAACGTATTGAGAAGATCAAACGAAGTAGCTGAGGCGTGGGGATCAAGAACTGAGAGATTTCAGGTGTTTGGCGTTCGAGTTATCCAGTATTACATGCAATCTCGGCCCAACCTCCAGGTTCATGAGCTCCCTCTTGCACTGAACTGGTCTCCCAATCTTGGGTGAGTATGTCAGTTCACCTCTTATGCTATTAAACATGTTCTCAACTATTCCGATGGTCTACTGCGGTTGATGGAAGTTCTATGGTGGCTGCTGAAGTGCAATGAACTTGAAGTGATCATTGATGGTATGGACCAGGGCTCCAGGAGTCTTGATCAACAGGTACTGGGAGACCGACACGAGGGCATGGTAACTCAAGGTAGAAGGAACAAAATAGTACAAGCTCAAAGAGCCTCAGGACTGTTTTGGCAAATATCAGGCAGCATCTTTAGCGTGCGCCTGAGTCTTTTCAACTTCTCAATCAACAGTTCAGATATCTTATTGTCAGCCTACGAATGGCAGTTCCACCATGGTAGAATACGTGAGATAACCTACAGAAGGTCATCCACTGGCTGTGTGTGTTCGATTGTGAACTCCACCCTGTGATGGGATTGCAAGTCTTCTTGGCATTCATATCAAGGAAAAGGTTACCCTTGATTCCTGGCCTCCTGGGTCTCGATCGATCAAGATATTGCCTACGGCATCCGGCAACAATACCTAAATAGAGCTTCTTTGCGAAGCTATCTTTAGAAGAAAACGTTGAAGCCGCCGCTGTCTTATGATCCACTATTCAGGGTCCTATCTTGTCTCGTACGAGGTCAGAGTCGGCACGTAGAGGCTAGAGAGGGTATTGTCTTGTGCTTAACTGTACATATCCACGTACAAAGAACTGCTCCTCCAACCGGATCAGGACGGGCCAGTTTCAACTAACATCCCATCTCAGGGTCTCGGCTGAGGTGTGAGAATTGCATCCATGCATCGTATCCAATTGAGAGGAGACTCAGCACGTCCCTTCTCGGCAGACAAGAGCGGAAAGGAAGCGAAAGTGAGGCAAAAGAGGTGAGTTGTACGACATCCGGGTAGCAGACCGGTCTTACAGCGCATTTGGCATTAGTTTGAAGAGTGAAAAAATTGTTACAGGTAACAAGGTATAGTAAAGAAAAGAGACTTCGGCGACCAATCCGGCCAGCCGTCAAGACGGGTAGATCCCGCCCGGAGGCCGGTGAACCAACCGGAAGAGAGACCTCAAGCCCGGTATCCAATTCTTTCTACTTAAGGTGCAGATGCCATCCAACGGTCCTTGAAACCCCAGCAAAACAATGCAGACGGTCCGACTTTTTAATGGATAAGCATGTCGGGGAACCGTTGAGAGCATCCCCAAGTCTAGACTACAGGCTACTGTCGTTTGATGGATCTTTTTGCTGTAGAGCTAGGGTCATAGGGACAGGACCCTTGAAATGAGAGGGTCTGAAAAGACTTTAGCTGCCGCCATCGGACTGGATTTGGGCTGTAAGCTGAGATGTCAGCTGGAAAAGAGAATGGGGAAAATCAGAATTTGATAGTCATGAGTGTCGACGCCGCTCAGCTGCAGAAAATGCAAGACAATTTATCAGTTCACTAAATTAGCCCCAAAGATACTGTACCGTAGCACTGAAGAGATAGGGTTACCAATAGTAAAAGCCGTCAGCCAGCTATTAGTCACTGTGGTTAATCGACGTCCACGTCAGTCAGGCAGCCCAGTCAGTGCATGTCGACCTGTGAATGGCGAGAGTTACCTGCACTTCTGGCTTGAAAAGCGAATCGAAAACTGCATTCCTGGTGCCTGAGCCAATTGGATCTAATCAATCATGAGATGGTGTGTGTCTGTTCCTGTCCTGTACCTGAACCCTGGAATGCAAAACCGATACCCGAAAAGAATCTGCCTTACTGCAGCTTACCCCCTGTCATGATCAAGGTATTATAGAGATCCTGCACAAGAAGGAAACACAGAATTTACTGGATGAGGGCAGCTGGGCATGCATTTTGATGACGGGAGAATTGCGATATCACAGGCTACAGTGAGTGATAGTCAGGCATCTTTGCTTTTGCCCGGCTGCTTACACGATGGCAATCTTTACTGAGTGAGTACAGTTGCTGTAAATCAATACGGATACGTGCCAAACTGACGGGACAGAAACAGTCACTCATTCATTCACTCACTCGTTAAAAGTAAAGATTAGCGGACTTTATCGTAGCGAAAATTACAAGGGACGGAATTTAAACTCGCTATTTCTCGCTAAATCAGGTGCTGTCAAAATCCAGGCTAATCCAGATCAGATTGTTCGCTGCATGTTTTTAGCTTAGATCTCACCTGAAGAGTTTTTATTATCTTATTGAAAGAGAATTTTCGTACTTAATTACATGGGTCAACTGAAAATGATAACAGACTGTAACGGGCAGCCTCAAGTTTAGCAGGTGGACCACTACTACACCACTATCTTCTCTGTCATCCATTACAATATCATTCATCCTCGATAGTTTCAGTTCGAGACTGTCTGTCCCATCCCATCACACCTCACTAGGAGTAATTTCGGACATCCCTGGAGAGAATTTTTCAAGAGGGCAGGGTAAAGACCAAACAAATAATAGGCAACAGGCATGGAGGGAGGGAAATAGCACAAGATCTCTCGGGATATCGAATAGTGTAAACCTTAACATCCTAGCCAGATCCTGCAAGCGTCCACTCTTATTCCTGATCGCACAATAAGAAGCCAAGCTTTTGACGATCGTTGCCAACGTCTTGAAAAGTCTCCCAACACTAGAGAATTTTGGTTCCAGGAGGGAGGGAGGTGAGAGGTGAGGCCGGAGGAACCGGCTGGTTTGGGATTGGGTTCTTGGGGTCAAATTGTTGGCCTTTTTGCCTCCCGCTACTGGAGGACCTCCCAGGATGATGAATGGCCGATTGTTTCAAGGTTTGGAGCTTACGAAGCCCTCCCCGCGATAACCAGTTGGTTTCTTCTCCATCCTGGGGTTGCAGTGATGGAGTTTGGCCCTGGGTCTAAGCAGAATAGAGAGAAAGCTCAGAGTCTATTCTGCTGTGCTGAATGCGGATGTCACTCTGAGCCTCTCATGATCGAGGCTTGGTCTTCACTCCCAGGAACATGGGCTTACTCTATACCCGATTCTGGGAGGGAGTTTTCGTATGAAGCTATCCACCACCCGGGATGTGAATTGATGAACTTAAGCCGTTGGGTCTAGGTCTACAGAAACGTACGCCTCAATTTGCCTCTTGCAACACAAAGAGTACAGTAGCAGCAACCAAACAGTCATAATTACTCTCTAATGTGAAGCCGTCTTTGGCCGTGAATACGCTCCGACTCCGCACAATCGGGGCCATCCGGTTCGGCGCGGGGAACAGGAGCTGGGGAAAGCTCTCTTAGTCTACATGTCTCAGTCGGTGATTGTGATAGTGATGTGATGGGTTCTATCCACTGAACTACCCAGTAGCTACCACTGGACTCAATCCGACTCTTGACGAGAATAACCGATGAGTAAGAGACTATGAACCTGTCTCAGTTGGGGCCGACTAGAGACAGAGTCCAATTTAGTGCATGCTTCCGAAATCCAGTAATCCATCACCCGGAATTACAGTCTCTTAACGTCATGAGCACAGCATAAATATGTTTACTGTAGTATTCTCTTTATTCAGCAAAAAAAAAAGAAAAACATAAGGCAGAAACACACCCAATCGCTTCGAGTCCCTCTTGATACCGGCTGCCTCCCCGGTTGCCAGTATGTCTTGAGATATGTACTCGCGTTGCACGGCATCACGACTCCAAGACAAATAGGAGCGGGGACTTGGAGCGAGGCGTCATGACAGATCCGAGAGACAAGACGTTTGAAAAAGAAAACAGACAATAAACATGTCTCTGACGATCGAGCCAACAGGAAACGGCGGAGATAAAAAGAAAAACAAATTCCTTACGCTTGCAGTATAGTCCATCTAATATCCCTTCAGCCTCCTTCCTCCCTCTTGTTCTACCAGGTTTCCAGAATCTCGATGGGCTGAGGGAACAAAAGATAAGGGGTCAGTCCATTCCAGGTGCGTTTGAGCCAGCCACATGCGCTTCAATAGTTCTGCCAGAGGGAGAGATATGTGACAAGATATTTCAGCCTCTGATAAACAAGAGGCGATCATAGGTAGCCACACTCTGCTAAGATGCCCCAAGTAAGTAGGTTCCTGGATCACAGATACATACCCTTACAAGTGCAACGTGATATACTGATACAAGGCGTCTCGCCATTAAATCTCGTGCAATACGTAGTTATCTGTATCTACGCTCTATCGAGTCTGATTATAGGCTAATATTTCGGGTGAACCGGCTAGGGTGAGGCTTGCACATGTCTCGGACTTCTTTCTAAGAGTATCAATCGTCCAAGAAAAAAGGCAAAAATGTCATAAGACAGAAACATATACATCCGTAGTCAACATTGCATAGGTAGTCTACTCGGCGATAGAGACCAACGATGCAGACGTCTCCCATCGCCTCGTCTAGAAGCTGCAAGTTTACATCAATTCAAACTAAAAAACTGACGACTTTGACAATAAACTCCAAAATCTATGTCGTATGGTTGAGGCGATCATAGGCCTATTAGACAAGCGTTTCTGGGCTGACGTCCTGGGTCCCAGCTCTGTGGGTGACAAGACACTAACACCAACGCTAATAATTTCGACTGGAAGGTCACTAACGAATTATAGCAACGTCAATTGGAATTCATGGCTTGGGGTCGCGAACGCCGTAGAACATTCGCCCTTAGAAACATGGCTCATGATGACCCCCAAAGGGCGCCATGTATGATGGGCAAGTTACACCCCTTGGAGGAGAAGTCTCAGAAAGCCTTGTATTCCCCCCCGTAGCGAGATAGATGGCCGTGGGTGGTCTCAGAAACACTACGTCTCTTTGGAATTTGCGACTTCAGTATTAACCAGGGCTGCATTATGGATGCAACACATTCAGAGTTGCGATGGCGTAAAGAGGCAAAACAATACCCTGTTTTCTCGAGGCAATTGGTCTTGTTAGGACAACTGAAATACTATTATTGGTACGAATGAAACTATGTCAGACGGATTGACCCATTATAGCCGGATCGCCCGTTACTGGGCGATGCAGAGGCAGGACAAAATTGGTGATGTCGTCAGAAACTAGTCGAGGGAAGGGAAACTTACGTGTAAGTGCCCCCAGCTCGGCATAAACGGGCAGATCTTGAACCCGCCGTTCTGAAACGGCTGCTGTATGTGTCAACTCGAGGGCCTATCGAAGTTGATACGACCATCGAATCAGATTCAAGAACAAGAATAAGGCATCAATTGCGGTTGTATCTGTGGCAGAGGGCGTTGAGAATTCGGCCTTTGAGCCGCAGTTAGTTATGGAGGGGAGATTCCACGTGGTGTAACCACACCACAGGAACAAGACCCGAGCCGTCAATTGACATGGGTAACAGTAACAGCCTCTACGGATATGGAGTGCATTGTTCTGTACGGATACCTGTCTCGCAATAAGATACAGAAAAGGGAGATTGAAGGGTGCATGTACATTCAATCCGACTCGTCGTTGAGTTGACAACGCCCTTCACAAACAAATAGAGGCTGGCTGATGAATGTTACTTTCTGTTTGTATGTGACTACATGAGTGTAACATCCTCTTTTGGCCAGAAGCATGCGTATCATGTTTCACGGCATTTGCATGAATGAAAGGATGTCAGAGTATCACAGCCGCCCTGCCTCTGTCATACATTTTCTATTCCAGTAACACAACAGGAACCGGATCACAGGCGACGAACCGGAAGACACTTTCTTCCATATCAGAATAACGTGAGAAAAATGCTTTTTTCTGGTGAAAGGTTGATGTAAAAAAAGAATATAAAAAAATATAAAATAAAAAAAAGTGGCTCGGTGGAATGCTGAAGCTTTTTTTGCGAGACAATAGACCAAGGCTTTTGCTATTGTGTTGTTTCCATCACTTTGCCCTGCAATGGCAGAGTTCAGAGCCTCAGAATCAAATTGCCGAACTGAAACCCGGCATTGACATCCGGTACCGGGGGGTTATAGTTCTCAATTGGTCAACGGGCGTCGAGATCAAAAGCAAATATGAAATTGCTTGAGACAATGAATGGAGCCTGTAGATAGGCATTGGGTGATGTTACAACGAGTGACCAATATCAAGAGTTGTGCAAATGTCGTACTTAGCAAAACAATGCAAAAGCAAAGCCACGATGGATAATTGTAACCTTGTATTCAATGCCACTAGAGGCTTACACAAGAGCATAACATAACATAGCATTCACTTCGCTTCCGTTCAATTCAATGGATGAAACGACACACACCCAGTGGGGTAGCAGCCCGAAACCATCAACTCAATTCAGTTTGTACCCAGGATCAGGGCAGCAGGAGGATATTCGTTCGTTGTCCCTTGAACCAAGGCAGAAGAGAATAATAGCAGTGATAGTAACAAGGGTCGTGGAAGTGCCGACGTCACCCAGCGGTCAATGCATTCTCGTAGAAGACCTCAGGGTGAATTCCGGAAGCACAGCAACCCATTCACAGCGTAACGCCAACCTCCGGGCCGTTCCCGCCGATCAATGGAAGAAGTCTCTTCTTTGCAGGCACGAGAAGCACAGAGCCCAGGTACGGTACAAGTACAAGTGCAGGGTCTGTTATGAGAGTCAAAGAGAGAGGGTGCCACGTAGGTTGATAGTGGATATCTGAAGCAGGGACGAAGAAAGAAGACCAAAGAAGGTCAATCTAGCAAAACACTCCCCTTTTTATTAAGAGTTGATTAATTAATCAACTTAAAAGTCGATCGATCGAGATGAGGATAGGTAAAACGCAAGGTGAGTGCGTAAGCAAGAGCCCCAAACGAAACAGCCCTATCCAGGAACATCCCTCTTTCAACTCTGTAAGTTGTGAAGCATAACAGAACCCCATAGTCCCGAAACAGCCACAAACCCACTCAGTACGCGGGTCCGCTCTGAGTTTTATGCTACGACTTACTTCATTCTCTCATTCTGATGCAAAACAAAGAAAAGTAAATGCAGAGCCGGAATACTGGGGTTTCACTGCCGGACGAGACGAGACGGTGCTAGGCGACGCGAGGCGAGAAGGGATCCATATGCCGATGAACAGGAACAGAAAAGGAAAAACAGGCCATCTCAGAATCATCCCATTATTCCTCGGATATCAGAGGGTAGAAATGGCCAGATTGTGGGTTTTGCTATACCGTACATATTGTATGTATCTTCTGGTCTAGCGTCCGATCGATCCCCAGACAAAGGGAAAGCTGGAGACATGCAGTAGCAGTGACGAATAAATTAATCACTTTTACAGACAGAGACAGAGACTGCAAGAGAAATGCTTACGTTTACAACAAAAACTACTCCACGTCCTAAAACTCACGATGGGTTGGGAATGGCCGGACCCTGCCGATGGGAATGATGTCGATCTCGGTCGACAATCCCGTAAAGGTACGTACCCTACCTTCCACTGGCACTGAGGTTGTAAGTTATGCGCCATATCTCTTTTGGTTGGAAGATGTCACTAATTCAAGATGCCCTTGGTCGGCTTTTGGTTGGGTCTCTACACGCCCAGCCAAACAGATCATCACCACATCAATGAACCTCAAAATTGCCCAACAACAAAGAAAGATGAAAATTTGCTACCAATGTCAATGCAAAGACCCCGGAACAGAATTTTCCCTCCGGTCCCCTGATCTGTCTGACACATACCTAATCGCCAAAGCCAAGATCCCGAGTCTCCTCTCAGTAAAATCCACTCTTAAAATTTTCCTCTTACACACGTGCAAAACCCTGTTGCTAGCTCAGATCATCTAATTCAGTCGAGCATCGCCGATTGACAAGAGACAGATGCGCTGGCACACAGACTCAAGGCACAAAGCCCGCCCTAAACGATCGTCAATGAGCTACTGTACGGCCCGCCCTGCGAAAGCATGACGTTCAATGGCCCAGGAGACCAATGGGCCTTTCGGTGCTTGCGGGTCCCCCTGGTACCTTTTTTAGCTACCAGGTTTTCGGTACAGAGGCTAAGAAAATCTTGTTTTGCTGGTCGGTTAAAGTAAGGGGGCTCAGAAAATGGAAGAAAAAACTCGAGCATTCGGATAGGGATGACAAAATGACACTGGGTCTTGTGCCTCCACTCGACACAGGCGATGTCCGACTATTCTTGTCATCTCGTCTATGCATTGACAGGAATTTCGATTATTTACATCCACAAAGAGGGGCCCAAAGTTGAGATGAGAAGACAGTCCAGATCCTGCATTCGGATGTCACCAGACGAAAGAAGCTTTCACTATCGCCATCAGGAGTAACCTGTTATTCAATATTGCTCCCTTATTGCTATCAAAGGGGTTCGTTTGTTTGTATAAGTGAGGGTTGCAAGAGTCGCCTTCCCCAAGGGGAAAGTCAAGGAGAACTGATCAACAACTAATAAACAGCACCACGTACTACCAAATCAAACCAATTCCTATAGAGTTTAACGCCGATTAACTTGGCTTACAGCATTTCAATGCCTTCCTTGACCTTCGGTATGCCATGGCAATAGATGGATACCTTCGGGTACTACACTACGTAGACACTTATTCCTCTGTAAAGGCGGTGGAATCATAAACTTGGACAAATGTTTCGGGTACCAACTTGCTTTTTCTTCTTTCTAGCAACGTCTGACTGACTTTAAGCCCGTATGACACAGACCAGACGCACAAAGCCAAGTTACAATAGCACGAAAAAAAAAAAGTTTGAGAATCTTGGCTTACACCCCGTTCATCGGCGAGGCAAAAGAAAAAAACAAGTAATATTTTGAAACCACGAGGACACTTTCAAAAGTTAATTTGCTTGTTTCCAATTCTTAGTCACTTGCATCCATCTGGCTTGTTACAAAGAAGGGGTCCATCCATTACCTACTCCTTGGGAGGATCTGCTGTACTGGTGGTAGGTCGCCGGAGATCGGAGTTGACTATGGCTCATACAGTAGCGTAGCCTCGGACAAGCTTTCGGATTGAGTCTGGGGAACGGAGCTGAAAGAATGCCGATTCTCGCAAGAGAAAAATGGGCATAGCACGGCATCTTGCGCAATTCATCCTATCCTCAATCCAGTCCATTAAACCATCCCCCCTGGTCAGGAACTGGAAGTTGACTGCAGCACCTGTCCTTGTTCTCCTGAAGCACATCAATTTAGTCGTAGTCTAGCTTGAAATTCATGCAGAAAAGAAGAGCCTCGATTTTTGTGCCTGATTGGGGTCTTCCTTGTTGGATCGTTGAGATGCGTGCGTGGATCTAAGAGAAAAAAAAATGCAAAAACAGTGTCGATGCACGCTTGGTCTGTCCATCATCCCAGTCGAGCGGCCTGGCGGTGACTGTCCGCTTGGTTGAAAATCCCCCGAGAAAAAGCAATCAGAACCCACTTGGTAGTTAAGAAACTCAACAATGCCCAATCATTAGTTATGCCAATCGACAAAAAGGTGACAGGGGACGGTGACGCCTCAGAGACAAGTCAGTAAGACAGTAGTAAATCGAAGCACAGAGAATTATGCAGACTTCACAATTTTGTTGGAAACTTGGCTTGCTTTGTATGGAGGGAGAAAAAGAATCTCTTTGGCTATAGTATGCTATGGTATCCAATGATGTGCTATGCTGTGCAGTGTAGTGCAGTCTTCCGCAGTTCCTGTCAATGCCCAGTTGCCCCGTAGTCAAAAGCGCTATACCTCCCAATAGAATAATCCATCGACCGGCTTCTTGCCTGGTCGGTCCTGTACGCCTGACCCAAATGTCCCCAGCCGTCGTATCCCGGTATCATGATAACCTCCCGTGCTCCCGTAATCCATGCTCTGAAACTTTCATGTGATATCAATCCGCCCTGTATTTGGTACAAGATACCCTCTTGCTTGGGGCCCGTATCCGTGAACCCCGATGGACAAAAGAACCGCCCAGATGATCCCACCAGAAAAGGTTGGTTGAGATGTAAAGAAATCGTCATGGATCGATGTAAAAACAAACTTTTTTTTAATGCAGTGCTCCGGTATAATGCCCTTCTTTGGTACAAATAAATTCTTCAACAAAGAGAAAAAGAAAAAGGCGTTGTGGTATGAGTTGAGGTGTCGTGTTGATGCGATTGTTGTTTGAGGTGTTGAATGAGTTGCGTAGTGGTATGTTTTTGGATGAGGTTGTATGCGTGTGTGTTGTATCATGCCGTGGTAGCGAGGTCCTTAGTATGATCGTCGTCGCTGAGTCCTCACGTTGTCGAAAGACACTGCGTACGCTCGGAGTTCCTTCCTCGCCTTGTCGGACAGTTGACCTTGCTCTCCTGTTGTTGAGGTGCTCTGCATGGAGCACAGGCTGCTGTGAGAGCTTGAGGGAGTGAGGGATCGGTGGGTGGTCGACTCAGTGCCGTAGGGCTTGAAGGTAGGTTGGCTCATGTGCCTCGATCCATATGGCTTTGCGTTGGAGAAATCGTAGGCGGGGGAGAGGTAGAAGCCCGAGCTAGAGGATTTCGATGACCATTGGCAGGAAGGAGATGCGAGGCCGGGAGAGCTGGCTTGAGAGCTTGTAGTTGACGTCTTCTCGAAGTCGGCCAGTCTGCATGACTCGGAGCAGTAGGCATCAGAGGATGATTGCACTTGCTTGTCGCAGGCAAGGCAGAAAGAGTGAGCCCAAGAATCGAAGTCCATGGCTGCGGTGATGTGTGGTTGTATGAGTGAGGTAGAAGGTAGTGTTGAAGGGGTAAACCCAAGAGGCAATGACTTGATCTCTTATATGTCAAAGTGTCGAGTAGAGTATGACAGTAGTTTGGTATAGTGAAGGAAGCAATTGAAGGATTCCAAGTGAAGAGAGTCAAGATGATGGTGGAGGAGATCAGAAGTCCAGAGGTTCGAGGGGAAGGGTTATGTATATTCTTGGTCAGTGGCCCAGGCACAGCCTTGGTCGATGATCAGTTGCACGACCAGGATTGCGCTAGAGGTACACTTCCTAGGAATTCGTGGAGGAGGGTACCAAGGCACACCTCTGCTCCACCAAGAGAGAGTACGTATCAGTGGAGTTTTGCACTTTGGTGGGGGCGCCTTGCCGCTCTCAATGCCCTGCAGCCAGATGTTAGTCTGGTACGTACTGCTCAATGCTGAGAAAAATTGATCCACCTCGCTCTGTGATGGGACGCCCGCCGGGCGTGGGTTGCTCTCGTTTCAACTGGGTGTGCAATATGCACACCACGCCAGGGCGTCTCACCCCCCAGGCTCAGGGAGTGCTAGAGGAGGGAGTGGCAGGATGGACATTGGCAATGTGAGTGGAGATGCACAGGTCTCAAGGTGAAAGAGATGCCCTGTCCTTCAGCGAGCCTTCACTACTCTTCCAGGGACCGTACAAACTGAGTCTGTAGCAGGACAAAGGAGCCAGGCAAGACATTCAGACACCAGACCAGGCGTGTGATTTTGCTGCACAGCACTTCACTTGGCTGACTGGACTGAACTGCGCCTGAGCCTTGACCAAGCCCAGCCCGTGTTTTGTTCTATCCTATCCCATCCTGGCCATAGCTATTATTGTACGAGATTGCAACGGGTAGCCGAAAAAATTTCGATGATTGAATTACGGCCGGTTCATGCCCACGAGAACAATCACCCATATCGAAGTTCGATGAGGTGACTCAGATGGGTTCTTGAAATGGGACCTTGAGGGTCCCGGATCCCACCGCGAAGGCATCAGCCGAGATTTTTCGCTGGGGCCTGAGCTGATGAAGACCAGAGGATAGCGACACCGGAGGTGGGCAGTGGGCTGTTGGTCGTCCAGGTCGCCTCTGGTTTCCGTTACCTACCGTGCAATTCTGCACGGTTCTGCCCGTTTGCTGGAGCTTTCGGAGTGCCGCAAGTGCCCCCTCCCCGCAAGATCAGAGGCCGATTGTGCATCTCATCGGCTCTCCGTGGTGTGAGGCGAGGCCAGCTCTGGTCTGTTTTCAAGGCTCGGCATCATGAATCCTGTCCGTCTTGATGGGATTTGATGCTGGGATTCTGTTTAGCTTTTTGACCCAGTGACCACCCGGCTGATGAATGGTCAATTGATTGCTATCGAGTCCAGGGAGGGGTTACAGTACAGAACAGGCGAGTCCCTATACTGATGCTGATACTGATGCACGCCCTGAGACTGACTGGCTGGCTCTATTCTTGTGTTATTACTTTGTGCTCCCGCCCGCTGTAATAAGCTGCGTTTGCGCTGAGCTGCAGGCCGCTGTTACTGGTTCTGCGGCGTAGCGCAATCTGCTTGGCGGCGGCTGGTCTGTTTCTGTTTGCTTCAAAGGACTGACTGGCCCACAGGAATGGGACAGACTAGAAAGGCTCCCGCCGCTGAGGTGATGACGGGAGGAAATTGAAAGCCTGAGGCAAAGAATGCTCTGCGCCCGCAAGAACAACGCAATGAGTTTAGTGCTTGAACTCTAGCTCCTAGAGGCATAGTGTCTCTTTCCCCACATCCCTGCTGCCGTCCTTCTCCATCTCCATCTCCATCTCTCTCTCCACCTTTAACTTTAGTTGCTTCACCAATTCTCCACCTAGAAGCACGCAAACTCACCACTAACTTGGACAACGTGCTTCAGCTTGATGCTCTCTGTTCAATTCAGGGTCAGGTAGAGAAAGGGTTCAGGGTCAGGATCTTCTCCGGTGACTGTTAGTCTACTCTCCGGTGTGGCACCGGAAATAGGAGAATTAACGAGATCAAAACTGTATCTAGTTGCACAAACACGGCATAGATGTTCATGTTCTTCCAAGCCAAGAGACTCGGCAGAAGATACCTTTGATACCAAGATAATATTGTATCTCTGTTTTCATAAAGCGATAATCTCGCTTCATGGTGTTTATATCAAAATGAAGAATCTAGTAGAATCATAATCTTATATCTACGAATAGTGGAAATCACTTTGTACCCTACACCGGACTCGATCTGTCCCTGCCACTCAGTATCAAGTACACAACCTCCTACATGGTACAATAACGACCAGCTGACTCTGGATGCTAGGAACAACCTAGATATTGACGCCATAGCCAGTCTAGACCTCAATCATGTATACGCGCAATCATAGTTTGTGAGACGCTCGAAACCCTCATCGCGACAGCAAGTGACGCCATATTTCGCAACTGTGTTGCCGGATTGCATGTGTTCTGCAAGAGCCTGCAACTGCAACTGCAACATACCCTAGCCAAGCCATGTCGAGATAATGTACTCACACACGTGGGTAACAGAAGAATTGTCCTCTCAGATGGAGGTTGCCAAAATAAAGTAACCTAAGTGCCAATCTAAGATAGCATAAAGTGACTAAACTATTTCATCTCTTATGCCTTTAGGGGCCAATTCTTCTGACACCCTGAGGTCACACTTCGCCCTCTACCGGGTTTATGGATGCTACCAGTCTGCACAGTATTATCTGCTGCAGTAGCAGCAACGGGCAGTTTCGACTGTCGCAGCCGCTCTCACTATCAAGAGACTTGCGCTAGACCCGTCGCCTCCATTGGTTCCTGGTTCGCATTCGCACCTTGATAGCCAACAGACCAATAACCATCAAGCTCCTCACCACAATCTTCAGTCTCGGTCTTGACTTCTCATAAAGTCAAAGTCCCGTTTTTTCCGCCTTCATACAAAAGTGACGAGTACCTTGAGGAGGCGACCGTTGCTGAAACCACCAATCTCAACTAATAAACTAAATAAAAACTAACCAGCACCGTCCCAATGTTGGGTTGCAGTAAACGAATAAAAAAAACATCTCAACCACAATGGAAATCCGTGCATGATATATTGCCACCGGACAATAATCAACTCAAATGTTGGTGGTGGTGTTCGCGCCCAAGACAGTTGATCAACTATGGGAGATCAACCATCCTTCAGGAACCTGACTGGACCCTGGATTTGCTTTAGGTCTTGGGCATCTTGTAGATTCTGCAAGAGAAACCCGAAAAAAATCTTCATCTCGTTGCCACAAGCCACATCTTGATGCAAACTGATCTCATTGAGGCTTTTCTTTGTTTTGTTTGTCTCTTAACATATAAAATCGTCCGAGTGGTTATCGTACAGCTCATTGTCTCTCATAACACAAGTACAACCGAAGATCCAATTGCCTCAAACTCGAGTGAATGTCACTCGGAGCGAGATATGGAAGATAGCACAGCAGCAGTGCCATTGACGTTGGATCCTACCAACCGAAGCGAGAACGGAGACCAACCAGACACTTGGTGCTCTCTCTTTTACTGCATTATCGTTTATCAAACCCCGCTGGAACTGAATGTTCCATCTTTCATCAAGTGCCCATCTCCTGTAATAGCGCTTGTGTCAGTTGAAGCGTCGATGACATGAACGCTACGAGTCAAACTAGTTTGTGCATTGAACATGTCTTCTCCAGGATCACCGGGAATTGCGCTGTCAGGTCGGAGGATTGATTTGGGTTGAAAAAGTGGCCGCCTATCGTGATCATCAACTAACAACGGGAGTATTGCGAGGTGCTAACCTAACCAAACTAACGTAACAGCAAAGAGCAGAGCGAGTCCATGCAGTGCAGTGCTGATCCCTCTCGACGCTTTCGCTGCGCAGTTTAACAAAACCATTCCATTTCTGTTCAGGCCTGCGTCTGGGGGCGGAGTCTGGAGACGCGACCAGGGTTCTCTAGAGCGAATCACTTGGTGTTGTTGATCTGCAACCTCCATCCAACTGCATCCCCGTCCTGATACTGCCGCCTGACCACTTATTCCAACCACTTTTTTTTATTTGGGAGAATTAACAAGGTCGCATCGTGTAGTGTATCCATATGCATAGTATGTATGGTGATTAACACGCCCTTTCATGACCACTTTGTTACAGCACAGTCCCGTAGTCCTAGTCTCCCTGGTCTGTGGTTCTGACTACTGTAGCGGGTCAATTCTCTCTCTCTGGGGTGCATGTCGCTGAAGACAATAGTCACTTCTTACCTGTACCATCCCATACTAGAGCTTTTGACGAGTCGCTGATACTACTTCCCCGGATTCTTGTGGAATCGACGTCCGGGGCCTGGTCAAGATAGCAAGCCATGCATAATCCACTCTGTTCGGTGATACATGGCCTATAGTATTCCCGTGCTCTCTGAAACAATCCTTGCCATGGCTGGCGCTTCAAGTCTCGTGGTCATACATTCGACCCTACGGTCTTCTTATCTTGTGTTTGTCGACTTGTTCGGCGGTTCGGGGTAACTTTGGACAGTGAAATCCCCACTGATGAGCAACATCAGCCCCTACCTAGTCTGATGAGGACAATGCTGATACTGAAGACGCAATCAAACGCAATCTTTCCAAGTTATCCAATCCAATGATGAGACACTCTGTGGGCAATATTAAATTATTCGCCAATCATTGCATCAAGCTTCGGGCCGGCACATCGCGGCATTTGCACGGGGTTTCACTCGGTTTTTCCATGGCTATACACTCCAGGTCGGGCCTCAAAATCGTTCCCTCAAACCAAGGTTTTGCTGCCATCTGTTCCATGGTGAGGTTTTTTCTCTCTGTTTGATGACCATACAGAATCAACAATTTGGGTCCTTTTCCCGAAAGTTTAATGAGATGCATTGCATTCTATGGGGAATTGAATGGTGACCCATCACCGAATCATGGTTTTCCACAACAGCGTGGCGCTGATCTTACAACGCGTCTGTCTCCAGAAGGTGGACAATCGGGCATGAATGATTGAAAAAGCATGACTTTTGATGATAGTCACTGGAGAGTCAGTTTCAGAGTCATTTATCACTTTATTTCCACTTGTATAGCGACGGTTGGACCGAGACTGACTTAGTCGTAATGATAATCCTTACGCGATTAATTAGATTCATTGATTGTCAAGATAGCTCATGTTACATCAGTCATGACGGTCCCTCTAGATGTATGTAGATTGAGCGCCCGCAATATCGTCGTCCGTCAAAGATATGGCGCAAAGATGGAGCTTGTTGGTCGTACGGTACCTGTTTTTTTTTTGATAAGATAGACAGCCGAGAGGGTCCCTCCCCCCACGATTTACCATCAGCTCTTCGTCGAGGAGTCTCCAACGTTGCAATATGTTGGTTTAGCTCGTCGGACAAAGTGACAAGAAAGGAAATCCTGTCCATTTTTCAATTGCGGTCCTAGCCGCTCTGCCCGCTACCAGGTTCCTGAACTCTATTTCGCTGTGATTGTCTGGGTCTAGGTCTAGAACCGGTAAGGCTTTTCCCGAGATAATCAATAATTCATCGTCAACGCCGAAACTCGTTAACTGTCTATTAGAGTCGTCCGCCGTTGGGGCTTGACGTAGGCTCTGCTTACAGATCCGTGACGGTATCTGTACGCTAATGTTCCGTGATGTGAGAGTGCTGGGCTGTGGTATTTACAGGGGACAGGGCTCGATGCACTGGCCACGCGGGAACCAGGGAGCTCCCTCCTGTCCGCTAACTTAAAAGATTTTTTTTTGGCGCTGAAGGGTTCAAATCCTTGGATCATGTTAAAGAGTTGGCTTGTATGGACAAGTTTACGGCGAGCCCGATTCCATCTCCCCCCTGGTACTCTGTAGTAGAATCATCTTTGCTACCGTATACAGAGTCTTCTGACAGTCTGTGTAGGATAGTGGTACTACCAAAATCTCACCTGTCTCGCCTTCGTGTAAGCGAAGTATCCCGAAAGATGTATTGCTGATGATCGATTCGTCCACTTCTTGTACAGCCTGCATCTCAATAATTCCCAAACGAGATTAACGCGCGGATCTATCAGCAGTGTCCTTCCGAGTTGAGTCTTTGTGGCGTTGTCTGTCATCCCAAAAAGCGAAGTCGCCTCAGCTACAAATTCATTTGTCCAACCACTCTGGAAGCGAGACCTGCAGAGTCACATCGTCCAACTTGACGGCTTACATACATCGCAGGCAATAAGAAAAAGTGCAGCACATCACCGGAACAGGAGACGAACCATCTCAGCTGAGGGTGTTCGAGCGGTTGCAAGGATTATCAGGAGCTTCAATCTGAAAAAGGATATTCAAGATTGGGCGTGGTCCAGGTTTGGTGCTGGTCGTGATGGTGGGATCACCGATCACCTCACCCTCTGACCAGGCTGACCCAAGACAGAGGCCTCTGGTAGGTAGGTGCTCGTGGACTTGGCCTTTGTTAGTCTGGTCTAGCCTACCAGCCCCTATCTTTGAAGACAAAGTCCAAGTCCAAGACAAAGCCCGTGCTCAGCCTGGTGGCGGTCTTTTTACAGTAAAGTAAAGATGAGATAGGGTGAAGAGTTGGAGTCTAGCCAAGCCAGGCTGCAGATAAATGCCCGCTCAGTGATATTCAACAAGTGGAAGAACAATTTACATTGGTTGCAGCGCTAGAGCTGTCGGGCAACTAATGATCCAGCGCTACAGTACTCGATCTGCGAAAAAGAAACGACTAAATTAACAGATCGCTCGCCTAAGATGACGCGAGAACGACAGCACCGCACCGCAGACGGCGGCATCGCATCTTTCAAGGTCAGGCTCAGGGTCAAGGGTATAAGGGTCCAGTCCAGAGGGGGAGGCTAGAGGTTAGGGCAATATCGGTTGTTGTTTAAAGCCAACAGAATATTACTATACAATTTACGGATACTGTACTAATATTCCTTCGTCCTCTGGGTAAGGTTATCCCGAGAATGAACCTGAAGCAGCTTGCGTTCCTTGCCGACACCACAGGTCGGCTTGAGTCGGTTGGATTGTTTTGCTGTACCGAGAAGGAATGTATCTATGTATTGTACGTATAATCTGTGCCTTGCAGAATCAGTTACGAAGGGACTGATCGGGTGCAGCTCCGAAATCTTTCATGCATGTCAACATTGCGCGCTTTAAAGAGGCAACCAACAGAAGAGTTTGCAGACTCAACACAGCCAGCCGCATCCTGGAATTACAGCGATAAGACCCGAAAAGGTATGATAGTGGTGTGGTGTGGTGGTGTGGTATGACTGTAACTGATGGTGGCCTCGTGCACACAAGGGTAAAAGGCCAGGTGAGCCATCTCATTCGTCAAGAAACCATCATGATCTGACAGCAACTGAGATTGAACCTTAGATTGATTAACCTGGACCGTAAAAAAACTCTTGTTTTTGCAATTTTTAGTCTGATTGCCCCCTATCCCGTGTCTCTCTTGCTCTCCACTGAAGCCTGACAGGACATCTGATCCTTCTACGGGTACTGTTAGCCTTGGGATGGCATGCCAAGAGATATCCCCAGAATTGCTCACCTTAATAGGTATCAGGGTTCCCTGACAGAAGGGGAATAAGGGACTGGGATGACAGGAATAGCCCGGACAGAGTCTGCCCAGTTGGGCATGATCTGCAATAGCCTATCGCTGACTACCTTATCTTACCTTTCCGTTCCAAGGTTAGAGCGGAAAGAGATTGATCTAGCTAACGGCACACCTTCACTAGTTGAGTCCAGTACAGTAAAGCTATCAAGGCCTTTTCATTTTTGGTGTGCTCTGTTACTGCCTCGAGTCCTGTAACTAACTAACTAACTAACTAACTAACGGCTGAAGAGATTCCACTTTGACCGACTCCCCGTATGCAATTCTCGATGATTAGTTGCTTTTCCCTGCACGAAATGTCCATGCGTCCCTCATTCTCTTGGTGCAGTTTTGTTTTGCTGGGAGACAGACTCAGACTTGTCCCAAAAGGTGAAGGCGCTCTAACAGAGAATGCCAAGCTTCATTTCAACTGGGATTGGGTGAGTAGAATGACCAGATCGGCCGATTGCTTGCATGACGACATGACACTGAATTTTCGCGTCCCTAACTTTTTTGTTCTCCCTATCCCTAGGCCTAAGCTTGAAGCTCAGCCCGGTCCTCTCCTGATGAGCTGATGCCATCGTGAGATTGGGTTGTGCAATGAGATCGGATTCCACTGAAGTGGAGGAGTTTTAATGGAGCCTCTGGAAAGTTTTTCTCTTTTTACTTTTCGTTACACCATCGTGACAGAGGTTGCTTAGAAAGATTTCGTCACACTGGCCTCATCGAAGGGCGTGTTTTGTTTGAAAATTTCCCCATTCATATGATGACTACAATACTGAGACCGTTGACACAACGACTCCAGCTTAATAATAATTATGGGTACAATAACTATATCAATGGTGTTTCTTTAACTGTCAGTCGCCGATTAACGGCACTGATGACTGTGTCTACATAGACTATGACTTGCGTGAACTTGGTCTGATCTGATCTGATCTGATCATCAGCACGTTTCGAATAGCGGCGCGTGCCTGGCACTTGTTTGAGGTTTTCCAGGCCGTGATTCTAATCCTAACTGTGACTAACTCTGTGACTGTGTCTATAGGTGGATCTTTTTCCTTCATTCTTTCTCAGACGTGACCTTGCCCTGTTCTGTCCTTGGTTTGATTGACATTGACCCGACCTTGCGATCCTTGACCTTGACCTTGATTTAGCAATCGCTCAGGTCCGAGTGAAGCCGCCCGCTCTTCCCGCTGAAAGTCCTCTAGAGTTCAGGGGGAGTGCGTGTGCATGTTCTTTTGATTGGTTCACAGGCGCCCTCAAGTGCCGTGTCATTCAAAGATTGGTCGCATGGGCCAGAAAGAACTTCATATTGGTTACGGACAGACCTCACGGTACCTGACCGAAAGCAAGATTTTCTTTACTTGCTTGTAGATGAAAACTCTTCTTCGTTTTAGTCAATTAATTCCCGGTTTCTTGGATACGATGCTCTCCTTACCGCCCCGCGTGGTTAACTCAGGGTCTGTCTGACTGTGTCTGCTGACAGCCTCAGGCTCTCAAGCAAGGGTCGATCAAGTTGACTCGAGTTGAGTCATGAGAATCATCCAGAGAGGTCTCAGTGAGTTTAGGTTGGTTGCTGAACATAAGGGCGATATAGACAGGAGCAAAAGCCCAAAGACACTCGTTGGTCTATCATCCACAATGTTTAACTCGACGGTCGTCATACAATAGGCATTCTATCAGTGACATTCTGATAACGGCTGCCAAGCTTGCATGCTGTCAGATTTGCAATTCAAACCCCTGACATGGCGACCTCAAGCTTACCGTGGTATGGCGATAGCGTAGCATCCTATGCATTCTGTGCTTTCGCTTTTGCGGCAGGCAACGACTCCGAACCGAAATCCAGCCAAGTATTTCAATCATTTTCCTAATACGATGTGCAATTCTCACGGCCAGTCTGGGGTTGACATCTGGGCCTGTCGCGAGCCGCATGCTGATGCTGATGCTGATGCTCATCATGCTCCCTGACGTCGTTACTCGAATGAGTCTCGAACCTCTGGGCAAGCGAGATGAGGTCGGTTCAACAGTCTATCAATGACTTTGACCTATCATATCAAAACGTCCAACTTCACTTCCGCTTCTCAGCTGCAGGACGAACATCATCCCTTGCATATCGTGTTTTCAACGCAGACACGTTTTTTTCAGAGACATTCGGAAGCAGGGACCACCTAGCTTGAATAACGGTTTATCCTGCAAAATTTCTTTTTCCTTCTACTGCCCTTACATCTTTTGTCTCCGTGCCGTGTGTCTTTGGCTGAAGGTGGCTTGGGTGGTCTAGGCTTTAGCCTCGAGCGTTGCATCGTGCCTTGTCTTGCTTACTAGGCAGGTCTGACATATCACATTCAACGTGCGTTCCCCCGCATTCTTGCAATGTTTTTTTCTCTCTCTTTCGAACCGGGGTCAATATTTGCTGAACCAAAAAGTCGGCTAGACTGGCGCAAATTTGCATTGAAGGAGCTTGTCACTTTTGTCAGGGCCCGTCATGCCACAATGCCTCTACTGCAGGTTCTGCTGCAACCAGCAAGGATGTGTGCTCTTATTGTCTCTGCTATATCAGTACTGTGCATGTACAGTTACGTAGAGACACAGTCAGATTTCCATATGAGATATCGAGATAGGTATGCTCTAGAACACTTCTACGTCTTCTTGAGATTACACTCTTCAAGTGAAAGGTCCTCGAGAGACATCAGCCAAGAAAAAGGAGGCAACATTGGCCACTCAGTCAACATCTGACAGCCGAAAGTATGTTTCCGTCCAAGGGCATATCTCTAGCTTCAACGTCTGTGCGATGCCTGCTCGTGCCGTCCTGTTCACCAACACCAAAAGACTAAGCCAGCCCGGGGGCATAATTCCTATCAGGCTGCTGCATCTGGATGCTTTTGGACAAAAGGTAAGCCTGCCGTCGTGGCTTATCAGGGGGTATTCTACCTTGCCGTCCAATCCCCGTGCCTGCGCTGAGTGGTCAATTGGGGCATGGGGGTTACACACAAGTTCACAACCTGGGTTATCATGGGCGCTCCAAGGGTTCAAACGTCGCCTTTGAAACACCCCAGCGTAACCAGTACTCTACACAATCGACAGGCCTGCGTCGGGACCATCGAAGATCCATTTCGGCCGCCTCGCTTGGACGCAGAGGAGAGGCAAAGGGCCAAGAGATTTTGTGGTCTAGGGGTCGGGTGCTGGCGGCTCAAAAGAGACAGATATCTGAATACCTCATTTGTACAATACGAGGCAAAGAGTTTTCTGTGCGTCGAGAGTCCTAGAAGAGACTTGTCATGTTGCACCGAACATGAACCTCTAAGAAGAGGACAGGACAGAGAAACAGGCGTGTGTGGCGAGACTAAGGCAGACAGAACTGGTGATTGCAACGAGGCGAATCGAAATCGGGATATCGTTGCATTGCATCGAGCTGCTTCTTCCGTCGCAGCAGTTTGATGAAAGATGTGGTTGCCAGTCTCAGGCTGTTGTACTGTAAGTCCTGTACAGTAAGTCTTCACGATGACCCTCATTTGCAGGATAGGACGATGCAGCACTTCTGGCAGCTGAGATCGCCACGCGGTTGCATTTCGTTGTACGCAACAGTTTGAGAGTCTGAGCCAATCACGTCTGAACCAACCCCAGACTCCTCTTGTGCTGCGCCCCTTGACGTGGGGAACTTGCGATGATTGTTGGAGAGAGCTAGAGGGAGAATGAGAATGAGACTTGTCGAGGTTGCGAAGAGCCGAGGATGCTTCCGTGCCGTCCTGTAGGTCTAGTAGCTACCTACCTATGGACATGCATTTGCAGTAGTACAGTAAAGTAATTGTCATGAATGATATTGCCCAACGTCCCATTTCCCAATTTTCTGAAGCATCACTGAATTTACCTGTCATATTGTGTTTTGTCGCTACTGTACTGTAATGGTCTGACTTCTAACCCATAAGAGGTTGTCACGGCGTGTTGTGTTGCACCGAACCAACCGAGTGTCTATGTCTTGGCAGAACAGACCCCTCTTGAGTCGGACACTGACGCTTGAGCCCCAGTAAATTAATTATTACGCTACAATACAACTTACCCCGGATTTCTCCAGGCTTCGGACTCGGCATCGTCGGTGGCTGAAGTTGCCGTCCGCAGCGGTTCGGCTACACCATGAAAATTATTGTTTGTACTAGTATCCGTGAAGCGTTACGAGTCCAAGACATCCACGAATAGTCCTTCTCTCTTTGTTTGTTCCAGCAGGCGCTTACACTAAAGGATGGTGTGGTTGTTACAGTTCCATGGCCCTGGAGCCGTCTGTGCTTGCTGTGCTGCGTTGTGACGGACAACAAAGTCCATGAGTGTAAAAGAACCAACATGCTGCACTTTCAGTTGGTGGCTGACTGAAAGGAGAGAAGCAAACATAAATCCTTCCGTGATACTGTTAACAATTGGCTATAGTCGCTCATGAAGATCCGACCGCTTGGGCCCCAGTCTGCAATCTGCGGCAAAGCTCTGACGACATCCATCCATTATCTTGAGCCTCCTGCATGTACTGGAGGTATATAATATTGCGGTAATTGATGGGCAATTGGATCGTCTTGCATGAAAGGGATATTATCAAACAGCCTCCGCCATGCATGCGTGTATGTTTACTTCCTTGTTGAACTCCTTTCATTTAGTCGAAACGCAACTATTCAGAACACACTATGCCTCCTAGTCTCTAGAGAGAGTCTAAGTGATAGGGGGCATCTATTATTCGAGTCAAGTTGGCTGGGCCTCACAAGGTCACACCCCCTTTCTCGTGACCTCGACCTTGAAGGCATTTCTATTCCCCTACTTACTCCACCATCTCCATTAGGTTGGTTTGACTTTTGGTGCTTGTGTGATTAGCCCGAGTATGTAATGATCATCTTGCCTGGTTGTATCCTAGTGCGCAAAAGGGAACGCTGCACAGAACAACTCTACCATGAAAGGAGGGTGACTAAATTGCGGAGGTGGCGCCTGAGTTAGTCGACTTTGTGATGTCTTACTTAGTATCAAACCTGCAATGGGATGTCTTGTTCTGTGTCCATGTGATCTTTCGTGTGACGACGTAGGATTCGTATGCTCTTCGCTGCAGGAACTTCCAAACCCCGGACTATGTCAATATTGTCGATGACATGCTTGACAGGCAAAAAAGGGCGCGTCTGGCCCTTTCTTGGCTTGGGTAAGAGAACAGACAGTGAGGGGGTGGGTGTGCTGACCTCTCACGGGATCGTAGTGATGATCTTGGTGAGGTTACTCTTCCGTGGGGGATAATGATGATCTGCGATAGGGACTGGTCTAGGGTAGTGATAACGGAGATGATGCTCCATGTTGAGTCTGAGGGTCAACCTCATTCTTGAACCACTTGATCCAAGGTGTTTGATGACAAAAGATGGTGTATATTGAAGTCTTGGTATACACTTCACCAAGGATACCATGAGCGTTTTACTTACCACAGTATTTCCAGATACAAGATTGGTTGACCAAGTTGCCATGGCCTATGAGGGTCCAGACTTCAACTTCATCTCAGGCAGTATCCCACTAACTTCAATTGAACAACCTCTCACCTACGCTTCTGATACATCACCAGAAACAACATGGAAAGTGGGTTATGTCATGCCATGCGATTCTTCTAACGGCGCCCTTTCCCCTCCTACCATGCACTTACCTAGTGAGCTTCTGCGCCTAAACCAAATCGACTGTACAAGCTGTTTCTACCCGAGACCTGTCATGCAGCTTGATATCGATCCAGCGTGTTCACGTATTATGCAAAACCACTGTATGTTTCCGCACCGGTCCGGATGGCCGCATTACACCGAGCCGGATGACTGCCGTGTGGGATATCACGATGGATCTAGAAGTGGATTTCGCGATTCACCGAGGAGGGGCTCGGTATAAAGTTGATGGAGTTTATTAGCGACAGCAATAACCTTAATGATGAGCTGGCTTAAGACAAAGGCGATTTGGTCAATGCAAAATAGACCAGAATTGACGATAGGATTATTTGTTCAATTCACGCCTCAGAGCAACTGCCGGCGATCTTGAGCGAGATGGAGCTTGACAGCAATGGCCTTGATGATGAGTTGGCTAGAAAGAAAGTCAAAGCGTCGATGCATTTTAGAAACCCTGAATAGTTGTAGAATATCCATTGCTGCCTCGTAACAACGTAATTGCTGTTGATCTCGAGTTGAATGGAGTCGTCTGCAAATGCATGATGCCCGAGCCTAGACATGTAAGTTGAAGTTTCCACGAGAAAAGAGACAACTATGAACACGACCGGCGTATGCATCTCTCGCTGGAGCATGGTGTTTGACTATCAACTAGATCGGTGTTCGCAGGCTTTGACTTTAGAAGTCGGTGGCTCCGTTGAGCTAGGAACTCTCCCGGAAACCCGCTGCATCTCGAGTATCGGGAGTCCCAGAGGCTCAACACAGCTTCAGGTTCGAAGGCCCATAAATGGGAGTAGAGACATGCATTGAAATAGTACCGAAAAGTATGCCCAGTCGTGGATTCGCTCTCACAAGGTGTTCAGTCCTTACTGGGCAACCACTGAATGAGGCCCGTTGCAGCTTCGAGACGAAAGCAACTGGAGACAGCTATCATAGGTTACACGTGGAGGTTCCATGGAATATTGACAATGGCATGACGACAGTGTAATAGTCAGCGTTTGCTGTATACATCCTCATTTCTGTTACTCATGAACCAAGTAATATAGCAAGCTCTTGGAGTATGCCAGCTAGCTATGCAGCACCCCTTTGACTATGCATGAAGGTTTTTTATTTTTATTTTTTTATTTTTTTTTATTTTTAGAAATGAGAAGTTTTTGCAGCAAGATGGATGATAGCCAGGTTGAACGGATTGCCACGTTCGACAGCTGCAGTGCCTAAGTGTACTTCAATGATGACAGGAGGACCCAGTACTTACGTAGCTCATCAGCTAGACAGTCATGCTTGTCTTCAATATACGAATACTACCAGTCCGACTATCAGCCTACGAAGCAGGGTAATGGAACGATATTCATGCCTGTTAAGCCCGCGTTCTGTTGCACTAATCTGAGGTTACAAACCCTCCTCACCAACAGCAAGATCATGAGAAAACGGAACCCTCGTAGGTAGCAAACAAACATCTATTCCAAGCATCTAGAATGAATCTATATCCATGAATTGTTCCGATCCTTGAAACCTTTAGATCAACTGCCAATGCCCCACTTGTTCATACACAGGTGTCCAAGATCCCTAATCTCCAAGCCTCACAATGACAATGGGTAGAAGAATTTGGTATAGCAATATGTTTATAGTTTTGTGTGAGCTATTTCAGGTTAGTTCATCCCATTGGTGTCCTGTTTGACTTCTTCGGCCACAATATATGGGCCATCTGTAAGAGCCCAATGGACGACCGATGGTCATTGACTGACAAGTGACTTTCCGACTGGTGTCATGAGATCCGGTTCACAGTCGATCATTGTTCTCCGTGATCTCTGAATCCGCAAGTCTATTTTGTTAGCTCAAAAACGAACTGAAAATTGTCCCCAAATCCATAACTTCAGCTAGATGAGCTATAGCAGCTTGTATGAAAGGCTCTATGGTCGAAAAGGACGCCATCCGTGTATACAATAACCGTCGTTTCCCGGCCTGGTTGATCTGCGGCCTTCCATAACATCCAACTCACCATCTTGTTCCGCAAATGCGCCATCTGGTAATCGCTTAAGCGCGCATGATCATGGCCTCACGGTCAGGGCCGGTGCCAATCCACTTGATCTAGGTGATGTCAGCAAAAGCCTGTCAAGCAGAAACTTCGAAGAATAAACGTACCTTAACTCCAACATACTTCTCAATGTACTGAGATCTGTTAGCAAAACTCAATCTCACAATGTCGCTTATCCTACCTCGATGTATTCTCTGGCTTGCTTAGGGAGGTCGTAGAAAGTCTTCGCGCCAGTTGTGGGCTTCTGCCAGCCGGGCATCTCATGGTAAACTACCTCGGCGCGCTCCAGGAGGTCGAGGTCAGCAGGGTAGTGGTCGAGTTCCTCACCATCAACCTTGTAGGCAATGGCAATCTTGATCGTCTCAAAAGTGTCAAGGACATCGAGCTTCGTGAGGTTCAGAGCGGAGTAGTAGTTGATCGAAGCGCTGTACTTGACAACCACAAGGTCGAGCCATCCACATCTACGGCGACGGCCGGTCGAGGTTCCCCATTCTCGTCCAATCTCCTGGAGCTGGGTTCCGATCTCTCCAGTATCCTCGGTCTTGAAAGCTCCCTGACCAACTCGTGTCGTGTAAGCCTTCACAACACCGATCGTTTCGGTGATGTTCTTGGGGTTCAAGGTGAGACCGCCGATGATGCCACCGATCGTTGTGTTGGATGAGGTGACGAATGGGTATGAGCCATACTTGATGTCGAGCATCAGGGCGTTGGCTCCCTCAATAATAATGTTCTTGTTGTCCTCCTGGGCTGCCTTCATAAAGGAGACACCGTCAACGGCGTACTTTGCGAGTTTCGGTCGGTATTCGTCAAATCGAGCAATTTCCTCCTCGAGGTCGTATTCAAAAAGGTCTCCGAAGCGCTTACGGTAACCGGCTTCGAGGCGTCGAAGCTTGGAGTCAAATAGCTCTTTGTTGAAGACGTCAACGAGACGAACGCCCTCTCGCTATGATGGGTTTAGTGAACATCCAGTTGATCCTAAAACCGAGTTTATCTTACTGCCGCGGCCTTGGAGTAGGTAGGGCCGATACCTGTTATCAATGTTAATGAAATCCCACCACATAATGATTCCAAGGGGTGCTAAAGCACACGAGACTAAGATCCATCATGATAATCGATATCCCGACTATCCTTAGTCTCGCGCTTCTCTGACAAGAACCCGAGGAAGGACGATGACGTGCCTCTACCGGTGGTACCGATCTTCTTGTCTGTCGAACTGTTAGATGTGCATCACGCTCGATCGCTGTTACAAGGACACACCTCCAAGTTCCTTCTCTTCAAGTCCATCGACTGCAATGTGCTGCTGCAAGATGATATGCACTCGGTCCGACACGAGCAGGCGATCCTCGACCGAGGGGAGACCCTTCTCTACCAATGCGGCTATCTCCGAGAAGAAGCTTGGACTGATATTGAGTTAGTATATCGAACGTCCGCAAGAGGCGTAGTAGATGATAACATCTATACTTACACGTGGAAAACGACGCCGCTGCCAATGAAGTTGAGGCTTGACATCTTAGCTTCAGATCTTATAAGTATCGCGTCTTGGGAAATTACCAGTTGGGGTTGATAAGTCCACTAGGCAGAAGGTGGAAGCTAGATGCATGTTAGTAGCTATCATGAGACCCTCATGTTGGCTTATGCGCACCTGTAGGATACGCCATTGGCGCTGGAGAGAAGAAGTTGAATATTAGTTAATAAGAACAATTGGCGGAGGGATAGTCGACTAACACAATAGAGTGACCGGCTAAGATAATTCGTAAGTATCCATTGTATGTTGAAGCGACCTAGTCGTCTTACCATTGTGACCTCCAGCAGCACGAGCGCAAAGTTGTGCCCCAGGAGCAAGGATGTCGGTCAACTTTCCCTTCTGTATAACGGCATATCGTTAGAAATCAGTCGAGTAGCAGTCACGATAGAAAGAAGGATTTGTTGGTTTCGAATGGCAAGGGAATACGTACGCCCTCATCGCCTATGATTCAACAAGTTAGTATCTGTCCCTCATGAATATCGTAAATAAATCACTCCATGCTGGTACTTGGAATTGCCAGAGCAAACCAGCAAGAGGCAACGCAGAGAATGAGACAAAACCCACCCCATTGAGCACCAAGAATAACCTTTATCGTCATATTGTGCTGCTGTAAAATCCGTTGAACACGATGTTTGTCGATGTTGCAAGATAGAAAAAAAGGCGCGGGGCATGACGCGGGGCATCATCGGAGCGGGGCAGAAGTTTGCATGAGTTACGGTAGCACCGGCACCGGGGGCTGTGAATCATTCCAGTCATTTAAGGTACAATTGTTAATACCCCAAATAACCAAACAACTGCCCCTCTAAATTTATGATTGCGCTCCATACTGGTGTTTTTCTTAGTCACTACCTATGGATAGCAATGCTCAATGATTTATTGTACTACCTAAAAGAGCACTCATGACGTACTTCCTCGATATGGAGAGTTTACAAACGCTATCGTTGTGAGATCAGTTACCCAGGAAAACCTACTATTTCTGTTCGTCTTCAAGAATGCCATATGCCAAGCTTCAAGTCTTCATGGCATAAAGAGCCCTAGCCCTAGGTAGACAGGACTATTCACTTTACCTGACGAGTCTCAAAGCCAGATGTTCAAAGCGGGTCCTAATGATCAGCAGTTTTTCTCTCACATTTGGTGTTATTGACCAGAGAACAGCCCAGAGGATGATGCGATTTGGGGCTTGGACTAAAGTGAGCAGGCGGCAGAGATTTCTGCACATAGTGTATTGTTGTCATGGGGTTGAAAAGAGTGAAATACCTCCCAACCCAGGAAGTTTTGGTCGATGCCAATCAAGGTTTGGAGTTTCTCCCGATCGCGGCCAGGTACAGGAAATATGAGTTTATCTGATTATTTGCTTCTTCTACCCAAAAAGCTTTTTATCCAGTACCTACCATAGGCAACACCATGTGAGATGCTGATTGGTTGGAGTTTGTTAGGTGCATTGAAGTCTAGGTCAACGCTGAAAGCGGCAGTAATCTGAGCATTATCGGAGCCATTCTTCGATGGTGAATGAGATATACTTCACAAACAGGTCCTTCTAACGAGGTAACCGTTGTTAGTGTCACTTGCTAAATTCACGATCCTTAGTCAAGTGGTTGGGGCAGCATTTGATCAATTCGAGGTTTAAGTGCATATCACGTGCTGTCGCGTCACGAACGTTCGCAGTGTCTGCCACTCTTTGTTTCCTTTCCGGTCAATTCACTCCAATTTAGCCGCAAGGAGACACACTCTCTTCACTTTTCTTCTCCAACTTTGCAGCAAGTTACCTACTCACGCCCAAATTTACCTGGAAGATGCGTGACTCACCAAAATGATGGACTCCCAGTTGCTTCAAGCAGGCAGCAATGAGTCGCAGGATAGCCAGGCCATCATTGAGGCCTACAGGGCCGAGTTTGGCGTCGGCACGGTACGTCGACAGTGCAGCTGAAATGACTTTACACTGGGGTTTGCACCCATTCAACCAGGATGCGCTAACACTTGTATTGCTTCGTACAGCTTAGCAGTTCGCCTTCTAAAGCCGTGTCGTCCTCTAAATTAGGCATGTCAACCCCGAGACAGATGCCTTCAACCACAAGTGAAGTCGTCGTGCTATCATCGGATCCGACAGCCAACGGAAAAGTGGTATCCAAGGCCGTTACTTCTCACGACGCGTTAGCAGACAGAGCGCGCTCAGTTAGACCCGCTTCTAAGAGTGGCGATCCGTCGCACTGGGACGAAACAGGGTTGGCACTGACACACCCAAAAAAGCAATGTACTTCGAAGGCCGGTATACTAAAAGAAGATACCCAGGGCCTAGAGAATCGCGTGAACTCGAGTACTGACAGAAGCAAAACTCGAGGCCACGACACTTTTATTAAACCTCGAGATTTGAGCGACTCACATGCGCGTCATGACAGCGCGAAGCCGCAAGAAGTGCAAAACGATGCACCTAAGCCTCTGATCGGGGGAACGAAGCCGCCGAATAGCACTACGGTCGGCGCCTTGCACAAGATGGATTTTTCTCAACAAACCCCGACACAGGTCAATTTCGACCGTGATTATAGCGAATTTTGCGATATTATACCCTCAAGCCCTGTCAATGGTGATGCACAATCTGGATCTCTCGAGCCCCGGACTCTTCATGATGACGACACAGGGGCCGTCAACTTTGCCAACTTAAGCGAGCTGGGTCGACCTTCATCTCAGGTCTCAGAGGATGCAGGCTTCGAGAACACTAGAGGTGACTGGAGGCATCCTGATGGGACATCGCAGTTAAACAATGGCCAAACCCCGCACCGTCCCAATGCGCCGGCATTCGAGACGCCCGCTGTCCCCAAGAACCCGTTTGCTGCGAAACCGAATATTGCTGCCCCTCTAGCCGGAAGTCAATTGTTCGGCACGACGCAGTTTTCCTCGGCCGTTAAACACATTAGCCCAACATCGTCGCGGCCTTCTCCGAAGCTTTTCAACTCGAAGTCATCGAATCTTATAGAGACATCCCCATTAAAGAATAGAGCCAACGTCTCATCGCCAACCGATATCCGTACATCGAGTCCTCAACGCCTGCACGAGATACCCGAGACATCGTTAAGAGATGAGCATGGAGACTCTACACGAGTGCAAACGCCACTGGGTACTAGGTCTGCTGGGGGCGACATGATACCAGAGTCTCCTTCCTCCTCAGACCCTACGCCTCGTGCCCAAGCACCCAGGTCATCAAGTACTACTGAGCCTATGTCACATTACGAACCAATGAAAAAATCACAAGAGAGGAAGATCATGGGATCAATTGTGATTTCCCCCATGAACTCTGACGACGACTCCGACGACGCAATCCGACGGATGGCGAGGCGGAAGAGGATTGAACGGAAAAAGGCAAAGGCGGCAGAGGAGCTAGGTCGTGTTAGTTTCACACCAAAAATCAGACAAGACTCGGCAGAACAACCATCGAGGAAGAAGAGAAAACTTTCGCCAACTCAAAATTCCAAACCAAGCCATGCACAGCCCAAGGCTGGCAACCATCTCAGCAAGGGTCAGGACTTGCCTGCCCTCGTGGATGATTCTCAAAAAGGAGTGGTGGCTTCCAACGAAACTCTTCCAGTTGAATCTACCAAGGCCACTCCTGGGCACGGCGCTCCCGAGAATCAGCAGATTGACCACGACGGGGATGTCGTGTTGGTGGACGCTGATAGGGTTGTGGTAGATGAAGACATGATACCTGCTACCAGTCCAGCGCCATCCATGCCACCTACAGCACCTATCGATTACACAGAACCATCAGAACCTGAGCTACCCCGGCTCCGCATGGACGACGGGAACTTGCTGGAAGGCCCTAACGATCACTCAGAGCCTTCATCGTTACCCCCGCCACGTAGACGGACCAACAGGACCTATGGTCGTGCAGTCCGACAAAAACGCAGGAATCCTTTTCTCAGTTCTTCTAACTCGGACGGCTTGACGGGTGACATCGAGTCGAAACCGATGACCATGTCGTCGCCTTTGCATAAGGCAGCTGCTGTTTCCATGATAGAAGAAGAGTCGGAGCGGGAATTGCAGCCACTCCAGGAGAGGACCGTTAAGGCCGATGCAAATCCAACAGCACGGCGTAAGAAGACGGCCCGCGATGTTTACGCAGACCTCCCCCCACCGATGACTACTCGATCACGACGCAGTGATATACCTGAAGCTACTCCAGTAACCCCACTGGCCAGTCGCTCGGCTGGTCAAACGCTCCCAACATCATCGAGCTTGAGTGTTCTATCAACCACACCGGCACTTTCTTGCAAGACCACACCCGGAACGCAAGACTCACCTGGCTCCGAACGACCAGAATCAGTAACACTTCCATCTCCAGGAGGTAATCACAGCTTGCGCAGGCAGCATGCCCGATCAGGAACAAAATCAGAATCGCCCCAGCAAGCAGGGAAGTTGAGAAGGATATCAAAAAGACACCCACGTCTTGATTCTGAATCTACCGATGAATTGCACCCTTCGCCTGCCGTAAGCGTGCTAGAAAGGAGTATAGTACACAAATCTAGCAGGTCCTTCAAACAGAGCTTCGCTTCTGTACAGAAGACGGGGCGGCTGTTTGACGGCATGGTGTTTGCCCTCTCCTTTTCAACGCAGTTCAAAGCACAGGAGCGTAAGAAGATAGAGACGAAAATTATGCAGTCAGGGGGGTCAATTCTTGCAGACGGATTTCAAGACATGTTTGAGCACTCATCCATTATGAACACTATGAGTCCAGTAATGGATGAGGAAGACGCCTTGAGGCTTACCAAACTAAGCTACGATAGCGGATTCACGGCACTCATTGCGGATAATCATTCGCGAAAGGTCAAATACATGCAGGCATTAGCACTAGGTCTTCCTTGTTTGGCTCCTCAATGGATCACGACCTGCCTCGCCAAGGGGGCTATTCTGGATTGGGAACCCTATTTGCTTTGTGCAGGAGCGTCTACTGTGCTCGGAAACGCGCTTCGGTCTCGAATTTTGCCACCATATTCAGCAGCCGAAGCGAGACTGGCCGAAGTTATTGAGCAACGACCGCGACTTTTGGATGGGCAACGAGTCCTTGTTGTGGTAGATTCAAAGAAGTCCCGCAACGAGGCTAAGGAGCCTTATGTCTTCCTTGCCAGTGTTTTAGGTCCATCGATCTCGAGAGTGTTTTCGACACAGCAAGCACGAGAAGTGTTGCTGGAACACCAGAAATCTGGAAACCCGTTTGACTGGCTATATCTTGATAAAGGTACCGGAACAGTGGAGGCGGTTCTCGCGCCTGCGGAAATAACGGGCAATAAAAAGCGTCGGAAGTCGACAACAGCTCAGGCCAAGCTTGACAATATCCGCGTCTTGGACGACGAGCTTGTGATCCAGAGCTTGATTCTGGGTCGTATGGTGGAAGAAGATGAAATGTACACATAACACCTAAAAGGGTTTCTTTGTTTTTACACAGGCGTTGGAGGATCATTATTATTTTGGAGGATTAATACTGCAACTAAGGTTGGTGCATTGGAAGGCGTTGCGAAGCGGAACCTGAGGGGAGGTATATACCTAGTGCTGGCAGGCGTAACTAGATGGCCCCTGGCGTTTACATGAAGTTGTTTTGAATATATGGTTTTGCTACTGGGTGATTTGCGGTAGAACAAAGCGAAGGGTTACATCATCATGTCGTTATACACTGGCCGGTAGCATCTAACGAACGGGGCAGATCCTTTTGGTTCCCACTCTAATGGATCCTAGGCTTACGACAGTTTCAAGGAATTTGGGCATCAAGGCTTGTTAGGCGATGTGTTGGTGATCCATAGATTGTGGAGGAGTTTCGAGGGTGCCCTCGTAAGGTACGGCAAATATGAAAGTGGCATGCAACAGACATCCAACTTACCCCGATCACTAAGTATAGCTTTTATTCTATTATGATCTAAAGCCAGATGTCTTTAGCTGTTTCTTACTCATTTAGCCTTGGCATTCAAAAAGAAGCCAGAATCTGCTTTCCGGTGCTGTTAGTGTGCAATGCACGCATTCAACCGTCAATATTAATCATGCAGGGATCGATCATTTTCAAGGGTACTGCTGCAAGTCCCAGATATCCATCGGGCCTTTACTATGTAGGGGTCTGGAGAAGGAAGGATTAACTCCTTCTGCGCCTGAATCAAGTAGGGCAGTCTAGAAAGCCAAGAATTAAGCGCTTGGGATTTCCCATGTCTCGGCCTTGTGGTGGTGCCTTCCCATAGTTTGCTCGTAACCAAACCGCAATTGTTTCCGCCTCCCCCATCCCTCGCCACTATCAATCAATCAATGGAGAATCGACAAACAATCTAGAACATACCTAACTATCGACTGTTCGAGACCTTGTAGATTTGCCGATACCCGGAGCATGGCCGGCCATTTGCGAGAACGGTACCTGGTAGCGGTGGGTTATTTCACAAATTCCCTTGGCGGTTCGTTTTACAGATAGACTAATGAGTCTGTTTGATGGTGCAGGATTCGTGTGTTACCACACAAACTTTGAAGCAATTCACTCGCAATACGTATAAACAATCGATTTGCTCACGGGGATTCCCGAGAGCCTAAAGTACCTATATCGCCTTTTGGTTCGCTGGTATATACGTATCGTGTACATTGAGCACCAGTCCCTGCAGAGCGCCACTACAAGATCGAGAACATAGTCGCTTGCCAGGGATCAAATTCTCTTCGGAATGCTCAAGCTTGCCTTCTTTACTTCAATCTTAGAACTGTATCTCGAAGCCAAGCCTGAGTTTAAATGAGGGTCAGGTAAAGGTCGATTACCAACCCTAAAAATGGCCTCATGTTCGCCCAAGCTGGTTTCGGAACCAGCTCGTGAGCGGGAATCTTTTAAGTTGGTTCTACTACCGTTCCTAATTCTCCGTACTCGCATATAGCGGCTGGTTCACGTTTTGCGCAACTAATCACAAGTTACTAGGTATGGAGCGTCGTTGCTCAACGATATCGCAGACTCGCCAAGCGAAGGCGTCTCCCCTCCAGGCCAAAACACTCCCTCAGATAATACGTTCGATGATGCTGTTAAGCAACAAAAGACCTCAAGAGATACTGTACTTGCATCACTTGCGCAGTTGGGGCTATGGAAAACAGGCACCGATCGCGCCCTGATCTCTCTCTTCGATCGTAATCACCAATACATCGTTGCGGAAACGACCCAAACGTCATCCCTTGCACCTGGACCGATTCGATCGAGAAACGACCATGGGGAGTTTTGGTTATATCCTGGGATATTTCCTCGGCAGCTCTCAGTATGTGATCGGGCTCTTATGGCACAGAAAAACGACCCCTCTGCTCCTGAGACCGAGCTGCCTCTCACTCTGATACCAGACCTTGAAGCCGATGCTCGACTTTCGAAACTACCGCATCCCTTATCAGGATGTCCCGCTCGATTCTATGCTGCTGTTCCTATACGATCACCTGCCGGTGTAGATATTGGTGTATATTGTGTTGTTAATCCTCAGCCCATGGCGGCTGAGACATGGAGCGATAGCGATACCCAGGCTCTGCGAGAAGTCTCTTCGAATATCATGGACTATCTCCAGTCTAAGAGCGTAGGTGACGCTTACAGAAGAAGTGTGAGAATGACGAGAGGAATCGGCTCATTCGTTGAGAGGGAATCGACCATGGCAGGTTGGAGAGCCGGCGCTAGTTCTCCAGCATTCCACGACGATGCGACCAGAGAAGGTGCCCTAAATTCTGAACAGCAAGCTCTACAAAGATTTAGAGGTCTTAGTCTACAGAAGACACTACCAGTGCATGTACCAACCCAGGCCAACACTGGAAGCGAAACGACTGCTGTGAGCTCCGGAGACGCTGGGCAAGCGAACACGACCAGTGCTTCGTCGAAAAACCTGTCTGATCGAGAGTCCGAGGTCAACGTGAAAGAGAAAGCAATGGCTAAGATTTTCTCACGTGCTGCTAATCTAATACGCGAAAGTATCGAAATTGAGGGTGTCCTGTTTCTAGATGCTAATCTGGAGGCATCAGTCGTTGAGGGGATGCTTCATAACGATAGCCATTCGACTCCCGGGTCTTCATCTAGTAGCGATGAGACTTCTCACCAAACACCAGATGAAGATGAAAGGCGATGCTGTGGCATTCTTGGTTTTGCCACCTCCACATCATCGAGCATTAATTCAGATGCTGGGTCCAATCTCCATGCCGGCTTGCCAATGAAGTTACTTGCGGCTCTTCTAAGACGATATCCTACCGGCAAAATCTTTAATTTCGACGAGGATGGCGAACTTTTATCCAGTGGATCATCTGAGGAAGATTTCTCTGCTTCCGTGTTCAGACAAAATGATCTTGCTGAGGGCTCGCCAACGGTCCTTTCCAGTAAGAAGGAGCGCCCTTGGTCAAGGTCTTCAGAGGGGCCATCCTTATCAAGAGTATTCCCCGGTGCTAGAAGTGTGGCTTTCTTGCCTGTTTGGGATCCCAAACGTGATCGATGGCTGGCAGGAGGCTTTACCTACACTATGACACCGACAAGGTCCTTTACTATCGAGGGCGAATTGAGCTATCTGAGGGCTTTTGGCATGCTAGCGATGTCGGAAACCCAGAGGCTTGAAGCTCTGCTGGTAAATAAGGCACAGTCGGATGTACTTGGCTCCTTATCTCACGAGTTGCGGACTCCCCTTCATGGAGTAATGCTTGCAGCAGAGCTTCTTTCTGATACGCAGCTGGACGTCTTTCAGGGGAACTTACTGCGCACCCTAGAAACATGTGGTCGAACACTTTCCGAGACGATCGACCATCTTCTATACTTTTCCAAAGTCAACCAAGTTGCGGTTCACCGGAAGAGAGAACGCCGGGCACGAAAGAGATCCATCGTTGCCGACCCTTCCGCAACAACAGCAGCGCGTACTTCCATGTCTGAAGTCCGATTAGACGCTTTGGTTGAAGAAGTCATGGACAGTGTCTTTGCTGGTCATGTCTTTCGACGTAACGAAGCCGACAAGGTCTGGCAAACTAGCAACAGAAGTGGACGCCTGGATATTGATGACGCACAGTCTCCTGATTCGAATGAGTTGACTGGTGGTCAGTTCGATGATACTATCAAGTACGAAGTTCCACTTGGACACGGAAGCCAGGTGGCAATCTTCCTCGACATTGACCCCTACGTACCGTATCGCTTCCATGTAGCCGCCGGTGCATTGCGACGTGTGGTGATGAATCTCTTCGGAAACGCGTTGAAGTACACGCAACACGGCACAATCACGGTATCGCTTTCCCAAAAGCCGTTGTCTTCTGAAAACCAGGACAGTGACAGACGAGTGATCCAGATTTCTGTTACAGATACTGGTCAAGGTATTTCCCCAGACTTTCTCCGTAACGATCTCTTCAAACCGTTCTCTCAAGAAAACCACCTTTCACACGGTACTGGGCTAGGATTGAGTCTGGTCAAGAAGATCGTAGCGTCCATGGGCGGCAAGATATCGATGGAGAGTAAAGTCAATGTTGGAACTACTGCAACTATCACATTACCTCTATGTCGGTCGAACGATCAGGACCCCTTACACCAGGGAGACGATAAGAACGAGGTTGATGAGGAGGCAAAACGATTGAAAGGATTGCGGGTGCGGTTAATTGGCTTCCCTTCCGAGGATGAGATCAAGTCACGCACAGCAAGCGGTATTCCAATGTCTGCTATGCGGACCATGTGTCAACGGTGGTTGGAGATGGACGTTATTCATGAATCTTCATACCGGGACGTGGCACCGGACCTCGTGCTGTGCAACGAGATGGCGATGGATGATCCTGTTTTGAGCAGCGAAGAGCTTGTTAGATCTCCTGTGGTTGTTGTATGTGCAAATGCCATCACAGCGCACAAGCGATCTTCGGAGCGGACAACATCCGAGGAAAAGCGAGTTTATGAGTTTGTTTCTCAACCGTAAGCAACATATAAACCCTGAATTCTCGGCCTACTAACATGGTGCCATAGTATTGGCCCACATAAGCTTGCGAGGATTCTTCATATAGCTTTCCGTCGATGGGGAGACTTAGAAGCTCTGTCACCACCGATGCCGACGAAGGTGGATGGAGAATCCTCTGACCAACAACCCGACGACTCAGCAAGGCCCTCGAGTGGAGGAACTACGAGATTCAATGTTCCAAATGATAGCCCTACGCCGTCAGGCTTGAGAACGGAGTCTATGGAACGCCCTGGACCGCAAACACGGGCTTCTCCGGCAAATGCACCCACAGAGGCATCAAAGGAATCATCTTCGACAAACGGAACTAAGAGTTTTCTATTAGTTGATGACAATCCCATCAACCTCTCAGTATTGTGCGCTTACATGAAGAAGCTGAAGAGCAAGTATGCTACAGCAGCAGATGGACTTGAGGCTGTAGAAAGATTTCAAGAAAACCCCGACCTATTCAGCTGCATTTTAATGGATATTAGCATGCCGCGAATGGATGGTATCGAAGCTACAAAACAGATACGAGCTTTTGAACATAGCAATGAGCGGGAACCAGTAGTTATACTTGCCTTGACCGGTCTGGCATCAGCAAGTGCTCAACAAGATGCATACGCAAGCGGCGTGGATGTTTTCTTGTCTAAACCAGTCAAACTCAAGGAGTTAAGCACTATACTCAGGGAAAAGGAGTTGGTATGAGTGTTAGATAAGTACAAGACAAGCGTAACAGGTACACATTCGATGAGGATATGATATACATAGATCGGTAGACAGAGATTGCTAGGAGTTCGGGGTGAACGTTGAGTTCAGCATGCAAAAGATTACCTACGATATACTCGGGTTGAAGATCTTCTCAGATGCGGTCCAAAACTTGATGCTACTTGAGTACACTCCCTCCCATATTTCCACATTCCAATGCTATCATATGGTAGATATTTCTGATCGTAAGGTTTGATTGATAACTGTGCAACCTCAAATTGACAAGCATAAATTTCAAATTAAGTCACGAAAACGTATTGGACCGGATGTCTCGGCGAGCTGATGCACTGTCATGGTGAGATGGGACTCGGGTTTTTGGCATCAGCCGAGAGCATGTGTTTGGGTTTTATTGTCAGCTCCTGAGTGCCGAGAGGTCACAAGGCCCTGGCACTAATGGACGTTAGTGGTGACACTGCATCGATAGCTAGGATCTGTGGGTGTAAGAGTCTGTGTTCATTTTGCTTTATGGAGTGGCATGTTTAATTATCGTGACATACATAAGAGGTATGCGGGGGCTCATGTCTCTGCTCCATGCGATGTATTCATCTACCAAGGTCCGGGCGTTTAAGAGATATGACTGGGGTAAATTGTCCTGATCGAAAGTATTCTGAGTTTGTCATCATTTTGAATAAAAGAAAGCCTGCCCTATTCTGAAGCTCAGCTTTTAGCGTAGATCTTCCGCGTGGCAGCTGTGATACCTTTACTGAGTAGGACGTTGATTGGATATAATGCTCAAAGTTTAGGCATAAGTTTATGTAGCTTGAAATACTAGACTATATGGTGCAGAGAGACAAGACGATGAATAGGCAGTGAATCCAATGAGGTCAAACAAATAAACCTGCCAAGCTGATGTATGTCGAATTAAAACACCTTGAAGGCTAGGTAAACCAACGGCGCACTTAGGTAGTCAAAGACTTTGTTACCAAGTAGTAGCCAAGCCAGCCAAGTCGACACTATGTAAAAATGTGATAAAGGTCCGGTGTTTTGGGGTCTCGGTCATTAGAGCTTGGCAAACTGGATAAGGAAGCCAAGATTACGATTTCCATGGAACCAACAGTTTTTGTAACAAGATAGGAGTCATGCACAGACCCATCCCAAGAAAAGGTCTACCTAGATGAGCCAAATCCAAAATCCTAATCCAGCCGATATGTTCTGATACGATACCAGATTTAGATATCACCGTGGCATTGAGTCCGGGATACCCGGAAGGCTACTGCACCAAGATTCGGAGGCGGGGGGCGCAACGGGACGATTCATGTGCAGTCGGTTTGTCATCTTACCCGTCCCTCCGTCAGTGAGATGATTTTCTTTGAATCGGGTTTTACTCAACCTCATGAATAACGGCACCCGCGGAACATATTCGGGGGCTCTAGAAGGTAATAAGAAAGAAGTTTTGCATGAGCGGCTGTCGAATGATGGTGGTTGAAGGGCACGGGCAAACAACACCATGGTCACGTCTATGTACGTCAGTTAATTGTCAACCCTGAAGACATTTAGATTACCCCTGTTTAAACAGAGACAAAGAGACGCGGCCAGTGGAGATCAAATAATTTCTTTTTTTTTAAAAAAAAAAAAAAATGACAATACCACTGCATTGCGAGCATGATGCTATTTGCACTTCTGCAAGATAAGCTTATACACTAGCCAACTCATTCTGAGACAGACTCGTGGTGTTACGGTATTTTGTCCATCTCTTACAAGCTTGCTATCAATGACTGGTCCATTTACCTTTTCCATCGCATGTCAGCAGTATAAAGATGTAGCGGGCGATCCATTACCACAAACACCCCTGCCTAGTTCCGCCCGGGCGCTTCTCTTTTAGATGTGCCTGAAGCACTGCAATTGGCTGATCAGCTCCAGGACCCTCTACAAACAAGCCGGCATCCGGCAACAGGGCGGGGGTTGGAAGTGCTTGGGAGCTTGGGCTCATGGGTATTCCTTGTTTGGGACACTTAGACAAGACATGTCGTGTGCCCTCACAAATGTCCATGACCTACCTAGGCTATAGTAACTTACCGGGTACACGCAGAAGAAAAAAGGAACTACCAATTACACATTGGATCATTCTTTCTTGGCTGACACTGAGCTGTTCCTGTAACGTGCCTAGATACTAGCCATGAATATCAACATCAAGTCTATGCCCGAGCGTTCCGCTGGTCTCTCTCGTTCATCAAAACCTACCTCCGCCCCTCATGCAAACGACTTCTTGTATGTACTCCTCTTCCTATAATCTTTTGAAGTTTTAGAGCAATTTTTTTGCCTGATACCATTTTTGCATTCTCTTTGCTTTCATTTGCCAAACCTTGGCTTGGCAGGGGTGACTGCATCTATCGCTTCCTGACTGACATTGAGCTTCGTCAACACCATCAGATCAGGCATTTCACTACGAATAAGCTTAATTTCGCCATCAACTTTCTTCATCTCTCTTCAGTATGGGAGTCGGTTCATTTCTCGAACCACTTGTCGTGGTGACCCTTCTTTTTGGAGGCGCCTACTTCAACCGCAGCAAGGACTACAACTTCTGGACCAACAAGTCAGGCTTCGCCAGCCTCAAGAGCTACAAGCGCTCCGATGACCTACCCAACCGAGACTCAACAGACAGTCTGATGAGCGGCTGGAGTGGTTCGCGCTCACCAAGACTTGACTCTCATAAAAACACACAATCGAGTCTGCGCCGTCGCAAGTTACAAGTCCTTGGCTACAAGCGCATCGTTTCTACGCCAAACACTCATGTATTTAAGGATCGTCTATTAAGTCGACTTTTGAAGAAGTTGCCTTTCTTAGTTGAGTGCTGGTACTGGTTCCTCATCTACTTTGTCTACCAGGTTGGTCGCGCAATTACTGCGTTGACCCTCGATGAGGGTACCGTCGATGTTGCCCGCCGACACGCCCTACAGATTATCCACCTCGAACAGCGTCTTCATATCTTCTGGGAGGTTGATTTCCAGAAATGGTTCCTCGCGCGACCAACTATTCTTCACTGGATCAACCGCATCTACTCCTTCATCCACATCCCCGGTACGATTATGTTCCTCGTGGTGCTCTACTACTTCACAACCACCCGCCATCGCCGTTATGCTGCTGGTCGCGTGCGCTCCGATAGTGTAACTGCTGGTCCTGCTCTTTATGAAGCTCGTCGACGAACTATGGCTATGTGTAATCTGATTGCGTTTATCGTCTTCACAAGTTGGCCTTGCATGCCGCCTCGACTTCTGAGTGACCCTGAGTATAAGGGCACTGATGCCGAGGAATCAAAGGGTTTCGGCTTTGTCGACACTGTTCACAGTGGCACTGGGGAGAGCAGCGTCTGGACCACTAACAAATTCTGTAACCAATATGGTAAGTGAAGCTAGCAAATGCTCAAGGATACAATGCTAACTCAACTCCAGCTGCCATGCCCTCGCTGCACTTCGGTTACTCTCTCCTCGTCGGTCTTACAGTCGCTACCATCCCCGTCACCGGCCTGCGACCCTACTCATTGAAGCGATTCATTATTGTTGCTCTAGGACTGTCATACCCAGCTCTGATCTTGACTGCTATTGTTGCTACAGCCAACCACTTCATACTGGATGCTGTAGCTGGTGCCATGGTCTGCGCGATTGCCTGGAACTGCAACGATTTCCTGCTCAACTTCTGCATTGTCGAGGACTACTTCCTGGCTTTGCTACGCCTTCACAAGCCCGTGAACTGGACCGACCCTGAGACGGCTGTCGAGCCTGAGTTCCAGAGTGGTCTCATGACTGAGGATGTTTGAGAAGACCAAATTGGACGGAAACAAGAACGAGCCCCATGACCTTTTTATTTTTAACCATGTTTTTGTAAGCGGTTCTTGAGCATGAGCTTTCGAGGCGGTCCACGCCGATATGTTGAGAGTATGGTATTTCACTCTTCGAGAGCGACATCATTGATCATCTCCTTTCTGATGATCGAAAGGACAGCAAGTATGGATCCATGGCGCGCAGATGGCAGTCATGAATATAGGACACCATAAGATGCGGTCAGCCAGATACCTGCATTATGTAGCAGGCTCCTGACGTTGATAAACCCAGAGAGGGAATAACCTTAATTTGATACTATCAATATAATCTGCTGATAATGTCGAGGATTGAAATGTATGCTGCCAAGTCAAGTTTTCTGCTACCCTAAAGGATGTAGTGTCCAGACCTAAGCATAAAATCAATTCGCCCCATGTTGTTTACGTTGGCATCCACGTATTTTCGGTGCGTGGTGTGAAAAGCATTGAAACCATTCCGTATGCCCGTGACGACGCTCGTTAGTGAGATTATTTCCTTCGCCTGCCAATAAATGCAGCCATGATACCGTGGACGTGATCAACCTGTTAAGCGTTGATTATCATGGGTACTTACGAGCCAAGTAGAAGTCATCAATTTTACACCAAATTCAGCCACAAGCGTAAGTACCCCTGATAACAGGAGGTGGGGTGCTTCTGTGGCGGGGCACGTCGTCATCTGTGATCCGTTTGGGCAGGAGACAGCAGCTGCCTTCATGCTTGCCTTTACTCACATGCCACCCAAAACGACTACGCATCTCTTTTTTCATCGTGACCATTTAAACGCTTTCTCTTTTATACCTATAAACTCTATCTGTGTTGCCTCTGCAGTAAACCAAGTAAATAGATCAAGCTCTTACCCACAACAACTTGGAGCTCAGAGCTCAACTTCTTGCTATGTCGCAGCAGGATACTGGGGCAGCTGATGCCCCGCCACAGCAATCCTCGAGACGATCTGCGTCACCATCAAACAGTTTCTATGCGTTGAGCGACGATGAAGAGGGCGAATATAACACTATCAGAAATGCCGAGACAGGAAGAGGCGTCAAACTTCTCTTCTCCAAGAGCAAGGTGAGTAGACTCTGAATCCACATATTGCGCAAGTTGCATTTGGAAGAGCGTGGGACAGCAGCTGACAGTCGCAGGTTTATGTGCACCCAACACCATCTTCAAAGGACAACATCCCAGGATATATCGCACTTCTTCAACAAAGAGGTCATAATGAAGAGCGACCTTCTTCGTCTTCTTCACACGATTCGCAAAATATCGCTTCTTCAGACCTACTTCTTGCTTGGATCCCCGAATCGTCACTCGGCGACTCTGCTAGCATCTACGTCAAGGTCGACCTTTGCGATGGAGACTCGCCCCCGAAGCAGTCTTATTTGGTACCTCCTCCACCGACCGTTACGAGCCATGTTGGATCTGTTGGAGGATATGCCTTTGCGATTCCAGTGAGCGCTGTCTACTCGCTTCTCGTTCGTCCTCCCAGTCTTGGCTGGTGGTATGGATCTGTCATCATCAATTCCCGTGCGGGTGACAGCTTCCCTGCGCTCTTCTTCCACGATAACGAATGTCAAAGCACGATTCTTCAAAAGAAGAAGATCGCCCGCGACACATTCGACCCTTTTGGAGAATCTGGTCAGATGTTCTGGGGTGGTGATGAGGTTGTAAAGTGGCTGCGTCGTTATATCAAGATTGAGCGATCAGGTGCTGAACCTAACATCTACTTGCTCGAGCCGTCAAAGGAGGATAGTGAAGCATTTGGTCATAAACTTACATCCAGCCCGTCGCAAATTGGTCGCCAGGATAGCTCAGTAGGAGCGCAGCAACGCGGTGCGGGGGGGCCTTCAAATCGAGATGCGGAGATGGACCCTTTCGTAAAGCTGATTAAGGAGACCGGCTGGAATCTTATGGAGAAGTTCAGCAAAGTCACCACGTTCACACGAAGAGCGGCCCAGGATATCGTCGAGAACCCAAATCTTCCACCACAAGTGAGACGATTGCTAAGGAATCCCGAAGTCCAAACGCTCCAGGATGAGTTCGACAGCGCCAGAATATATCTAGCGCGTTGGGCTATGGGTATTCAGGAGCAGAGCGATCGCGATCGGAGACAAAGGATATGGTCCGCTCACGACGTGATGGAGCTTGAGGATACTGACGTTGGCGAGTTCGAGCTATTAGAAGGCGCCAGCAACCTCTCACTCGAAGAACGTCGCAAGGCGGTGACAATGAAAGAGTGGAACACCTTTTTCGATCCTCAAACTGGCCGCTTAGCCGTAACTATTGATGAAGTGAAGGAACGAGTCTTCCATGGAGGTTTGGATCCTGATGATGGGGTCCGAAAGGAGGCCTGGCTTTTCCTCCTCGGCGTTTATGACTGGTACAGTACTGCTGATGATCGAAAGGCTCAGATGGCCTCTCTACGTGACCAATACTACAAGCTTAAGCTGGCTTGGTGGGAGAGACTTGAGGGCGATGGAGGCGAGGGCGAGACAGGAGAGTGGTGGCGCGAGCAAAAGGGACGAATTGGTAAGTTGCTCACCATCCCTCAGCCTTTCTCCCCTGAAAGGTTTGCTAACTTTACGATTTCTACAGAAAAGGATGTCCACAGAACAGACCGCAACGTGCCTATTTTTATGGGAGAGGATATTCCTCATCCTGACCCGAGCTCACCTTTTGCCGAAGTTGGCACCAATGTGCATCTCGAGCAAATGAAGGAAATGCTCCTGACTTATAACGAGTACAATAAGGATCTCGGTTATGTCCAGGGAATGTCTGATCTTTTAGCGCCGATCTACGCTGTAATCCAGGATGATGCTGTGGCCTTTTGGGGCTTCCAGAAGTTCATGGAGCGTATGGAACGCAACTTCCTGCGAGATCAGTCTGGCATGCGTAATCAACTCCTGACACTAGATCAGCTCGTGCAGTTCATGGATCCTGTACTCTGGAACCACCTTCAAAAGGCTGACAGCACCAACTTCTTCTTTTTCTTCCGAATGCTCCTGGTATGGTACAAACGCGAGTTTGAATGGTTGGATGTTCTGCGATTATGGGAAGGTTTGTGGACAGACTACATGAGTGCCAACTTTCACCTTTTCATTGCATTGGCAATTCTCGAGAGACACCGCGATGTTATCATGGAGCATCTGCAACACTTTGATGAGGTGCTCAAATATGGTGCGTATTTACATTCTTAACAAGATAACAAGACTCGATCGTATGCTGACAATCTTCAGTCAATGAGCTCTCCGGTACAATCGATCTCGAGGCGACTCTCATCAGAGCAGAAAGCCTTTTTAAGAGATTCCAAAGACTTGTCGAGGCAGTTGACAAGAAACAAAACTTCCCTGCTCCTCGATTCAATCCCAAAAACGCCTCTGGTCCTTCAGAATCAGTAGAGCCAGGACCTTCAAAGGATGGCAAGACACCCAGTAAGGGCAAAGTTAATGAGCCTGCGGCACCCCTACCGCAGCCAAAGACGATTACCCCTGAGTTGCGCAAGCTGCTGAGTAAGGAGGTGGAGGTGCTTCCCAGGACAACTGTGGCTAAGAACGGTGATGGTATGCCGAGCAAGTAACAGTCTGTCTTCAGTTCCGCTATATCTTGTTGGACAAAGATTTGTTGCGTGTACTTTTATACTTCAAGGGGTTACTTCACTAGGCGTTTAATCAACTTTTGCAGGGAGTTATTGGCATTACGGCAACTTGAGCAACATTTGATTTAGTTCGGTCAGGTGCGGCTGCCGAAGGGGGTACATGATATATCTTATATTTACTGTTTGAAGCATGATATTGAGTAGTAAAAATCCATTATCTTATGAAACGCCTTTCTATCCTTTCAAGAAACGTGAACGCCATACATCCAACAGGCCTCCACCTTCACTCCTCGAGGCCCCTACGAGCACAGTGCCTTCTACAAACAAGGTTCCTTTACCTGTATCCTCGTGGTCCACTAGGCAATCCCCTCCTCAGACCAGCATTACCGCCGCTACTTGCCTGGTCATACATCCCGCCTGGCCCAAAACGGTCCTCGTAGTTACCACCGCCACCTCCATTGTTACCAGCCGGAGGCTGAAAGGGCCCTTGACTTCCAGCCTGAGGACTTGTCGTACGTGATCCGCCGCCGCCCCAGAGCCTTTGTCGTAGCCTATCCTGTGCAGATCCTCCTCCGGTACCAGCACCTCCAGGCGGCACGCTCGCAGTTTCGGGCCTACCGAACTGACCACCTGCATTCTGGTAGCTTCCTGCACGCTGCTGGCTCGGTAGTGGTCGTCGAGAAACATCGCCGCCCCCTGGTTGTAGCGAGGCGGGTGTGCGTCCACCTCCAGCGCGAAGACTTTGAGGTGCTTGTTGCTGCTGCTGTTGGGGGCCGTTATCCCATAGACTGCTGAGACCTCCATGCTGCTGTTGCCCCTGGGCACCGAAGCGCTGACCGGCCTGTGGCGTCATCGTGGGTTGGACGGGTTGCTGAGCTGGGGCCTTAGGGTCGGGTGGCAGCCATGCAGGAAAGGGGCGTCCCTTTTCGGTGTAGTAACCGCGGAGGACGCGGCATACATGAGTATCGTCTTCGGTGTCGCCATCTTGTTCGCCTGAGAGCAGGTTCTGACGAAGAGAGGAGATTTGAGACGACGTCTTTTGGACGAGGTTGGAGTACCAAGACGCCATAATGTAATATGTTTATCCTATGATAATAATTCCGTAGACAATACAATGGTGCGTTTTCGCATCGGTGGGTGCTTAAGAGCTACAAGTTGCGCGCGTGTCTCGTGATGTGGGTTTGTTCGCAGTCGGTTCAAGGAGCGGTATCGCTGTCCAGGGTGTAAGATTATGTCGTAATTGGGCCTTGTGACGGTGAGCGCAGTGATACTTTGCCTACGCAATTGATTCCGTGTGCAGCCAGCTGCTATGGTTGATATAAAATCAGGATTAGAGGTTGTTGCAAGGGTCGAGAAAGGGTCAACGCTGGCGAGTTAAAGAGGGGAGAGTTGAGTTGGAGGTGAAAGTGACGCAGGGATTCTTGGATACCTATGCAATGCAAGTGGGCTGGAGAGTTTCATAGCTGCCTGAGCTAATCATGCGCTGCGGTTGGGCGGGGCAATTCAAGGTAGGGAAACGAACATATCTAGGACTTGATAGTGGGGCAGGTCCTGACTATAAAAAGAGTTTGTTTAAAACTTTACTTTGATGATAGAACCAAGCAGGACTTCAAATGATAATGAATTTCTACTACGAAAAGTCACAAGTGGGCCAATGGGATCATTAAACGGCAGTCTATTTGGTATGAATCAACTGCCAAGCAAACAGCTTCGCAGAAATAGAATATTGTACTGTAATGCGCCCAGATGGCATAAGATAAGGACCACCATGATGCTTTTCCTTTCCTTTCCTTCTCCCCATTTTTCATCTTCTTCAGAAAACGCAAACTCCTCAAACGCCGAGGCTTTACTTTGCAGACGGCAATTACCACGACAGGTCGTTGGTCAACATCAGCTTCTCCTTCTCCTGCTGTCTGGGCTTCTTGTTCTTCATCTTGATAGCCTTTCCACGCTTTCGCTTGTTGCCAGCCTTCTCGCTCTCGGACTCTTCACTGTCGTCCTCGTCCTCGTTCTCCTCGTCTTCCTCATCGCTGCCGAGCCACTCCTCGAGGTCACCAAGCTCATCGTCGCTCTCGCCAATGTCAGAAACGTACTCGACCTGGTTCTCAAGGTTGTCATCCTCCTCACTCCATTCAGCCTCCTCGCCATTCTCGTCAAGACCCCTGTCCATATCCGTGTCACGTTCGCCCTGACCCTCGCGCTCCATAGCGTTAAGAACCTTCTTCCAGATGTGCTCGTCAACGTTGAGGGGCTGATCACCGTAGGCTCCCTGTCGTAGACGCTCAACAAGCTCGCGCTCAATGGTTCGCTCGAGTTTGGCAGCAGCCTCGGCCTTGCGTTCACGTGCCTGCTCACGATGCTTGATCTTGGGTGCCATCTTCGGCACAAGCTTCTCGCCCAGTCTTTCCTCCTCGGCGGCAATGCGACGCATGCGGATTTGAACTTGCGTAAGTCTCGTCAGCCTCTGCTTGCATTTATGGACGGCCCATTTTGGCCAGTAAAGCAGAAGGTTGTCTATTTGAGACAAGGCCTCAGTATAATTAGCTGAAAGTTTACGCTTCTCCCAGAGTTTAGAGGGGAGATGCGATCTTTCTGCAGTCTTCATGAACAAGTATAGCTTGTCTCCTTCCTGTCTCACAGTTGCATAGCGAGTGTTGGCGAGAGGACATGATTGACGATTGCAAAGACCAGTCACATTATACTCCGAACGGCAGAATGAAGATTCTTTCGCTTTGGTGTGTGGCGTTCTGTTATAGAGGTTAGCAAGTCCGCTATCTTGTGTCTAGTGCTCGTCGTGTCTTGTTACGCCTCATGGAAGAGGAAGAACCGCAAGACCTTGAAGAACGATGAGGAAAAGAGTTGCTTACTTTAGGCGTAGACTGCAAAACCCTTGCTGTCCCGCGATGATATTCCAGACTACCTCATCAGAGGCCATCGTGAGGGATGTTAAAGGTGGTAGCGCAAAAGAGTATGCGAAGGTTTGGTGGTTTATGAAGATTCTAATGTCTAGGTTGACAACTTTTTTTTTTCATAGCCCGATTAGATACGGCTAATCAAGTTGGGAGCCCACTATAAGCTACTGGCGGTGAGCCAATCATAGGCTTGATTACCGGTACCCATCCCCGGTGGCTAATGCAGCGGATACTGGTTTCTCCGAACCGCTTGCGCCGCGGCTCTGCGTCACCCTGCAGTACGTACCATGACAGCTGCGATAGCATCACGTTGGAACTTGGCCAGCTTAGCCGCGTAACTCACCATCAACAAATTTTCGTTCACCAGACTCCACGAATCTCGCCGCCTTGTCGCTATACCACTTTATAATATCTCTTCGACCGATACGGCCTCTCCTTTCTCTCCCCACGGGGAATCTCACTCGTCGAAATCGCCGCATACCAGTTCAATATAGACACCACTGCCCAACATGACTGCCGGGCTCAAAACCATCATCGCACTCTCCTTCGTGCTCGCCGTTGGGTTCCTCCTCGTTATTCTATCCTGCGCGCTATGGAAGGAGTACTACCCTCTTCTCGTCGTTGCCACCTTCGTCATTGCGCCCATTCCCAACTGGATCTGCGGACACTGCGCCAATCCCGATGATTTCGTCGAGAGTTCCGGTGCTGCGGTTCTAGATCTTGGACGCTTCTTTACAGGATTCTTTGTTGTTATGGGAATTGGTAAGTCTCACCGTTCCTGGTCGAGTAGTGGTTTAGCACAGGGTTCAATACCGTTCACGTGGCTAATTCTTGTGCAGCTCTTCCCGTTGTCCTCGCGCACGCCGGCCTCATCGCAGTTCAAGCAATGGCTATGTCCATAATTGGCGGTCTTTTGATTTACGGAACAATTGTCAGCTTCGGCATGTTCTTCCACGAGGAGCAAGAATTCTAAATGCGTGCGCGCGATAGAAGCGCATGAAGTCAGGATAAATGAGATGGAATAGCGACTGAGAAGGTATTTCGCCTTTCAGCAGGAAAGAGGAGGGTAATTGCTAGCATAAAGCCTGTACAACGCGTGTATGATCACAAGAAGACAAAGGAGTCACATTTGGCATCCAGCGGGGTTTTAAACATGGTTCTCGGCTACTCACAAAGGGGGGTAACGGCAATGAGATGGTTATAGTCGGTCGCCAATGCTATTCTTTTTATGGGCGTCATATAAATCGTATCATCTACTATTTTCGTAATGCTTGCCTTCCCTGTCTATGCTGTTGAAATCCAAACCCAAAAACTCCGACGATGTGTACGTTGAGGTATCATGTCTAAAGTCAAATGCTGCGCCATTCCTGCCCAAACGTCTAATCCAATATGGCCTTTCCCTTGAGAACTGGCACTCAAGCTGCGTCTCTGAATACACCCATGGGACCGGCAAGCTTGGTAAACATCTCATCCCTTTCACCTTCAGGCGTGCTGAGAATAGTTACGGCACCTCCAGCTCCAATCCTCCATACTTCTTTCGGCTCAGTCTCATCTTCTTGAGGAGGAGCCTGCTCATCATCCCATCGGAACATAGTCCGGATGGTGACACTCCAATCGCCTGCACCGGTGACATCCATATACCCTACGACGCCCGAGTATAGACTTCGCTCGTGGTGACCCTCGATAACCTGCAAGAGCTCGCAACTGCGTTTCTTTGGCGCTCCTGTCATACTTCCGGGAGGGAGAGCTGCAGCTAGAGCATCTAAGCCAGTATATGGGCAGTGAGAGTCAAAGCTACTTCGACGAGCACCGTGAGGCTTATGTCCGTTGCGTCCCGGTAGCTGTCCATTAACAACCGTGATCATCTGGAAGACAGTGGCATATTCTTCCACCTTCATCAAATCAGGGACTGCAACATGGCCGACACCACAGACGCCATGCAGATCATGTCGTACGAGATCGACAATCATGAGGTTCTCGGCCACTTCCTTCGGCACATGGAGGATCTTCTCAGCCTGCGCTACTGTCGATACAGCTTCTGACTTGCGAACAGTACCCTTCATTGGCCTCATTGAGCACAACCCGTTGCTATCATGACGCAGAAAGCGTTCAGGGGAGCAGCTGAGCATTGTGGCACCACCAAGTCGGATGAAAGATCCAAAAGGAGCGGGCTGTCGGTTTCGTAACGTTTGGTAAATATGCCAAGGGGTATTCTCGTTGTTTCGAGAACAAGGCCTTTCCATCGTGGTTTGTGATGTCAGGCAAAGTTCATACGACTCTCCTGCTGCGATAAAGTCTTGGCACACTCGAACCTGCTCCTCATATCTATCGGGTTGCGGTGTTGTGATGTTTACTCTCTCGTGTTGAACAAAGTTGCCGTTGAAATGCCCGTTGATGTCGTTACCTGCCTCTGAAGCTCTCTGATATAAGCATCGTTGAATCTTTCCCGTCATTCTTTCAAGCCACTGGTCATCCGATCCCCGAGGTCTCAGGTTTTGGACGTATGCGACACCAGCTCGGTGATTCAGAACGACGCTCTTGGTGACCCATGCCAAACAGATATCAGGTCTCTCGTGACCCCTATTCTCTGGCACCATATTCTTCTCGAGGCCGTGGAGACCCATCTCGTAAGTGATAAACCCCATGAAACCACCCTTGAAAGCCGAGCTTGACTGGTCGAACCCAGAAGGGTAGCTTCGCTTCTCCCAGAAATCTGAAATTATCTCCCAGACCTTCACCGTACCATCTTCGAGACTGATTGTCTCGGTCCTATCGCTGTTGCCAGCTTTACCTGGAAGCCGGACGGTGACATAATCGTTCGAGACGTTGTATTCAACTCGAAGGGCTTGCTCGACGTCTAGAGCAATAATACTGTTCAAGGCCAATGCATCACCATTCTTTGAACTCGATGAGTCAAGAATGACTGCTTCTCCTTCAACCAGTCCCAGAGCCTCGACAATCTCCGGTACACCAGCTCCTTGGGGTAGAGAAATTTCGCGGTGTGTGTACTCTGCTGCTTTCGCGAAGTCTCGCAGGGACCCCGTCTCAACATGTGATGCAGACCACCATTCTCCTGATAAGCGTTCTCTATGCGCAGCTGCAGACTCCAGGTGGTTCGGTGGTGAGAGAGTCTGGATTTCCAGTAGAGGCCCCTGGACTTGTCGGCCGTGATATCTGTTCCATTGCAGAGCAGCCTGAAACCAGTTGATGATAACCCCTTGTGCATTCTTCTCTGTGCAAACAGACTCTGGGTGGTATTGAAGACCCCAGAAGGGCTTCTTGAGGTGTCGCACACCCTGCAGAATTTGCTCTCTTCGCCCATCATCTCTTATCTCTGTAGCCCATGCCAGAGGTGCAAACTCCAAAGTCGGCTTCCAACGGTTCTCTTCCTTCCAACCATCACTGTACTGTCCAATATCCACGCACAGACTGTGGTATAGAGTAGCCTTGAAAGATGGTACTCCACGGAAGATGTCCTCTCCCTGGTGCTCAATTTCTCTCACCATACCATGTAGGCCCCTCTTCAATCTTCTCACGACCCCACCATGCGATCCAAGTAGACTTTGGAACCCAAGACAAATGCCTAAAACAGGCAATTGGCGGTGCTCGGGAAGATCCCAGAGCAGGTTGAAAGCTCCCACATCCTCCGGGTTAAGTGGCGATCCAGGACCAGGGCCGCAAACTACTGCATCGAACTGAGAGAGATTGTCAATAAACTCTTGCTCCGTCCACTTGGCGGGCGCATCGTTCTCATCAAGTCTGTCGACGACTGAGAGGTCGATTCTTATGACGAATATATCTGCCCCGAGAAGTGTTCGCAAAAGTGAGACGATGTTGTTTGTGAACGAGTCATAGGCGTCAATGAAGAGAATCCGCTTCGGCACCTTGGCCGAGGGCTCAGGGCCTACGGTCATGTTTTAATAGAATTATGCAAAGTGCTGTACGAGATGGTCGAGAGATGATATGAGTTGAAAAAGAAACTCGCAATTGGCGCGAGGTCAGAGATAAAATTGATAAGCTCTCGGCGTTGCACAGGCAAGTTTATAAATTCAAAATATTTGCCGCTACAAGCCGGAGCTGACTCGGCATCCGCTACCGCGGATTCAAGACGTTAAGCCACTGGAAATTCGCACCTGCGGCCGAAGATTATCAGGTGATCGGACAGCCCAAAGGAAAGTCAAAAGTACTTGGAAACTCAATTGTTTGATATCAATCTTGGGGTATCTTCCTGTTGGGAAATGTCACGCTACAAGACTAAAAAGTGGCGACAACGAATCGGATACATGGAAGGGCATTTCTGGAACGCTGAGATCTCGACGCTACTGCCGGACAGCTATGATCGCATGATCCTGTAGAAACAAATCTCGAAAGACAATGCAATGCTCGGCACGAGAAGACAATAGTACGACATCGATCGCTATCCATGTTAGCCGCTAATATCTACATCGCGTCATAGTTCAGGTTCCCATTATCTAATATAGATAGGCCAAAATACAAGTCCATAGCCCCTATCAAAATCCCTCCTCATTCTTCTACTTGCGATCTCTCGTCATCAGCATGCAAGGTTGTCTTGCATGCCAAATTCGTCTCTCCTTGACTCCCAGAGCAGCATCCTTCATAGTCTGCGACTCTGATCGCGCCCGTGTAGGCTCAACTCTAGGTTCATCCCAAACCTGCACCTCTTCCACAGATGCTGAGATCTCAAACTCTCCACGGCAGAGCACTGTCATTCCCACTGAAACTTCTGCGCTGCCGTGCCCTTCCAGTACTGGAATAAGCTGTTGTAAAGTACCGTTCCATGCAAGCTTTCGTGTAAACTCCAAGCCAACATTCGCAGGTCGATGGCAAAGCGCAGGTAGAATTCTAACAAGAGGGTGGATCTTCTGAGCTGTTCGATTAGTGACACGCACTTTGAGCTGCATAAATTCATCAACGTATGCCACGCCCGTCTCAGCTGCATTGCCATCGGCATCCTCGACAAACAATTCAATATCGACTTCGTCAACCTTGATAGCCTCGATCATTCGTGTGGTCAACCTGATGCTTCGTAGGTCAATCGAGCCGCTTCTCTTAGGCAGTGACGTCGTTTTCCACGTCGCTCTGAGGCAATCGAGAACCCTTTCCCTATACCAGAAACCTTCGCGGTTGGCTCGCTCCATCTCAGGTGAGATCTTGCTAGCGCTGACCACAAACTGTCGATTTCGAGATGGATTAAGTGTTGGTATTGTGGCATGAGGATCCTCCAAGTATACTCTCTTGACGGGCAGAATAACTCGACTCGTGTTGCCAGGAAGAATATCTTCTTGTACAGAGATTCCATCGTTGCTCTCCAATTGCACCAACATCTGACTAGGCCAGGCGTTGCGAAGATCCACAGACAAGAGACAATACTCGTCGGGTTTAGCTGTAAAAGAACTACCCAGACGATCCCAAAGAGGCTGAGGAATATCACCATGTACAGGTAGTGCATCGATCCGGGCAAGCTCAACACTGGCATTCACGGTAACAGTAAGGTCCAGAGAAACCTGTCTCGTGTAGAACTGATCAGGCATGTCTTCTTGCGGGCATCCCAGGTGTGTGTAGTCAACCTGAATTGTTGCGGTTGTAAGCCCGGGCTTGCCTAGAATCTCAAATTCGAATGTCGCCTCTCCATTGGCTGCAATATGACGAGTCTGCTGGCTGTTGGGAAGTCGCAGTGCTTGCTTCTTCATCAGCGCAAGCTCGTACTCATAGAGCTCGGAAGGTGTGGCATCTCGGTTGCTGATCGCAGTCTGTAAGGGCTCCTGTGTAGAATCCTTGAAAGAGAAGAGCATAAAGTCCACTGGTGTCGATGCAAGATTCTGCAATGTCACGGAAAACACCTGTCTCTCGCCCTCCAAGATCATAATTGAAGACTGGGCAAGTGTTGTCGACTTAACTGCCACTAGTGGCTGTGCTTGAATGGCCGTAAGACTCATGCTTTCAGCTTCGAGCTTTGGAGCAAAAGGCTTGACGTCTGTCACAGCCTCTTCGAGTGCGGCCAAACCCTTGGCCTTGATCTTGACCTCTTGCTTTGGCACCCAAGGCATAGAGAAAACAGGGAATCGTCGCTCGCGACATCCCCGAACTTTGATAATAGCGCCAGTAACCTTGACAGTTCCTGCCTCTTTTGCCCTTCCTCTGAGCCGTATAACTTGTGTTCGGTATGGGCCCACTGTCGTTGCCTCCTTCACAGCGTCAAATTGAACGCCTTCGGTGGCCAAGTGGATGGACTCGACGTCGACTTCGATATCGTATGGATTTTGTAACGTGATCTTGAAAGTAGCGTATTCATCAGCCACAAGAGTCTGGGTTACCGTCTCATCAGGTTTCTTTAAGAACGGGTTGTAAATGAATGGGTCAACGTCCTGGGATGCGCGACTGGCAGTGGCACCAGGCAAGATGCTTTTTGAGTGAGCGACTGGTGTTTTGCTAGTTAGTGAGGGTTCAAGCTTGATGCCTCTCACAAAGAACTCATCCCAGTACTCGGCTGCTATGTCATTGTAGCCTAGCCTCTGTACCAAGCCTGCAGTTCTTGATATTCCGGTTGCCAGTCGCACTTGTTCATCTCGAATGATCATCGGCGATGCGTCTTCTCGCCGGGGCCCTGGAGCGACACCTGAACCAGCTGTGCGCAGAAGGTCACTTGAAAATCGCAGAACACCGTCAAAATCTGGCAACGCTTCCGAGAAGTTGATACAGGCTCTCAGAATATTAAGCTTGACGTCTGGGAACCCGAAGAAGCGAGCTGCAGACTGGCCACGTATCCTAGCAATCACGGCCTCGTCCGAATCATCGGCGTCTTCATTGTTCTTTGCACCGGCTTTTCTAGTTAGATCAAACCCGACAATGCCATAAGACTTGCAGAGCAGAGTCATCAGAGCCTCTATGCCCTGTTCAACATCGCACTCTCCAATCTCTAAGGCCAATGCACCACTGCTCGAGCCGCCGCTACCGGAGGTCAATGACATCAATCCTGCAGCAGGATGAATGCCCATATCAGCAGCTCCTCGGGTTCGTGCCTCGACGAGACCACCAATAAGAACTGACACTAGTTCTCTTATTACCATGGCTTTCTTCCGGTGAAGTCCTAAGGGTCCCAGAACAGTCGCTATACCGCTCAGAATAGAGGCTCGGTCAACAGTTGTAAGAAGCTCCGAAGCACCTGCGGGGAATGCCTTGAACAGCATTGCTCCGATTTGTTGTCGGGTAGGTGTCACACCGAATCGTGGTGGTGCCGCGAGAGGCTGCTCAGGTACGATTCCTGTTGCGATTATGGCCAGAGAATCTTTATCAAGGTAACCGTTAGATAGGTGAAGAGCTTGGTAGATTTTGGAAAAGCGGATGAACGTTTCGGACAATGGTAAAGGAGGAAGGCTGTCTGAAGAAACCCTAGAGTAGAGGAGGATAATGCGCTCAAGAAGTTCAGGCAGTAGCGCTTGGAGGTTCCTAAGATGTTTCGGCTGATTGGGGTCCTCGGGTGTAGGGTCTGGTGCCTGTTTGTGAGCTGGCTTGTCCGGGAACTGGATGAGTACGGTAGGGACATGAAATTCGATATTGGACCAGCCAAGAAGAAACAGGTTTACCAGGATAAGCTCAAGAGCCTTGCCGTGCCACAAATGGTCGTTGACAGACCGGGCAGCCATGGCACCATCGCTAAGCTCCTTGATCGAATCGGTCCAGCGACCAGCTTGTAAAAACATGGAACCAACGACAACAGCCGCTCGCCCCTTGGTTCTATGCCTCCAGCGATCATTTACACCACCAGAACCAAAGCCCTGAGTTGATATCCGATCACGGCTAGCTGATCGAGAACTTTCGGAGGTTTCTGGCAGTGCAGATGGTTCCGGCGTCGACCGATCACTAGTCGGCGGACTTGGACCATCCGTAGTCATAGGTGGATTTGACAGATTGCTCTTCGGAGGTGTTGATGACAATCCCGGCGTAGAGTTGCTTGAGTGGAGTCCTGGGCGAACATTGACTGGCATAGACATGCGAGCATGAGCTTTATCCATGATCCCGCCTGCCGAGTTAGAGCGTGAGGAATGCTTCGACGAGGTGATGCTCGAGTTCCGCTTCAGAAGACTGTTTAGACCGCCTTCTCCACCCCATGAGCCAGTTCCATTCGTATGCCTCGAAGTTGTTGAATAAGGCACAGGAGACTCAATGTTCGTCATGGCTTCAAAAGACTTGGCCAATGTCGTCATCTCAGCGAGCAGAAGCGAGGAGATGTCGCACATGACTGTCCTGATCGTAGTCACTGTGCATTGCTCGGGTGGAGGGATATCGATGAGGCCCTCGGGCATTGGAATTTCGGTGGAATGGGGGTTGACATAGTCGAAAATTAAAACGTGGTGGACCAGAGCTTTGGGGTATGTATCGCGCAGCTCCTCGAGCTCCTGGTATAAAGCCCTGATGTTCTTCTCTGTTGTCGTCGGTCCCGCACCGTTCATAGACTGTCGTTTGTTTAGGTTCTTCTGATGTAGCTCGGTGCCATCCGCCAAAGCTATTATGGCAAGGGGTTCTCGATATAAGTCGAAGGGGGTAAGGGCAAGATGAGAAGGCGGCGGAACGTGAGTAACGAGGTTGTATATTATAGCGCCATCTGGGTAGGCCAGAGGCGAGAACATGTCTACGCAAGCTGTGTCAGCGCCGGGACAAGCGCCATCTCGGACGGGGTGACGGCATCACTTACTCCTGTTGGGTCGGCCATCGGCGCTGATGTCGCGGAGGTGGACTACATGTTGTTGGTTTAATCGCTCGACAAAGGAAGCGAATCGGTCTGCTTTGATCTGCCCCAGAGGTAAAAGAAGCGTCTTCACCCTCGCGGGAGCGACGGGGGCCAAAGGATCCAAGCTCATCCTAGCATCTGGTGTTTGCTCAACATGTCCGCCGGCGCAACGTGGTTGGAGTTTCGGTAGAGAGCGACTCCAGGAGCGTCTCTTATATTCGATTAATATGAATTGACTTCGTTCCTTATAATCGCATTATCGTATCGACGTCGTCTCGTGTAATTGTAAAGTAAGGCCTTGGAAGCTGAAATATCGCCTTTGATCGCCGGATCCTGAGCTTGGTATCGTACACCTATCGCATGCGGCTAGGAGCTGCAATGGATAGCATGTCGGTAGCCTACCCTGACATGGGTGGCCGGATATAGTGGAGAAGCCAGGAACCGGAGGCGACTTTTTGCGAGCCGATAAATGCATACCAGCGACAGCAAGTCCACGTCAACACTTGTCTCATATCATATCATCATACCAATCAGTCTTCTAATTAATGTTTATGATATTTTACAATGGGTCGATTACTCTGCGGGCGAGCAGTGAAAACTCGTGGTATCCTAAGCCCAGTCTGCGAAATGCATTACACGCCAGGTTATCAGGGTTTCAGCTTCTAACAATGTCCTGTTCAGCTTTCTTGAGGATATTACCAAACTCTCACTCAAATTATTATTCATCGTCTTTATCCAACTGACGAAGGTGGTCCTTGTGGACTTTGATCTGATGTCTTTCTTTCTCTCGCTTCCGCCTGTAACTCACTTTCAAACGTATCCACAGATAAACTCGCTTCTACGAAGTCCTCTAACTCCTCTGTAACCGTTTTGAGCTTTTCCTTAACTGCAACGGCAGCCTCATGGCCAACGATATGGCGCGCTGGAGGATTTTCGTGACCTCCAATTGCCGATAAAGCGTGTACCGTCTCCATGACCAGCTTATCTGCTGCGCCGGGCGGCAATTTGGGGTACCGATGCAGGATCTCACCGGGCGCTACATCTGGTTCGATGGATATGCTTGGCGGAGACATTGGTGAAGGTCCATAGTCAGCTGGTGATGTGGGATATGGTAAAGCTGTGTCAGGGTGAGTGTTGAGGACGTTGGCGAGAATGTCGCGAATGCTTGGGGCGGACTCTTGATATTGGTCATAAGCAGGTAGCTGAGGGGCGAAGGTGAGGCGGTTGGTCAAGGATAGAATCTCCTTGTTTGGTTGAACAACTGTGACTTTGATGTTGAAGGGTGCAATCTCGTATGCGAGTGAGTCGCAAAAGCCTTCGAGGGCCCATGTCGCGGCTGTATATATTGACATGCCCGGAGTGCCAATGTGGCCGCCGGTGCTAGTGAGAACAATGATATGCCCTGTGTGTTGAGTCCTGAGCTGAGGAAGGGCAGCTCTGATAAAGTTGACCTGAGAGAAAAAGACAGATTCGAATTGGTCGCGAACGAGATTCTGTGTGAACGGTGTTGTTGACAGTTCCTCTACCGTTCCAACGACAGCTTCAAGGTAATTGAGTTAGTTGGATGCAAACACATGGCCTACATGACCTTCAACTTACCATCGGATTTGCAGCATAGCAAAATATCGATTCGTCCAAAGACCTGCACAGCTTCTGCGACAGCAGCACCACAGCTTCCCATGGCAGCCCCATCACATCGAATGCCGCGAATTCGATCCTTCCACCCCTCGCGGTCTTTCCTTGAGCTCTTACACTCATTCACGAGCTCGCGGAACTCGGCGCTGCGGTCCTCATGATCGATCTCGTAAGGCGGTAGACATGCGACAACGTAGTCGCCGTGTGCCAGAAGCAGTCGGATGAGTCGGACGGCTAGAGGCGACAGTGCTGAAGTGAGGAGCCATGTTCGCGGGGAATTGTGCGTGGCTGTAGAAGGGTTGGAGTCAGCGTCGGCCATTATAATGGCGTGTACATGGTTTTAAAGTGTTTGTGAAATTGACGAATTCCCAAGCTCTTTCCAGACGAGTGGCAATTCCTTTTCTCCTTTTCCCCGGCTCTTTTCGCCAATGTCTTTGATTATGTAACTCAAAGACGTTGAATATCCAGGAATATTACCCGTCTCGGCGAGAGGAGTTGATCGTCAATTGTTTGGATTCGTGCCAAGGTATGGAAAATAAAGAGATGCGGGATCCAAGCAAGTGTGGAGAGCTTGGAGCTTAACTGTAGGCAGGTACCGTAGCTGAGCTGAGCTTCCCTGGAAGAAATTACATCATTCGGGATTGGATGATGGGAGAAACGGCATTTGAAGCCCACCCAGCAACTAAAATACCTGACATGAATAACAAACAATATGACAAATAATGGAGAGACACGCGAAACAATTGCCCTAGTAAACAGGTTTTCCATAAAAACTTGTTTGGGGCTTAAAAGGGAAGAGGCCGAAGGGGCGGGCTGGGGTCTAGTCTGAGGACTCCATCTAGAGTAGACATCCAGCGGCAAAAGAAAAACAAAACATAACAAAAAAAAGCCAATAGATCTGGGGTCACTTACGAAAGGAGGGGTTCGGCATTGAACCTGAATTATGTCGTGGGGTAGCGGTAAATGCCATCCTGACTGCCGTGAGTTGGCCGCTTTGGCCGCAGCAACTATTGACTGAAGTATTGCCGTGACTTTGACCTAGTCGATCGTATAAGTCGCTGTCAATACAAGCTCGGTCCGATATCGATCTGAAACAGAGAATAGATTTCTCTGTTTAACCTCGCTGTCTTCCTTTCAAGCTTGTTTGTTTCTCTTTATGGTGCTTCTGCAAGGCCAATAACCTAAGAAGTGCAGTGCAATTGACGCCAAAGATTGGCGAAATTCTTAGAGACTGGCACAACGAAATGACGAGACAAATAACTGATTGGTACAGTCAATGCGCTGTCCAAGTTTCGAGTGAGTCGGTCTCCGGCTGCCAGTTATCCGTATAAGTGAAAGTGCGGACCACTATTTCGATCAAGCTGAAGGCTAAGGCACAGCTATCATGCACCTAGGATGTTGAATATGGCCGATTGGATAGACCGTAGTCCATCAGGACTTGTGCCTATGCAAGCTGCAGCGTTGTGGAGTTTCGAGAATAAGGATAAGGCTTCAGTTGTTGAGTGTGTTGGGCTGAGCGTATGGGTGAAGAAATCAATCCGTGTAAGCAATGATGGGTCTGAGACAAGACCGCATATACATATACAAATACAGATAGATACACCACACACATAAACAGTTGTAGCGTAGTATAGCGAGCAGTCAAAGTCAAGTCGTTGGTTGGGCCCTTGTGAGCTTGACCCTAGTTGTGATGTGATGGGGGTCTAGTTCAATGGAGACAATAACCGTGGAAAACATCTGTTCACTCGAAAGGAAATACAAGAAGCTGAAATAGAAACTAAAAGGAACGGAAAACAACGGATGGTTACAGCCTGTACTTGAGTCCTTTTTTTCTTTCGGTTCGGAGAGAGCGAGAGGGAACAAGAAGCAGAGAGGAAAGATTGATGCCTCAATGCCTCAATGCCCCATATTGTCGACAAGGGCAGAGAGAACCTTTGACATCCATGTAAGTTAAGTTGGTCAGGCATGGATATACAAATACCTAGCGTATGTACAGTTACCTAGTTCAACTCTTGAAGAAGTAGAGTTAGAGTAACATCAGGCCGCAAAGTAGATAGTGTACTCTAAGTGCTGCTGAGTAGAGTACATTGGAGAAGACAAAATAGAAACAAACCTTGGGTTTCCAACGTCTGCTCATCCATGTTTGCCTGGGTATCTATCTATCTGGCTGTGGGTCTGGTCCCTTACTGCGCTGCATGTTCGATGCCTTTGACTTTCTTGGCCGTTGGTGATCAACAGGGCTGCCACCGAGACACCCGATTAGAGAGATAGAGACAAAAGAAACGTTGTGACTGTGCACGTCTGTGTGTATGTGCTCTATCGTACATACATAGCCACAAACTACTATTCTCATACGGACTGACAATCAAAGCGGTTTATTCCTGATAGGACGCAGTACGATACTAGTAACAGAAAAACCCAAAGTCAGGCCAGTTTCAAAAGGTTTCATTGTCATAGGGCAGAAATGATAATCAGAAATAGCTCCTGAACCTGGCCCTTGTCGGCTGATCATGGACGAGATTGGAAGAGTATTTTTTGAGGCGGCAGACGAGTCAGGGACTCGGGATAGGGCGGGCCAAAGACTAATTACGTTAATTCCAAATACCATGTAGACCCTGTTAGTTAAGTGAGTTGGTCTGTCCAGTCCTGGTACATTATGGCTTAGCTTGGGTCCGGGGTATCTTTGCTCCTCGCACTGCAGGAACATGGTGGTTATCACAGTAACGTATGCAATACAGTATGTACACATGGGTCGATAGAGAATATCCTCAGGCAACACCAGCACTTACGCAATACTACACGTAGGATGCATCCGTAGAATTCCTTTATTCCTCGTCCTTCTATCCGAATGGTTCCTCGAAAACGTGAAACCATGAAACGCCATCCTCAAACTTTCGAGTCCATTAACCTCCATGGGGGGTCCCTTGTCAACTTAGAGCCTTAGCCCACCAGGGCTTAGTAGCTCGACATCGTTTAAATTTAAATGACGACGTTGAAGAAACGGTCACGATCTCTTTTCACCTGTCTCCCTCTCTTATCGAGATCTTCATGACACGTACTAATTCCCTCGCAAACCAATCGATCTTGGGCGCTGCGGTCAGACTTTTGTTTTGATACACGATATGAGCACCGTAGATTTTGGGTTGGGCACATGAAATATGCCGATCTTGCAACGCAACAATGCACCAAGGGATGACGCTACTGTCGGCAGTGGCCCAACACCAACAAGAGACAGGAATCTTGTCTTATTCTTCTTCCCACCTTCTCCACGAATAGGAGACACGGGATTCGTCCGCTGAAGGTCGCAAAGACAGAAGGTTAGCGCCAAGAGGGCCTAGAACTCTGGGTCTTCTTCTATGAGAGGGGCTTCCTAACAACTTGGGCCCTTTCTGATTGGTTCTTCGGTAGTGACCGTTGGTTCCTTGAGGGTCAGGGTCTTCCTTTGCTTTCCCATCTTCTCTCTTAATTCTCGCCTTACCTTTGCGTACCTCTCCAGAATCCAAGCAAGCATATTATCCTTTTCTTCGTGGATTAATTTCGCGGTCAACCAAATCCACGTCTCACAAGACCTTGTCTTCGGTCCGATATCACACTCGTAGATAATGATGGACGTTATCAATCACACAAGCACAAAATGACGGAGACACAGCCCCACACAAACTCTGATGTTCCTGATCTGGGGTTTCTCACTCGAAGCGTCAGGGGACTTTTGTATTCACGGGCAACAGAGTTTTGATCCGGTTCGAAAAGGACGTGCATCGACTGTGCGGAAGACAAGCTCCTTTCTCCTAGGACCAAAGGTTGGATAGACTTTAGACAGGGGCCAAGTAATAATCCTAGAGAGACCACTAAATTCCAGCCCAGTCATGTTCAGACCAGCAACTCCCTGCGACTGACTCCTAAACGATACAACGATCTAGTCTTCAATTGTAGCATGCAGTTACGCCCTTCCTTTCTTGAGTGTTCTGAACAGTCTACTATCATTGACCTATCGGGATGATTCCATTGCATGCGGATCAGTGACACCGGCATGCCGCGCAGCATTACACAGACTCTGTGATCTACCAGGCGCACTTCGATCATGGAACACAAGCTCACACTAATCTAACAGGCGTTTCTGCTCGCCTTGGTTATGCACTGGTAATAATGATGCATGTACGTAGTCGATTCCCTATAGCGGATATGTCAGGTTCAAAGCCACCCAATTCGCCTGTATATCGAGCTTGTTATAAGATTGATAGGCGAACTGTAATCCTTCTTAGGACCAGGTTGTGTGTCAGGGGTCGTTTCTCGTATAATACCTCTCTGGGTTAAACTTGGCAACTTCCATATCGAATACCACAAGCAGTAGAGGTAGATAGATCCCTTCAATCTGCTGACTTTCACTTTAAACTGAAAACATCGACAAAAGACTCCTGGTCGTCATAGATCATATTTCAGGCCATCCCAACTAGTCTCAGATGTCCATATATCATCCTATAGGTATATCGTCCTTGTACATGGTCATTTGCCAGCAATCTTTCCCACTCATTACACATCAGCAAAGACGCACCTCCCGTGCAAGTCCGCGTTGTCTTCAATATCAAGGCAGCATGCTTAGCTCTTGCTGCTCTTGACATGAGCCACCTCCTCGCGGATGCTAGGAGTGCGGGCTCCCTCAGGGCCCTCGGCGTCAAGCTTGCTCTGGTGGTCGACGACGCCAAAGAGCTCGTCCATCTGCTCCAGACTGAGACCTTTGGTCTCAGGGACGAAGAACCACACAAAGATGCCCATGAGAAGGTCAAAGGTACCGAACATGAAGAACATACCCTGTGGAATTATTGTTAGCTGTTTTGTGGTCCTCGTAACTTTGCATATGAGTACTTACATAACCAGCAGGTCCCATAGTCTTTTGCATGGTGAGCACAGTTCGGGCAACGATAAAGTTGAAAAGCCACTGAGTGCCTGCAGCAATGGCAACATTGAGAGCTCGAAGACGGGCAGTGGGGATCTCGGAAACAAGAATCCAGCAGCAAGGTCCCCAGCCGAACTGGAAGAAAGCAGCCCAGAGGTAAATGCAGACGATGGCCACATATCCAAAGGCAGAGATACCTGCACCAGCAACGGGGGGCTCAACACGACCGTAGATACCGATGATGTACATGGCAAGGAATTGAGCAACACTAGTCCACAGAAGACTGCGGCGTCGGCCAAGAGAATCGGCAAAGAAGATGAGGAAAGCGGCACATCCAGCAACCTTAATGATACCGTAGACACCAGTAGCGAAGAGCGAGACAGAGGTGCCGGTCATACCAAGAGACAGGAAGATCTGAGGGGCGTAGTAATTGACAGCGTTAACACCTTCCATAAGTTAGCCAAGAACATAGGATACCTGCAAGTCCAAGCCGATCAACGCCTGACCTCTCAGAGGAGAGGAGGTCACTATTCGAATCGGACGTCCTGGCATAAGAGTAGAGACAAACCTGTCATTTGCTGGCAGATCATGAGCAAAACGGAAATGATAGCTCGCTTTCTATTTCCAGGAATAGTAACAAGTTCTTTCCAAAGGGTGGAGGCAGAGGCGTTGCCAGTGAGTCGTTTCTCAGCTTCGAGTTGGGCAGACATCTCCTGGATCTCGGTTTGGACATATTCGTGGGTTTCAGGAAGCCTATAGCGCAGGGGAGTTATTAAATGACTCTTTACAAGAGAGTAAAGAAGCTTACTGTCGAAGTCTGATCAAGATGGACTTGGCACGTTCCCAGTCATCCTTGCGAGCACACCATCGAGGACTATTCTTGTTCATTAGCAAAGGGATCTTGCCGGATTATTGCGAAGGCTACTAACCTCTCAGGAGCAGCCAACATACAGACAATCAAGAGTCTAGAATCTGATTAGTTGTTATCCTCAGCACAGAAAAGGCGTTACGAACACAGCAGGGAGAGCTTGGAGAGCAAGGGGCAGGGCGTAGACAGTAGGAGCACTGAGGTGAAGAAGAGCACCGTAGTTGATCCTGTTGTCATGTTAGCTGTAGGTTTGAGGAATTGGCAAGGTGCAATCATACCAGAAAGAAAGCATTACACCAGTGACAATGAACAGTTGGTAAAAAGCTACCTCGGGTTAGCACTTGGCTTCCACTTATGACAAGCAAGGACTTACAGGTCAAACCACCGCGAATAGCTCGAGGCGCACATTCAGACACATACAGCGGAACCAAAGATGAGGCAGATCCGACGCCAAGACCGGCGATAAAGCGTCCGACGTACATGACTGGGAGAGATCCATTGGCGGTAGAGGCAGCCTGAAGAATGACACCAATAGTCGTGATCACACCAGTTGCGATGAGACACCAGCGGCGACCATACTTCTCAGTGAAGTAAGAGGTGTAGAAGCAAGCAGCGAAGCAACCGGCCTGGAGAGTCGAGACAATGTTTTGATCGAGTGTGGTCTTGGCCTCGGGAGTATAGTTGAAGCGCTCCTGAGTGGCCTTCATGGCAAGAACACCACCAATAGCTCCAGTGTCCCAACCGAACAGCATACCTCCAAAGCATGAACCTGCAACGACGGCAAAGACACGCCAGTTGTAGATCTCTTCGGGGTCAGTCTTCATCGCGTCATTTCGAATGACTTTCTTAAGGACACCCGCGAAACCCATGGCTGCGGTATTGGAAGTCAACTCGTAGGTACTGGATGAGTGGAAACAGCCGAGGAAGTGAGGTCGAGATGGACTTTGGAGCTAAGAACAAGATAGGGGATGCTTTAAATTTAAGCTTGTTTCCCCAGATTCTGAATCGAACCAAGATGTGGAGCAATCGAGGTAACAAAGTGGTGCTCAAAGATTCAAAGACACCGAAGATTGGAGGTGTGATCTCTGATGAAAAAGTCCCAATCTCGAGGGGATCTTGCAGGATATTAAATGATCAACGGGTCGAGGTGCTACTGTCAAACACCCCCAGACCACCATCCCCAAACCGATCGCCCAACGACCAGTAGCAGCCACGCATGGGGTCGTATCAACCGACTCTCACCCCCAACTTCGGCGCACCGGCTTCATTGGTGTGTTATCAACTCCCATGTCAATTGCATAGACTTACCAGTAGGGTTGGATACCATGCGCACCACATAGAGGCACAGAAAACGTCGATGCATACTGAAACGGTATTATTCCTTGTCGACGTATCTTTTTTGCAGCTGTGTTACCAGCAATGATGCGCGACAGTAGCCAGCTCGGCCTTTCAACCTGAGTTCAGATATCGTAGTGATCCATGAAGCAAGACACCAAGTTTAACGCCAAGAGCTCAAAATCATCGTATATCAACTAGCGCAGGAAATCGTATCCTCGGAATGAAGACAAGAAGATGGAAGAAATTGTCCACGAATGGCTTTGCTCGTGTCGTTGAAATTGGCTACGCCATCAAGCGCGGGGAGAGACCTAGTGGAATGCCCAGGCGGCTTTTGAGATAGAACTTTGGGGGCACAAGATCCCTCCATGATGTACTTGATGACTTAGAAACAAACATCCTTGTGATGATTTTTGCCAACATGCGGGGAGACGAAAGGTTACTGCGTGGAACCTGGGGTTGTGGAGAGATGCTCCACCAAAGAGTTCTTCATCCGCAGTGCCGGCTCAAGTCGATTGATTATGGTGACATGCGCCAGTGAATAGTGGTAAGAAGCCGCGAACATCTCTGTGATGTGATAAGTGGAAATCATTCTTCCGGGCGGGGATCACAAGTGTCTGGGATCTTCAGCCAAATGCGGAGCCTTTTTAAGGTTATCGTACCAAATGAGAATGGAGCATGATCACTTCAGCCTCAATAGCCGGCTCCTTTAACGGCCGCTGGATCTACAGCGAAATCGAGCTCTGCCAAGCTTTACAACAAGATACAGCAGGCCTCCCCGCAAATGAGTGTTGGGCAGGCAAAGATTGGGTTGATGGCGGGGAGCCGTCGTTGAATGAGGAGAAGGTCGTTTATTGATCTGATTGATGGAATCTCTCGTTTCCGTATCACCCATCTCATTTCCATCCATTCGAGCTTGTTGTTGGCATTTGGGGTTAAGCACTCATCTCTTTCTCTAGCCAGCCTGGCAAAGCTGGGGTCTTGTTCCATCCATCGAGATAGCTCTCTTTGCTCACCCCAACCCCCGATGGCTTGGCATATATGGCAGACACATACCATACCGACTCACCAGCTTTGATTGTATGTTGTAAAGTTGGGATTGTACTTCGGCTCTCGATGAGATTCGAGTTTGGGTCCGCGTTAACCAGCATGGCTTGACGACCTTCTGTTGGCTCCAAAGCTTTAATCCCTACAGCGCCCTTGGACACTGCAAAAGCCCCCAACTTTCCGCTTGTCCAGCCATCGGGAGTATTCAAATCGTAGTTTCCAATTATTTTGGGCGATGTTCCTTCATGCTTTCCTTCATCGTAAGGGCCCAGATATCGTCCATTGGTTGTGTTGACATTGCAGATGGCAAAGGAACCATCTGCTGTCATCACCTCACGAGCACTCTTGATATGGTGAACTCGAAGGTGCCAATTTGGTGTCTTCTCTTCTGGGGGGACCAGAATGGTGCGAATCGTGACATCCGGAAATGGCTTCCAAATCGAGATGAGGACAGGGTTGCCTTCGCGGTCTTCGATCCCCGCATACTCGCAGAGTCTTCGAGTTTTCCAATACTCGCCCCCATCATCCGACAGCCCGAGTTGCGATGCAAGTGCATATTGCTCCAATGAAATAAGGCCAGGGGGGACTGAATATCCATAGGCACTGCTATAAGCGAATCCGCCGTACTTGGCATGCGTTCCCTTCATTGGGTAGCTGCAAGCCTGTCCTGATGAGAGCAGCATGCAGTGACCACCCAGATAACTAGATCAATGTCAGTATTACCGCATGTGAAATTGTATATGATGAGCCCCTCACCTCATGATATGGCCTGGTTGGTGCAGGGCTTTGACCTTTGGAATCACACCACTCGCCGATTCTTCCTCGGATGTCCAGAATGGGTGATCTTTGGGTGCAGCCAAACACATGAATGCGAGGCAGGCCCAATACTATGTCAAGGTTAGACGGTTTTTCTAGTTTTTTGGTTTTGCTAGGGATCTTACTGGGCTTCCTGGGCTGTTGTAGTTCTCCGCCATCTAATCTGTGTTAGTAGATGCGAACTTGAGGAACAAGGGCAGCTGTTACTTACATACATGTTTGGATAGGAGTACCCAATCGACAATGTTCCGCTGGACGTCCAGATATCGTTCTGTGTCTGCCACCAGCGCAGGTGTCGGAGAACCACTCCTTTGACCATACCCCAGGTTAAAGGTGCAGGCAACTCGACATCAGCGTGAGCCAAAGCTCCCCAGAAAGACACCATGGCAAACCGGTATCCCACGCTTCGGCCGTAGGGGATGGCCCTACCTTCATCGTCGAAATAGTGAATCAGGTCCAGGGCAACTTGCTGTGCACGTCTCTTGAACTCTTCAGCACGCTTCGGGTCCTCCTCTCCGGCCAACTTGGCATACAGGAGCTGTAGCAGCTGGATCGCAAAGCTCGAAGAGTAGTAGTCCATTTCTGTTTGTGTAAGTCAAAGTCACCATATCATTCCGGTTCATTCTTACGGTGGATGCCTTCGGGGCCATCATTTGACCAGCCTCCTCCACGATAAAAGGTTTCGAGATGCTCAATGTCGCTGTCAAGCCTCTCTTGTGAGAATTTGCCGCCATTCTTCTTCAGGCCCAGGTTTGCGAAGACTCGGAACCAAAGCCAGTTGGTATTTGGCATACTACAATGGCGGTTAGCTAATGAGCAGTCCTCGAGTATTTAGAACAGACTTCTTCTCGTTAATTGAGTTTCCAAGCCACGTCTCAACATTACTCTTCTCCTTATCTGACAAGCTACCCCAAAAGTCCGGGGCCACGGCAAGTGCCCATCCTAGAATACCGTGTCAGATGTATACCACGATTCAGCATTCGGTATGGTTCCTTACCGAGAGGGCACATTTCAACCATTCTTTGATCATTGTCTTGAGGGTATCCCCAGTATTCGGGACTCTCTGGGTCGGTTCCTGACTTGATACCTTGAATCCACCATTCTTTGCCAGCATAATCACCACCACCCGCCAGCAAAGCAGCCAATCCCCACAGTGGACGACATATTCCTTCCACTTCGGAGGCAGTCTGATCAAATCGGACGGCTGTTGCTCCTGGACACTTTACACGAGCCTTCTCGGGTGAAAAGAAGGGCTCTAAAGGATCAAGGACAGTACGAAGAAGCTCTTGGACTGAAGAACGGTCCTTGATCTCAACCTTGGAGAAGGGGTGAATACCATCATAGCCAAGGCAGAGTGTCTTGTTAGAAGTCATGATATGTGGTATACAACTTGGGGCAAAGTACGGAGTACGTTGATCGCCAGACAGCGGGAATACAACCAAGGGTAAATGGGATATATATACATGTACCAATGTCAGTCATGAACTTCTATAACCGGATTCCAATACCACGTATTTATCCTCTGGCTCTCAGTATATCCGTTCAGTAAGCGGGGACCTTGCCAGACCATGTTCGGATACATTGCCGTGTTGATCAATGAGGGGTGACCAGAGTGGGATGCATTTGACCCCAAGAGGTCGTGGGGGTACTAGGGTTATGAATATCACAGATTTCGAACGGCAGTGGATCTAATGGAACATATCGTAAAATCCGGCGTGTTCATTAAAACAACTTCAAACAATTTGACAAACAGCGATCATGCTGTGTAACTGCCGCTTTGTCAGCTCTGACGTCGCGCGCCTGCCTGCAGGAGCAATGATGCTGAAGTTACCCTGGAGACAGACAAAGAATCTTTATTCTACACAGAGAACAACATTTTAATAAATATCAATACAGTTTCCAGTCAAAATCCGTTTACTTCCTTTCTATACTTGGAAACCTGGCATATGTGTCTCTCTCAATTGGATCTGCCAATATGATGCTCACGAAAGAAGCTGGACCAGGATCCCACATTCTTTCGCCGGCTTCCTCCTTACCTGACAACACCACAAACATGGCTGACGAAGGAAGGGATGCGACAATAGTCTGCGGCGAGAGTGCACAAATACCACAAGAGAATGCGATAGAGCCATTTCCTCTAGCAACAGTGCCTGATTCGAGATTTGATGATACACCGACCTCCAAGTTTGATCAATTACCAAACACCACTGCAACTTCTCCAAACGACCAGGAGACAAGCCCGACCACCACGCCAAAGAGTACCAAGAAGGCCAGAGCTAGGAAGAGGGTCGTTGTGAAGAAGACGGCAAAAAAATCGAAATGGAATGCAGGCAATATTTTGACAAACCAAAGATCGCCTCTAGCTTCCGCCGATCTCAGGGTATGGCTCCCTTTGATTCAATGACAAAGTTACTGACGAGGGAAAATAGAGCATATTGTCAAATCCCATGGCTTGGGATGTCCTCGATAAAGAAGAGAAGGTGGAAATCCTGGCACTTTTCCCAGACTCTGAGCATATTCTGGACGCCGGCACTGAAGATGCATGTCCCGATTTTGCATCGCTCATGAACGATGACAGCTTCCGCCGCGACTGCGCAGCTTATACAGAGAACATCGCACAAGGACGGCACGACTCAGAGTGGCTGGCCGAGGCCTGGTCAGCCCACGAGCGGCGGAAAATGGGCGACTTCGACGAGTACTTGGACAACAAATTTAAGGACGACTGGGATGTTGAGCTCCCGCCAGAATTTAAGAAGAAGCGAAGCCCTGCTATGTCGAATGAAGAAGGCGTCGTCAAGATGGAAGATGCAGAGCCCAAGACGAACGGAAACGAGTATGAAGCGAATGATAGTTTGGCGAACAGCACACCGAATAAGCAGAAGGACAGCAAACCTGGGAGGGACTCCGGGGTAGATGCACTACCTCAAGGTGATGCTGTGCAAGAGGAGCCGACAGTTGTTGCTGATGGTCATCAAGAAGACACTGCAATGGAGGTTGATGACGACACAAAAATGAGGTGAAACTCGTTGATGGAAAGCGAACTTGAAGAACTCGGGTTCTGTCAAAGTACGCTGCGATTCCTGTAAGTCTATTCTATTTTACCCTTCTCTTTATCTTTCCACTTGCTTTTTAAATCTCGTTCTGGAATGCCATCCAGCCGAGGATATCTTATTGATTTTGTTCTTGCAGATGAACCTGGAAACATGGATAGGATTAGCCTTCGCCGAACATCCAATGCAGAATTTGTATTATTGAGGATCCATGGATGCCTTTGTGGGATGGCTTTTGTAGTGGGGGAAAAACTTGGCTGGTCCAGAGTTTTTAGATATACATAGGTGACAAAAATATTCGCTCATTTACTGTTTAGCCTCCAAGTATGATGTGGTTGATGGAGTATTTACCCCATAGCTCAAGATTAGGTGAGCAATGTTTTCTGTCGACCTTGCCGGAAGTCATTAAGATAGATGACCCACTGAATTCTAACATCTACCAAACAAGTTGGGCGCCCATTAGAATATTCATTTCCTCATATTTCACGCGTGATACTTAGTAACAGAGCTCAGTATCGTTCACTCTGGCCGTCATCAAAATCGCAGTCTTCCTTACAGCGCTCAGTTGAACCCTGAGCTTGCCCTCCCCAATTATGGCACCAACATCAAATATCCATGCTCGATCTCACAGTCTTCTTCTCTTACAGAAGCTACTCAACCTCCGCGATGGCGCAAGCCCTCTCACTCTCATGATCGATAATCTCGAGCAACCCGCGCGACCAGTCGTCGGTGAATTTATAGCTCGAGCAAAGGTATATTCGTCTTGCAACAAGACAGTCAGTATGATCAACTAAAATATGAATTCAGATCGCAAAGACACAAATCATCTTCTTGTCGATGGTAACCCTCAAGAAACCACAAGATGCAGACGTATTCATAAAGGCCATGGGGAGGGATCTTCAGACTGTTCGGAAGGATTTGCTAAATCATTACCCTGCGTTTAACCCGTTGGTAGACAAGGGAAAGCCCACCCAGAGTAAGTTAAGCAAAGTTATCAACTGGACAATGCCTCTTGACTAACCATTACAAGGGGCCGTTGTGATCATAGACTCACTCAATGCTCTCGCTTCCGCGGCTCCGCAGTCGTTGGCAAGCTTTCTATCAAGCATCATCACACCTACTGTCTCAATTGTCGCCACATATCATGATGATGTGCCCATCGTACTACCACGGTCTTTCAGCGAGTACGAACCTCATCCTTTGACAGTACTGTGTCATTTAGCCACCGCTATTCTCAGACTATCGAGCTTGTACCAAGAGATCCAACGTCAAAAGGCACGAAATCGAAGTGTCCAGGAGCCAGAATGGGGTCTAAACGAAGATCGTGAAGGATTACTCGTCGGCCTTGGAGAGAAGGGCAAGGATAGGAACGAAGATAGTAACGGTGTAGTTATCTTTATGGAATTGCGTCGACGCAGTGGAAGAACTGTATCCGAAAAGTTCATCCTCAGCCCCAAGGGTTCAACAGCAGCAACTTTGCCTGGAAAGGTTTGCTTGCTCACAGATCATCCCATGTTTACAACGCCAACGGACGGTGGGGAGGCAGGCGAAGGAGAAGAAGAGCCTGAGAGCACTTTCAATCTTGGTCTTACAGAGAAGCAACGTAAGGACCGAGAGGGCATTGTGCTGCCATACTTTGATGCACAAACAGATATTGGCGCAGGCGAGGGAGGGAGAATCCTCTACGAGATGGGTAGAGAGGATGACTTTGATGATGAGGAAGATGAGATATGATGAGAAGACTCCTTTTGAAAATGAATACAACGCTTCACGACCCTCAAACGTTCAATCAGTGTGTGTGTTAGACAAAGTGCAACTCCACATCTCCAGTTCCAATGGAAGTCCCCGTTCAAGGCTATGTCGATATTGTAAGCGAGAAAGGCCTGGATCCTTGCTGCAATTCCATGCATCTTGGTTAAGAGTTTTCGCGGGGGTTTAGCTATATTGTGTCATACAAAACATTTTTCTTTTCGTGCTGTTGATGTACTGCCCGTAAACCCACGTCCAATGGCAAGTGTTTGGAGCATGGTGATTTTCATGCCTGCCATTACATTTATGCGTCAGGATGGCCTCCACCCGAGACCATATATAGATCAGATACAACACATGAACGGCGGAAATATTTTGTGAATTCAATCAAACGGTAATTGAAGGCACAGGACACTTGAAAAATGCCACCTTGAGTATAGTACCTAGGTACCTAGTCGAAACGCTGAGGTGATTCGTTATCTAATCAGCACCAAGCTTCTGTCCCTCTAACATGCGCCAGCTCCACCACAACCATTAATCGTACATACATGCACCAGAACGAAACAGGGAGTCAAGTTCCAAACTGATAAGTTCAAGTATCGATTGAATTGGTCTTTTGTACTCTTGAAGTCAAGCTCCCACTTCATCACGGACTTCTCTTGGCGTGGCTCAGTTCTGTGCCCCTTCGACGTCATCCCTATAATCACCTGTCTTCTTGACACGTAGCTGAAGGTCTTCGAGACAGTCAAAGAGCCACTTCTACAACCAGCACAACTCTCTCCTGTTCTTTCGGCCCTCACAACCTACCGAAAGAATGATCTACTCTACGCAAATATCAAGGCTCGATGGTAATACCCTCCCTTTACCGCAGCGCAAGCACACATACTGACATTCTACAAGGCCTTATGCTCTGCGCCTCGGTCGACGATGAACAGGTACGCCCCTCAAATCCTCCAGGCTCGACCGCAATTTGATACTCACAGGTTTCTTTCCACAGGCCGAATCTTCCCTCGCAGAGACCAAGCAGAACGTGCGCCAAGTCCTCCGCAAGCTCACTCGCAACTCCGAGTCCCAAGCCTCTATCGAGACACCCAACCACACGCTTCATTACATGATCGACTCAGACATCGTCTTCCTCGCCATCTGCGCTCCCTCGTACCCTCGCAAGCTCGCCTTCACCTACCTCGCTGATCTTGCCCGCGAGTTCACCACCAACTACCCAGCATCCCAAGTGCACTCTCCCGCCCTGCGACCCTACGCATTCATGGAGTTTGACACATTCATCTCCAAGACGAAAACCACTTATGCCGACTCACGTGCCACGGCTAACCTTGATAAACTCAACGACGAGCTGCGCGATGTTACAAAGGTCATGACCAAGAATATTGAGGATTTGCTGTACCGTGGAGATAGTCTGGAGCGCATGGGCGAGATCAGCTCGAGACTACGAGATGACAGCAAAAAGTACCGTAGAGCCGCTGTGCGTATCAACTGGGAGTTACTTCTCAAGCAGTACGGCCCCTTTGGTGCTCTTGGGTTCATCATCATTTTCTTCATTTATTGGCGATTCTTTTGAGAAATGCAAGCGAGCTAGTTATGCTTTACACACTTAATACCTATGTGCCCACGTTGCTCTGCATCATGACCTTACTTTCTGGAAGTTTACGCAACGATGCCTCATGTATGTCGAAGGAACCTGAGTTATGATCTCACGTAAAAGGAAGCTCCGAAACATTGAAAATTGCGTGATCAATTGTGATAAGCCAATTCGTCTATCCATTGCCAGTTTGGCGAATTTTTGTGAATCATAACCTCAATCGCTCCAAATCATGCAGTCCCATCATATGTAGACAGTTGTATGTTACTCCAAACTCCAAATGCCATCTGTTATACCCAACCATCCATGAAAGCAAAAAAAAAAGACGAAACACCGATTTTCGGACACCAATCTTGATATCATCTGCGTGATCTCACTACATGACAATGCAGTCATTAGAAGTCGTTTGTGCCTGCGATGTCGGCGCGGTCACTATATGTTGCCATTCGAGGTGCTCCTGCAGCGCAGCCATATCTTCGTATCCTAGATCTGGTCGATATGCATCCTCATCGTCGTACTGTTCCTGAGGTACTGTCGACTCCGTTTCGCAGTATGGGCATATCAAACCAGCCAGCCAGTCGCGATGTTGTGGTGCGACATGGTTTGCGATGGCGACTGGCGCAAAGACAACCTGTTTCTCCTGATGTCCAGATTGAGTGAAACCTGTCGCTTGCCAGTGGGGGTTATCGGGGGTTGGCGATAACGTCAAGATCGGAGACGCCGCGGCTTCTTGAAACGTTCGTATCGAGGGTATGTTCTCAATATCCTCCCATATTATATGACCGTCGCAGTAGTCGCACACGAAGGCAATGTCGCGATCGCCGAATCGCTTGAACGATCCTATAGCGTTACACAGGCGCAATTCTTCCCGGTACCTTTGTGAATATTCAAGCTCGTCTGGTACGGTTTTATCCAATGCCCATTTGCGTTGTTGTCGATAAACAATGAATGCTCCCAAGCATCTCGAAGATCCTTCCTTTTCCGACGTGTATATTCGTCTTGCCGCTCGGCATTGCGCTCTATGTAGCTTTCGTTGTAAAGTATGCGTCTCGCGTACCCATATTGGGTTGATTGGACCGCCTGAACGGCTCCAATCCTTTATCTGTTCTATGTGCGAGGTGAACTGAGCCTTCAAAGCTCTCAGCTCTTCAAGGGATTCATCTATAGAGAAAGTTAGCACAGAGACTCCTCAGCAAATGCCTCTAGGCGATGATTATGCAGTAAAGCGTTGCTGAACATACGTTTGCGGTCGGTTTCGTAGTATCTCTGACCATTGACCAAAGGTGCCAGCTCCTGAAAGTCCTTCTTGGCCTCGTCCAGCGCAGCAGCAAGGGCTTGGACCTGCTCGTGCTCGTCAGGGCCCCAATGGCTCTTGTCAGCCAAGCTGAGTATGCGCAATCCTTGGGCGAGCAGGGTAGCAATGGCCGCAAGCAATGACCCGACTGTGTCAAGACTGCTCATGGTTTGTTGCGAGATAAAGGTTGCGATTGCCCTCGAGGGTCGGCCGACAGAGATCGCGGGGTTGCGCTGAAGGCGGATAACGTAAGCTCGCTCGTAGAGTCGCAGTCGGAGGTAGTTCGTATCTGAGGAAAAAGATGAGAGGCAGTACTGTGAAAAACCTCAATCACCGTCGTCGTCGCGGGGCGAAGGACAGAAACGATTGGGGGCGGCGCATGAGGTTTCGTCGACTCGAACCGGTCTCCCCGGCTCGAGAGAGTTGATCTGAGGAAGCAGAAGCTGTAGGTAGCAAGAGACCCAAACTAAAGCAGGGTGAGGTAAGGCGGAATAAGCTGAGTGCTGGGCTGTGCTAGCCTATTTATTTACTTGACTTGTTTATATACACCAAGCAACCGAGGATATGAGGCTTAGCATATGATAGGTACGTAATATGACCTATGTAGCAATTGGTTCAGGGACCCTTTCCCGTATTGTCAAGGTGCCCTTTGTGAAGATGAGGCTGTGCAGCCAAAAAAAATTACCGGGGCCGATTATTCAGACCGTTAGTTGTCGAATTCAAGGGATGGTTTGAGAACAAGGGCTGGGCTAAGAAAGCAAAGACTTGAGGGAACTGGATTTGGTCTTTGTGTTTCACTCGTAACGAGTAAATCGTAAGGTGGCCACTCTAGGTCACTTTTTCCGTGGTATGAAACGGCCAGTTTGATACGCAGTTTGAGTCAAATGGAAGCTGAGCTCCTCCGCAAAATGACGGAATACCCTTTACGGTGCACTAGAGACCCTGCAATTCGTCCGCTATGACGCCGGTTAGTGGACCGGGACACCTAGCGGAACTGACCCCGGGCTGTACTATTCGTAGACCCGTATAGATGTCCGTAGAAGGGACGTTAATAGGGCCGCGCCTATCGAGAACACAAAGGCACTTATTAAACGTGAAATTCATGATGCCTTTTATTTGAAACAAACGATCAAGTGGTATCTCTAACCACGTGCCCGATTCGAACTACAATATTGAGAATGTAGGGCCCACCTAAGAATGCTTGCATCTGGATCAGTTATCCCTCTTGTAGAGACAGAAGACAAAAGCTTGTAAGGCCAAGTTTGAGTACCTAACTAACCATATATGCATCGGCCATCGAACTCAGCAAACAAGCCCCTTCGGCTTTTGCTGCATCCTCAGATTCACTTCCGCTTCTTGGCATTGCCGGCATCCGAGCCAGTAGTCTTGGCCTCGGCCTTGACATCCTCAACCAACTTGTCCTTGGCTTCGCCCTTGGCCTTCTTGTCGTCGATAGCCTCATCCTCACCACCCTGGCCAAACTCGTTGACACGACTGTAGTCGACACGGTATGCCCATCGCTGGTACAAGTACACGAAGAAAATGACATCGTCGCGGAAAGTTGCCAGGCGATGGAGAAATGGCATCTTGATGGTAAAAGCGAACAAGTCATCGATAAAGGTGTTGAGGAACTTGTAGAACATAGCCTTGCCAGGCATGTGGGCAACACTCTTCAGACGGTAGTTGATGTACAGAGAAGGTACCATCATCAGGAAACCATAAGCGTAGACAGATCCTACCAGAGTTGTAATGATGTAAGAATACCAAGACTTGTGTGACTCGTAGTAAAGCGAGTAGATACCGTATGCGATCAGGAGAGGGACTCCAGCCATGTACATGTACTTGAAAGCAATCTCATCGTACTCTTTGGTCTTCTCCTCAGTTTCGCTCAACTTTTGCTTGTCCTCGAAAATAATGGTAAAAGGGAGGAACGATTCAGGGCCTCCAGGACGGACGCGAACGTTGACGACAGTGGTGATCTTCCAGAATTCAATAACTATACCCACAACCTGAGATCCCAAGATCATCCAGCTGGTGTTCTGCGAGTTATCAAGGAGGTACAGGAAGATGACGGCCTGCATAAAGACATTCGCCAAGATAGAGCGAACCGAGATGCCGACGTTGTCCTTCTTCTTTCGGTAGTGCGCGATATCGGATCCAAAGGCAAGAGTCTCAAGAATCATGTGCAGAATACTGACCACAATGGTGATACCGAGCAGGATGGGGTTAGAATCGAGGAAAATCTCCTTGATCATTTCAATCTCCGTACCGTCACCACCTCCAGGGAGGGAGCCGCCGAACGCAGCCTGTCGGGCCGCCTCTTTGCTGTTAGTTTCGAGAGTAGACATGAGCTGAAACTGCCAGCTAGCCATGTTGTTGAGATCAATGCGAAGAGGAAGCTCCTTGACAGTATCATTGAGAATGGTCATTTGGTTCGTCAATTGCCAGAAAGTGTTAACGAAGAGAACAGGATCTACAGAAGTCAGTTGCTGTGCATTGGATGTGAGTTATCGTTACTTACAGTACCAGGCATGCTGGCCAGAGCCATCTCGAGCACCAGTGGCCTCAAGTCGCATGTATTGTCGCATTTGGGGGGCGATCTGGGCGAAGTCCTTGACACCCATATCTGGGACGAAAGAGAAGCTAGCATTGGGGTGATAGTAGTTGGCAATGATGGGTCCGGTTGGCTCTTCTTCCTCGGGTTCCTCATTCGTAGGCATGTTCTCGAGCAAGTTTCGCGTCTTTGCAACCTTCTTCTTGGGAAGGTATTGAGTCAAAGGCCAAGTAAAGTAGTATGCTTTTGATGTATCATAGCCTGGCTGCTTGGGGTCGAGGTTGCTTCCGGGCAGGCCGATGTAGAAATGCCCCCAGAGAGTACCATTGCGCTGGACAGCGGGAGGGACAGTAAACGTGGTCTCGATCGTTCGTTTATCGCTCTTGTTACTCAGGTGGAATTCCTTCTCCTGCAGCACGAGATATTCTTCAGGGATGGAAGAGATGGGAGCCGGGTTGAAAGACTGCGAGAGGGTAACGGTGATGTCGACATAGCTGTCTTGAGGCCAGATAGGCGCGACGTTCTTGGGGATCTCTCGATAGGTTTTGCCGGGGTCTACGAACTCTGGACGCAGTTCGAAAGGAGGAATGCCTTCAACGTTTCCAGGGACTTTGATAGGCTCGCCAGTCTTGGGATTGTTGATGGTAACTGCCTTCTGGTCCTTCTTCGTGGCATAGTTCATGGCAGCATTAAGGCCAAAATAGATAGCGCCACCGAGAAGCAGCTTGTTGAAGTTGAAGCCCTGTATGAGAAGCCAAGTTAGTATATTGCTAGGATCGAGCCTCTTGATGCAATGCATTGCGATGACTTACACCTCCGCCTCCCTCTCGCTGCTCGCCTTGGCCACGAGGCATGACCTGTGCTTCGGCCATGGTGTCTGCTTCCGTTTTTATACAAGCAACGGGGCGTAACAGACGTAGTGCAATGGGTTTAATAAACCCTGCGAAACACTCCTTGATGTCAAAGTCAAGGTTGTGGCTGTTGCACCGACGCGAGATGTGTTTGGTTGGCCAAAGGTCAGATTGCTTAGCACAGTAAAGATAAATCCCCTCGCCAGGCTCCTTAACAGTTAACGTTGACGTGCTGCGGGCACCCACGACATGGATAACGATTGGCCACCAGAACGCGCAGGCACCCCTGTGGAAACCCTCTGGCTGTTGGGTATCGGCTCGGAGATTGACCACGTTTTGGAAGCTTGCGTCCACTAAAGCGAGTTTAGATCCAGTGCATCATGGCTTGAGAGATCAGCCCCAACCCCCGGGCATGTCTACGGACGGTTACTGGCAGTAAATGCCTGCGGCTCAACGCATCAATGATGCTCGAAACAAGACCTATGTACATTGTTTACAAAGCCGCGAAGATCCATGCTAAACCTTGCTGGGGATCGCCCTATCGTACTAGATAAGTTAGAACACGCCTCATCTGACCAGCTGACTTCTTCGAACCATCCATATGCCATTGTCCAGTAATGTAACTCGTGGTAATAACACCGCTGCTTTGTTTGTAGTGACACAACTTACATGAAATGCCCCATGCAGGGAGCACGGTCGCAAGCAGCATCCTCGAAGACGTGGCTCCCGTCGTGGACGATCAGTAGAAGACAATCCGATAGGCTAGGTGTATTACCTACCAACTACAGACACTCAACTTAGTTGGGCACGGCACAAACATAGGATTGTTAACGTTTGTCACTAATCGCTAGGCTATTCAGACAATTCTCCTATATAAACCTGCCAGTTCTCTACTCTCTTCTCTACTTCTCTCTAGTCAGACCTTGATTTGATGCATAAACCTTTGACTCATCTGGAACCTTCTTAGACAGGTTTCTTTCCCCATTGCCACTTACTTAAGTCTCACTCTGCGAGACAAGCGTCGTTAACCGCCTCCGCCATTGTTCTCATTCTTACATCAAGTCAAACCTTTCTGCTTTAAACAAACCTGATTTCACTTTCAACTTCGTTCTTAACAACCCTTCTCAAACCCAAACTTAGACAATCATTATATTCAACAGAAATTCGAAAGACAAGCCCATCATGACTGCTGATAGCACATTCCCATCGCAGGCCGCCGTTGCCTCGCGCGCCAACACATCAAACGGCCAACCTCGAACCAAGATCTGTGTCTATTGCGGTTCAGCTCCTGGCTCGAGTCCTGCTCATATTGAAGCTGCTCGCGCCCTCGGAAAGGCTATGGCAGAGAACAACATTGACCTAGGTGAGTCACTTATTTGCTTTCTGGAAGATGGAGCCCCGGCCCCCGGAAATGATCGCGGGCCGCCGACCGCCGTCTGCCGGATATGTCCCCAACATGACTCAGAAAACTAATGATCGGTGACAGTCTACGGAGGTGGAACTGTCGGACTCATGGGTGAGGTGGCAAAGAGTCTTTGCGCAATCAACGGCCCCGAGTCTGTTCATGGTATCATTCCTGAGGCACTGGTCAAGTATGAGCGAGATGGCACTTATGGAACTGTCAACGAGAACAACCACATTGTACCTGAAGAATCTGTCTATGGCCGCACCACGGTTGTTAAGGACATGCACACTCGAAAGAAGCTCATGGCCGAGGAGGTCTTTGCTGGTGGTCCCGGCAGCGGCTTCATCGGATTGAGCGGAGGTTTCGGTACCATGGAGGAAATCTTCGAGACAACTACTTGGAACCAGCTTGGAATCCATAACCGTGGCATCGTTCTACTCAACATTGAAGGTTATTGGGATGGTATCGTTCAGTGGATGGATCGCGCTGCTGAGCAGGGCTTTGTCAAGCCCGCTAACAAGAACATCTTGGTCAACGCCGATACCCCTGAAGGTGCAATCCAGGCTCTCCGCAACTACAAGGTTTCGGATGCCATCTACCAGCTCCAATGGGGCAGTCAGTAAGCGATTGACTTTGAGGCGCCACCTGGATCCGGTTTAGAATTGGGTATTGGAGACGGCCTGGTGTTTTACGGTGCTAAATGGATGATTCTTCAACCTGCATTTCTAGGATAGGATAGACTGGCGCTCCATTAATAGACGAACTGATGACCTGACACTTGCTTGTATTCCGAATGATTAAGATTCATGACAAGCTGCCTCTGCAGCGCATAATACTACATGATCTATTTGTTTAGTCACTACCAGCGCCATATTCCGCGTCGTCATTCATAGCAGATTTAGCTGTCTACATCCATACCTTCTCCCTCGCCTTCTTCTGCGCCACCTTGGCCCTCACCAACGCTCTCGATCCAGGGCTGCACCGAGTAACCATCGTACAGCTTGAATGGCTCGACCTTCTTCTTGCCATCTACTGTGTTGATACCCACCACGCCGACCGATGTGTTCTCCACTGACAGCTCCTTGTCCTGGACCAGACTCTCCTTCAAGGCCCTGAGACCGTGCTTGATCAGCTCTTCCCTTGAACAGTCGGCAAAGGAATCAATGTTTCGCTCGAGGTAAGTTCGGGCCATTTGGCTTCGCGCGCCGATGGCAAAAGCAAGCATCTCCTCTGTCATGCCTGAGGGCTGGAACTCGAACAGGTGGGGACCACGCTCGTCGACACCAGCAACCAAAAGACCGACACCGTAAGGTCGCTTGCCGTACATCTGAGTGTTCATCTGGGCCTTCTCACCAATCATGTCGACAAGGGATCGAAGGGGGATGGCGCGGCCGTAAGTAAGTCGGTGGCCTAGGCACTGCTGCTTCATGAAGTTGGAAAGTACACGGGCATCGGAGGTAAGGCCGGCGATTGCGATACCGGCATGTTCGTCGACGGTAAAGAGCTTCTTCTGGTAGGAGGAGAGTTCCTCGGCATTTCGCTATGGAGGTGGTCAGAGAACCGTTGACTTCGAAGCTTATGCATGGGGCAAGACGGTAGTGGTGGAGGGGAACGGAAGGAGGGCAGTAGTACCTTAACAGCGCACAAGACGGCATGAGTCTTGCTCGCAATACCGACAACAACGGAACCTTGCTTCACTGCCTCTGCAGCATATTCGATCTGGAATATTCGGCCCTGGGGCGAGCTGGGGATAGTTAGCTTAGTGAATGTGCTGGGCCTGGAGCTACCAGTAGCTTAGGTGACGTACAAGGTAACAGAATCGTTATCGTAGTTGTTTCGAAACATGGTGTAATATCAACGGCTCGAGCAACGTCGCGTAGGGTTCGAATGAAGTAGGCGTGCAAACAAGGCTCGATGTTCGTGGTGGGGGTTGTTGTGGTGAGCTTTGCTGGGATTAATAGTTGAGGTTGGAGATAGTAGGACGGTAGAGTTGAGGTGTACCTGCGCAGCGTTAGGCCAGGCAGCTCAAGCTTCGTAGCCTGGTCGTACTGGACTGCTGCCGTATCTCAATGCCTGTATTCTGCCGTGGAAACCCCGCCACACCGCCTGCCGAAATAGATAGCTTCCATGATGGATGTCATCATGAAGAATGGATTTCGTTCAGCTTTAAAACTTTGGGTGCTCCATCAAGTAAGTGGAAGAGAGCTGCAGAATCTTTTGTCTACCACCATATATTGTGGCTCCATCTTAAAGACCATTGTGCTATCCCGTTCTGATACACGGGCTAGGTACAGGATGGCAAGAAGATAGTTGATTGTTTCCTTCTCGTGTTATCCATTGAGTGATTGTCTTGCATCGTCTCCAAAGTCACTGCAACACTTTAACGTTGATGGTACTGAGAGAACCAATAAAGAGGGAGGAAAAAATAGGATGAGAACAATTGAAAAAGTGAGCAATTTCACAAAGTCATCTCTATATATACTAGTTTGAACGTTGACTCCAACGTTGATATCGAAGATAACCTGCAGACTAGAGCACATTGGACCAAAAGAGCAATGAAACTCAAGGTCAAGACATTCAGCCTACAAAGGATGGCTCTATGCATTTTCGTGTCCTCAAAAGAATATAGTTCAATTCCCTGCTCACATTTACTTACACTCTTTCGCGATAGAGGACGTAGGTGTTCAAAAGTGTTGAGCTTCCACGTTTCAGGTCCAGCTCGAATAGGTAATAAGGTTGTCACCTGCCTTACGCATTGAGCGCATATGTATAGAGCACACCAAAGAATAGCGAAAGTTGATACACTTTCGCAAGGCGAACTCTCTTCCTTTTTTCGTGAAATAACAATGGGGGATCTGCACTGCTTTGTTAGTAACTCTTCGTTGCGGAGCTAGTAATGCAGCCTTTTCGTAGTTGATAGGTGTTTCACTGAAGTATCAGCGAATAAAGAGTGCATTTAACAGCCATCACGGTTCACCACTCTTTTGTATGCCATTGACGAGTACAGATCTGCTGTACATTTTTGACGCCTCTCAAATATCCCTCATTCTTCTACCATGTTCTTGTCATACCCAGGCAAACCCTCCAGAGTCATACGTTGAATATCGGATCCCTCGTGGTGGGCATTTCTATTGGATGACTCACTGAGACTCACATATTCGCAACTTTTAGACAACTCCAATTTTTTTACTCTTTAGCATATTCACACTCTTCACTTTTTACCACCTCAATACAATGCCTTCCAGATCTGATATCACATATTTCGGCGCTGGCCCAGCTCTGCTGCCCACTGACGTTCTTGAGACGTCCGCCCAGGCCCTTGTCAATTTCCAGGATACCGGATTGGGAATCGCTGAGCACTCTCATCGCTCAGAGTTGGCGACCAACATCATCAACGAGGCCAAGGCTGATCTTGCTTCCTACATCGACATCCCTGAGGACTATGAGGTTCTTTTTATGCAGGGTGGTGGTACTGGAGAGTTCTCAGCTACCATGTACAACCTTGTCGGCGCCTGGGTGACCAAGAAGAAGGCTCAGATCGTCGCCAACCTCAAGGTCCCTGAGGATGACCCTCGCGTCGAGCAGGAGCTCAGAAATGCTGTTGAGAAGGATCTCAAGACCGATTACATCGTCACAGGTGGCTGGTCGCAGAAGGCCTCCGAGGAGGCTAAGCGTCTGCTTGGTCCCGAGCACGTCAACATCGTTGCTGATGCTCGTCAAATCAACGATGGCAAGTATGGCAAGATTCCCGAGGAGAGCACCTGGAACCTCTCCAAAGATGCTGCTCTCGTCTATTACTGCGATAACGAAACTGTCGATGGTGTCGAGTTCCCTGCTTTCCCCCAGGCATTGGCCCCCGGCCCTGATGGCGAGGGTCCCATTGTCGTGGCTGACATGTCTTCCAACATTCTCTCAAGGAGAATTCCTGTGCGAAACTACTCCGTCATCTTCTTCGGCGCCCAGAAGAACCTTGGTTCTACCGGTATCACTGTTGTGATAATCAAGAAGAGCCTTCTCCCTCCTAAGACTCCTCAACCCCCGGCTCCTCTACTCCGAAAGCTTGGTCTTCCTATCCCCCCTATCATCTTCTCGTATGAGACCATCGCCAAGAACAACAGTCTCTATAACACCCTCAGCATCTTCGAGTAAGTATTGCCCTAGAACAAACCTGATAATGTTACTGACAAGACAGTGTCTACATTGCTGGCCAAGTCCTCAAGAAGTCTATCAAGACCTACAACAAGGTCGAGGGACAAGAGGCTGTTTCTGCCAAGAAGGCTGAGATCATCTACGGTGCTCTCGAAGCTCACCCTGATGTGTACAGAATTGTCCCTGACAAGTCTGCCCGTTCAAGGATGAACATTTGCTTCCGCATCACCAAGAACGGCGACACTGACGGCACTGAGAAGACCTTCCTGAAGGAAGCTACTGCTCAAGGCCTTACTGGATTGAAGGGTCACCGTAGCGTCGGTGGCATCCGTGCCAGCAGCTACAACTCCATTCCTCTGGAGGGTGCCGAGAAGCTCGCTAAGTTTATTGAGACATTTGCTACTCTTTGAGAGGAGTCAAGTTGGAAAAAGTACCAGGTGTATGGTTTGATGGGTTTATGGATTGGATGAGATTCGCGTACGAGATTAGGGTTAAGAGTCAACTTGAATGGAGTTTGAATTCAACATGCTCCCCAATATTATTAAGGAATAAAAGCAAGGAAAAGAATGAAAAGAGGGCATTCATCGTAAAAAGTGTCTGACAAATTGTGACTTTGCGATTGTAGTGGGTTTGATGGGTGATTTGGAGCGCTACCATCTTGGATTCAGTGGATCCGGGCGCTGAGGTTACCAAACCTCAGGCTTCCAGCTCAATTGATCCTGTAAAATCTTTAGCTTCTTTCACTCCAACGTTCATCAATTCATCAATTGCATATTCAACATGCCGATACTATTTTGTCTTTGAAAAATTCGAATAAGCTCATCTCTCACATAATAAGTCATCTGCCGATGCTCAGGCGCACCTTTTGTCCGAGGAGACTCACATGCGTGGCGAGTCCATCTCGAGTCTCATCCAATCTTAGAAACCGCAGCGGTCCTCAAATCTCATTACCACGATTGCGATATCCTGATGTGAGATCAAGGCCATTCTCGAAACAGTCGTGGGAAATTTCCGAGTCTGAAGCCTTGTCCAGGCTACCAACTGTGGATGACACAATCTATGCTTTGTCAACAGCACAAGGCCGAGCCGGCATAGCGGTGATTCGTATCTCTGGCCCGTCATGTCTTGAAGTACGAATATTCTATGTCATGCTCAGGACATTTCTAACTATTTACTTCAGATATACAAGACATTGTGCCCATCTAAGCCATTGCCAAAACCAAGATATGCAACTGTACGATCACTATATGATCCAGGCTCTGCCAAAAGCCAGCCACTTATTCTAGATTCAGAAGCTCTGATTCTGTACTTTCCCAATCCGAAGACTGTAACTGGTGACGATGTCCTGGAGTTGCACGTTCATGGAGGGTCGGCCACTGTCAAGGCAGTACTGGCAGCCATTCCAAAATGCTCCGCTGCACGTCGTATTCGATACGCGGAACCGGGCGAGTTTACGAAGCGCGCCTTCTTTAATGATCGGTTGGATCTTGCCCAGATCGAAGCGCTGAGTGACACCCTCGCAGCAGAAACAGAACAGCAACGTCGTGCAGCCGTGCGTGGCAACTCTGGCTCCCTCGGTCGCCTATACGAGGCATGGAGGGAACAGCTATTGTTGGCTCGAGGAGAAATCGAAGCGTTGATTGACTTCTCGGAAGACCAACATTTCGACGAGTCCCAGGCAGAACTGCTGCATAATGTAACAGCGCAAGTTGCCAGGATGCTACACAGCATTGGGCTGCATGAGCAAGGGAGTCAACGAAGCGAGCTCCTCAGAAACGGAATCCGTATTGCACTATTGGGGCCGCCCAACGTCGGCAAGAGCTCCCTAATGAACCTGATTGTTGGACGGGAGGCTTCCATCGTGTCAGGCGAAGCAGGGACTACGCGAGATATAGTAGAGGCAAGCTTGGACATTCGCGGCTATTTATGTTCTTTTGCAGATACGGCAGGATTTCGATCCAAGGGCTCACGGATGACTGACGGGGCTGGCAGTGGCGCAATTGGGGCCGTGGAAGAAGAAGGAATACGGCGAGCCAAACAACGAGCTTTGGAGTCGGATCTTGTCATTGTCCTCGCGTCCGTAGAAGAGGGCCCGGGAGGATTCTTCCTACAATACGATGAGGAAACGCTTGATCTTGCTGCCGGGGCGGAAGACCGTCTAGTTGTTGTCAACAAGCAAGATGCAGTTGACGAGGCGGAATTTGAGAAGCTCATACAGGAATTTCGAAAGTGTGCTCAGATTCGAGCCCCCAAGCTAGCAGCGGCGGAGCTAGTGTCGATCTCATGCAAGGAGGCTCAGACAGGGTCATGGGAGAACAAGGACCCGGGCGGTATTCAGGCCGTGATTACCAGGCTCGTGGCATCCTTTGAGAAGATGACCTCGATGCCTGTTGATCTTCAGGATTTGCTAGGTGTAACAGAACGCCAACGCCAACTTTTGATCAAGTGCCGCCAACATTTAGAAGATTTCATGGTAGAAGCCACCCCAGAGGAAGGTATGGACGCAGACACGGTCCTCGCAGCTGAATATCTGCGATATGCTGCGGATTGCCTTGCTCGGATCACAGGACGGGGTGAGTTTGGAGACGTGGAGGATGTTTTGGGTGTAATCTTCGAAAAGTAAGTTCTGACTGAGTGCATGTTGACTGTTGGACAAGATACTGACTTGAGACGTGGTAGATTTTGTGTGGGAAAGTAAGCGACTCAACGAACACTAGGTGGACTGGAAGATCGATATAAGAGTAGAATGTCTATTTCCATCGAGGAGAGATCTATAAGCCATAACGCCGGTCTATGTAAGTTAGGGCTGACCACCAGGGCCACGTCTAGACAAAAGAAAGGACATGAGAGAGATTTCGGATGAAAATAGGAATAAAGAAAAAAAGAAAGATACAATGCCTATCGCTCGCTTCTATTCCATGCCTATGCTTATGCAAACCCATTCCCGCTATGCTTGTGCCCGTCTTTTCTAGTCCCCATGAGCGATGCTGTTTCTACCCAAATGCCGATGCTGATGCTGAAAGAACAAACTCCGTAACAATGCTGAAAGGAAGAACAAGTTTTTAAACAGAGAACGCCCCATCCATGCTTGCGCTACCGCTTTGTGTATGCTTTTGAGAGATAATAAACGATAGACGAGATTCTACTCGTCATCGTCACTGGGACCGTTGTAACCAGAGCGGCCCTTGTTGCCCTGAGCGTTGTCATCGTCGTCAGGGCCGTTGTAGCCAGAACGACCAGAGTCACCCTCCTCAGGCTCGTTGTAACCAGATCGGCCACGGCCATTTGTAGGCTTGGAGTCAGAGTCGTCGCCGTCCTTGTTGTAGCCGCTACGGCCGAAAGAGCGGGTGGTAGGAGCGAAGGTGAGAGTGAAAGCAGCCATTGTAAATGTAGTTGTTGAGTTGTTAAAGTTTAGAAGATGTTGAACGGAATTTAAAGTGAGTTGTAGTTTGGTTGTTGTGTTCAAGAGAGTTGAGTTGTTATGTGTAAGTGATTAAAGTTGTAGAGTGTGGATGCTATTAGATGAATCGAATGGAAGATGTTGATGGTGATGATATTTTTCCTTTGAACTGGAGGACATGGCACTTATATACAGATTTCCTCAAGATAGGAAGCACACATATGGATCTCGGTAGGCAATGACGGCCTGGAAACGACAGCGAAAGGCTGACGCCTACTCGGGTCCTGCCATGACAATGGACCAGGCACACTCTCGAAGAGCAGGGATACAAAATAGAAACACCAGTATAGACACGCTAGGGTAGGGTACAAGGCTACCTAGGTAGGTAAGGTAGATTGTGCATTGCCATTGTTCCGCACATGGAACCTTCTTTCACATCCATAGTCGTGGGAACAGTCATCAACCGGAGGACAGAGTGCAGACTATGCCTGCGCCCTGTCGGGGAGCTGACAGGGGCCGGCATCTGACCCGTGAGTGGTGGAGGACAGCACCGTAGGGCTGAGGATGCTCTGGGGACCTTGCATTGCAGGGGTCTTTGAGAGTCTTTTGTTTGACAAAGAACCTACCGGGAGCGGAAGACCCGGGCCGTATCCAGTCAAGTCAGTCGAACAAGTTGCGGTGCGTATTACAGTACGAGTAAGGATATTGTGAAAACCCTACCCAGTTAGTCAACAGATTGGCTTACATACTTACTGGGGGGGCTTGGCCAGGGGATAAGAATAAGCCACAGCCTCGAAATAAAACAACACCCCTGGCCCTAGGCCCATGTCATCCTTCTCCACGGCTCTGCCCATGGACATCAGAACGCAGATACGATACGATACGGTGCCAGTATTGCCATGATGGTAATCTTTGACCCCCAAATATTGCGTTTTGATACCACATTGTTAGTCAGGGTTCAGGCTGGTGACGGAGCTTAGATAGGTAAATACGCATTCGCGCAACAATACGATACGTCAAGTACAGTGGTTATTCGTATCCTGATGCCATTCCTTCTCCATGACATCCGAAAGTCTTGACCATTGCCAATGTAATTCTGCATGCGAAACGTCATAAAGGCTGACAAATTCGGAGCCCTGTGACATGATTGATTCCAAGAAACTCCGACGACTTTCGGAGTCAGGGATGGAGATTAGATGTTGCATACGTACAGAGTAGCGGAGTATGAGATTGTGATGATATAGGAGTTGCCATTAATGGATGTGATCCTGGTTGATACCTTCTCTCGATGAATGCAGACTCGACATGTGCTCAATTGAGTGCGCGTCCCTACCCCAATTGGAAATCTGGTAGATGGTTCATCCCGTCACATGGGTGTTTCGAACAAGTTAAAAAGGGTGCCTAAAACACAAGACATTTACATGAGGCATCATGATGGACAAACTGGTAAGCATGTTGCACCACTTATTCTGTCAGCGTCTTTGCCATCCTTCAAATGGCGGCTGCAGCCACTAAAGCCATGACGCGACTTCCTCCATTGGCATGCATCGGTCAAGCCCGTGACTTCCGCCTACCGAAACGACAAACTGCCCCAGATTCCACTCCATCCCACCTTCCCTACCCTTCTTCGGGCACCTCTGACTGAGCGGGAGTCATCATGTACCGTACACCGAATGCAAATGTAAATCCAGATTTGATCTAATCTCATCTCCGCCTTTCTTACAAGCATAACGCTTGGACTTGATGATGCTTGCTTGACCGAACTCCCCTTGTATTTTCCTTATCGTGACTCATGCCGAATTGTTTCAAGGTCCATTCTTCCAGAAGACCCTGGTTCAAATTGCTGTCCTGGCACCTGCACATGTTATGTTTCTCGTGGGGGTAGCAGCGGAATGAAACGTCAGACTTAGACAACCCAACCCTTGGACTTACACCATCAACATGAGGTAATCGTCGTCAACACCCTTGAATAGCCTATCCACATCTGATCATTGGGTACCCGGCATTCTCTGGTTCCGGCGGCGTGGCACCTACAGTATTACCCGTCCGCCGGTTGGGCCGACCATCTTTTAGGGCCCTCCCAGTGCCATGGGACCTAATTTCTGAGCATCCTGTCGGATCCCTTCATTTTGAGCTGGGGGTTTCGATTCTCGATTGAGATCTATGGTACCGCTTGTCATTGGCCAGACCCCCAAACGGTCATGATACGACTCGTTCCAATGATAAGTAAGATTGAAGTCAAACGCCAGACCATATGTCCTTGGCCTGGAATATCCCATGATACGCCTGTTCTATCAAAAGAATCATTTCGCAGCCATCAATACATTTCACATCATAATATCATGTGGTCTGAGCGCTCCAAATAGCCGCAATGAGACACCACCCTCACCATGCCACCAACTCTGATACCCTTGTCGAAAACTAAGCGCCCAGGCGCTTTATAAATAGAAACGGTATTACCATTGGACAATTGGCGCGTTATCGCTCGATCTGACTGTTTTCGCTAACTAGCTCGATGCATAGCCCCGGATATGCTCCAGTTTACCCAATCACTTTGCTTACTCACTACACTCACCACCACGAGGCGTTCTCCATGAAATCAGCCTTGCAACCTGATCCAAGCTCTACGGTTACCATTTCTTCCTAAGCCCTAAAGCCATTGACCCTCTTCCTGTCATCCTGGCTACCTCTAAGACACTGCGCTATGCTACGGATACAGCCATTCCGATCCTAGTGCACATCATCAGAAGTTCGTTTCGTCTTGGTCTGTTTCTTGACCTCCCGCTAGTCCCCGAGCCATGTCTCGGGAAGGATCCTAACACTTGCCGGGGTGGGCTGCAGGGGTCTTTTAGACCTGGACTCTCGTAGTTACACTACTGCAGGTAATCGCCAGGCTCAATAGATGCCTTGGTTCAAGACATGCAGCAGTTTTCAACTTCATGCAATGGAACAGTGGTGATCTCTGGCTCATTGCTAAGAATGGCTACACCATGCGCCTTACCAGCCTCGGCAGTGACTCTGCGTCTGAAAACAGTACCAGGCACCGACCAGCAGCCATTACTCACATCGCGATATTACTCACCCTCAGGCTAACACTTTCGGGTCAATCCCGCTGACGTTGATTATACAACTTTTTTCTTCTTCTTTTTTTTCAATTGCTTGACATCCCTCGGTCGATTGGAATAAGTTCCACCGACGCCACCAAACAACGCCAGCCTGTCGATTCACGTAGCACGCGGGTTGATCTGCAGCCAAGGAACTTTGACAAGGCACGGAGGGCCAGATCATAGCCATACGTCCTACACAGACACAGAACTAAATGGGGGACTCTGCCCCTGGCTTTCCCAGAATGGCACCATGTTTCGATCCCTGTTCCTAGGTCGTCGGTCCTTGCTTCAACGCCCCCAAACCTTCACATGGTTCAAGGGTGCGGTATGAGCCGTGGAATGTGTAGTTCCGGTGTCTTGACTACAGGCAACAATCTAGCCAATGACCTGCAATTTCAAGTTGGTATGTCTACATAAACACACCATCTGTTAAGATAGCCCTACAAGGATTGGTTCCATTGCCTGATCACAGCTCGTCCCTGGCATGAGCCTCCTCGCTAGGATCATCCATAGCCATAATTTTAACGACCAGACTAGTCCATCCAGTGAAATGCTGTGTTCGCTGCCCGGCACCCGTGTCCGGATTGTACTGCTCCCATGCAAAGCCTGTCTCTTCCCAACTCTTGTACACCGTGTCGACAAGGTTCTTGCGGAGACGCGAAAATAGATCCTTCGCCTTGGCTTGGAACGGACCGTCCTGCGATGCAACATTCTAGATAGACACGTTAGCATTTATACCATTTTCCTAGTCGAGTCTCTTGGGGAGTACTTACACGAAGCTGAGACACAGCGAGGTAGTTCATGGGCATCCACACGGGACTACGCCAATAGTTTTCGCCAGTGTTGTAAAATTCATCCTGCTTGCTCAGACTACGGATACCGTGAGGGCTCCAGAGATGATCCTCGTCGCCGATGAGATCGAGAATCTTGCCAAGTTTGGGGTCGTCAGCCTTCATGAGACCAACGAGGAAGGGAAACAGGGAAACATAGCCCTTGTGGCATACGAGCGCATGTTCCTCATAATCGTCAATCATTGCATCGCAATAGCAGCCCTCCTTCTCGGACCAGTGAAGATCGTTGAGGTTGTGCTCGATTCCATCCAAGTTCTTCTTGTACTCATCTACATCCTCGGCCATACCGAGGGCGTCTGCGATGTTCATGAGGGACTTTGTCATGAGACCCACCCAAGACATGAGATCGACATGCAGCTCGCTAGGGGATGGCGGCTGGGGTCGAGGGTAATCATCCAGGCCGCTGGTCAGGATATGAGTTTCGGTACGGCCTCTCCATCGGTAAGCCTCCTTGGTGGAGTATGCCTCGCGATCATAGCTCTTGATGTCACCACGTTGAGTTTTGCGGAACCAATCATACTGACGACGCAGAAGAGGGTACAACTTTCGCAAATAGCTCTCACCGAGCTCGATGTTGTCGAGGTGGGCAGTTTGCAAAATATCCGCTCCCATCATGCGCTCCTTTTCCCCGGCCTTGGTACCATTGGCTGCACGAAGGCGCTCCATGAAGCCCTCAATGATAAGGAAGAGAGTGGGAGGATTAGCGTAATGTGGGTACTGGACTTGAAACTCAGGAGGCACCTTGCTACGAGCCTCGTGACCCAGAATCTGTTCGCGAGCGATCCAACCATTGTCATCCATGGTGTTGTACCAGCTCTTGACAATCTCAAGTGTCAGATCAATATCCCAGTCGGCGATAGGAATAAGGTGAAAACCCTCATCCCATAAGAAACCACGAGGGAAAAAGGGACGAGACGGTACACTGGTAAAAAGCTCGTAAGGTCCCTCGAGGTCCGGCTTGTTGCGGCTCTTAGCTTTCGCAGCTTCCACCCAAAATTCCTCATCGTCCTCTTCGTATTCAGGTGCATAGGTCCGGTCAATGATCTGATGGCCGTGGAAGTACCCGATTCCACCCACAAGGTTCGAGAACATACTCTTGCCAAACTTCTTATACTTCTCGAGAGTGAAAGGCTCTTTAAACTTGAAAGTGTTTGCGAAGCGCTCATTGAAGGTTTCAGAGGTCTTCTTGATCTGCTCAGTAACGTCTTCCGAGGTGAACTCCTTTCCGCCAGAAGCTGATGAGAAGATGACATCAAACTCGAATGGCCCTTCGAATGTCTTCTCCACGATCTGGACATTGGCTTTGGCGGGTGCATGGGCAATGCGGTACACTTGCCATGGTGGCGGAGGGTCATTTTGGTCGGCGTTTTGTTGGACCGGCGAAACAGCTTCCTGAAGCTTTTGGAAGACAACAGGCTTGCCCTGCCAAGTATGGTCCGCAGGAACGTCCTGGGGGCTAGAGACAATGGTCTTGTCACCATGTCGGTCTTCAAGAAATTTGTTGTTTGATGTGGGGTGTTTTCCAGTGCCCTTCGTGATAAGGAGCTTGTAATCTCCTAGGGTCTTCGAGTTGCCGCTGAAAGTAACATCTCCCTCAAAACCATGCTCAGTACCTTCGCCCTCGACATCGAGTTCGCCTTCACCATCCTGAGCAATGTAATAGAACAACATGGTTTTAGTGTCTTTTGCAGCGCCTTCTCGAGGCTCGCCCTTGATACGAGCAGCCCAGCTTCCACCATGGCTGCCTCCTGGTATCTTGACAAAAGTTGTTGTCAAATCAATACTGTTGGCCTTGTCGTGAATTGATTGCACACCGCCTATGCGGGCATCGTACTCATCCCATCCATAGCCATGGATATCTTCTCCTTGCTCACAAGTGTATCTGAAGCCTAAGACTAGCGTCAGCAAAATGATGTGAAATAGCTAAATGTTTCACATACCGCTTTGGATGTCTTGGTAATTGTCAACCTTTGCCCACATGAGTCCTGTCCATAGAGCATGCGGGGTTCTTGGCCGCACGCCAAAATACAGATTGGACTTGTACGGACCCCAAAAGAGGCTCTGGTTACTTTGACGTCCAATTTCTGTAGTCAGCACAGACGAAGCTTCATCTGCGGCTGATACGCCCAGAATGAGTGCCGCTGTCGACACCCAATGGGTTATCTTCACCATGATTTTGGGAAGAAATTCTCCTTTGTTTTGTCTGTGAAAGCAAAATTCGAGTGATTTCCAGGTGACTTGTAAATGAAAAATCACTGCCACATTAGGTTTGTTGCAGCTTGCAGATAGAGGAGCTTCAGAGAACACGTTGGTACCACAACTTGACAATGACGACGCAAGGCTGAGACTCCAGAGATCCGGGGTCCAGGAAAGGAGCTTTGGCCAATCGTAGAGCTTCACTAGCCACCGCCACTTTTCTGTTGATCTCCACATTAAAGTTGTTTTCTATCAGCCTTCCGCTTCTAGAACTCTTTGGATCCATGTTTGCTTCCTCCCAATCATCTCCCGATTTAAAAAGATCGCCAGCTTTGAACACAGATACCAAGCATATTCAAATCGCTTATCGAAAACATGAGCGACTCAAGACGGAGCAGACGACCAGACAGTCGTCAAATGTGGGACGAATCTGATAGACGCGACAAGCGCGGAGGTCGTGATAGGGACAACGACCGTGATCGCAGAGGTTACAGGTCACGATCGCGCGAACGCCGTGGCTATAGAGACCGATCTAGGTCTCCGGATAGACGAAACAGGGATAGAGATGGGGACAGAAACCGTCCAAAGGATCGAGGCCCGCGACACCATGATGAAAGCGACAAGAGGGATAGACGAAGAGACGATAGAGACGATGGGCCGCCGAGACCAAAGCGGGATGATCGTCGCGATGATGATAGGGACAGACGAGGTATGCGCTTCCAATTGCTTCAAAGATCCAAAACTAACAATGTGACCAGGCAAGTTTCGCCGCTCTGCCTCACCGCGATCACGCAGCCCCTCCTCTAATGAAACAACCCTTCCTACACGAACTCGCCCTGAAGCGAAGCGTCCAGCACCTCACATGTCTTTCAACGTCGGCTCTCGTGCCAGTCGCTCACCACAACCACAACACTCACGCCCCGAACGTGAAGAAACACCCGCCCGCTCGGAGGATGGTCAGGTCTCTGAGCCAGAAGACGAACCAATGGAAGCAGAGGACGACGATTTTGCTGCTATGCAAGCCATGATGGGTTTTGGCGGATTCGGAACGACGAAGAACAAGAAGGTTTCGGGAAACAATGCAGGCGGCGTGCGGAAAGAGAAGAAGACGGAGTACCGTCAGTACATGAACCGAAACGGCGGTTTCAACAGACCTCTGAGTCCGTCTCGATAAAACAACTTGTTGCGGAGGTTGCTATCGATTGCTTTATGATATCCGAGGGGGGTTCGACGTCTCTTGTGTCACGTTTCCTACATAGTTGGTTCGGACCGGCGTTCAGGCGAAATATTAACACGACATTTTAATAATCAATAAATACTCTCAACACGCCAATTATAACTAACAGTAAATGCTTGGTGATATGAGTATGTCGAAACATTAATGAACTTGAATCAATTGTCAGGCATGCAGATACTATGATGCGCTCAACGGGTGCCATAACAGTAGTTGTGCCCACTTTGCATAATACGCCAAACAATAATCATGGCTTGTTCAATACTCTCTTCCAGTATATACTGGTGTAAACATTACGTATAGCGCGTGCACTACATACAAACGCGGTATCTTCCTTCCATCTCCCTCCCAAACCATTCCCAACACCATTGGTATGCATCGAATGACAAACACCGTACGTCCATCTCGTCCTTATGCCTTTTCTCCTTGCTCTTCCTCTACTGCACCGTCGGCTACAGGATCCGCCTTTGGCGTTGGTACATCATCTTCTATAGGGGCTTCCCCTTCCTTTGGCTGCTCTTTGACTGCCTCTTCTTCTCCAGCCTTGGATGCTGGTCTGGAGTCGTCCTTATTCTCTTCCGCATTCTCTTCTGATTGGCTCGTTGCCGTTCTATCCCTTCGTCTCCTTCTTAGCCTTCTTTCTTCCTCCGCTGTCTGCCGTCTGGCTTTACGAAGAGTTTCTCTCCTCTCTAGATCGTCGTCGTCGGCGCCGTCACCACCACGCATACCTTGCAACAGAGCAGCTGCCCGATCTGCGACATCGTCTCCACCAGAGCGAGGCGATGAGAGACCGGGGCTGAGCACGTTTGTGTCGTCTTCGCTTGGTGTTTCTGTGGTTTTGAGGGCTACCTCTGCTTCTGGGATCTCGTCGAGATCCGGAATCTTTTGTCCAGAAGCAACACGAACCTGGTGACGGTCCTTGAGTCGCGCTCGCCTTCTTCGGTCTCTCTGATCCCGAGCCTGGGGCGCAGCTGCACGTAGCTTCTCCAGTAGAGAATCCATGGCGCCAGTATTGGAAGGTGATGTGGGCCCAGCCTCGGCACTGTTGCTGGTGAGCTTGAGCTGTGCCGTGTGCTTTCGCTTCATTGATGCCTCGTTGCGCCTCCTTGTCTCCTCGACTTGTACGTTCTTCTCGCGAGACTTCTTCCACTCGCCCACGAAGAGCGCTAGCTTGGCAAAGAAATCGCGGCGGGCACTATCATCGGCGGGATCTTCACCATAGAATACCATGATATCTTTGTATGTCCTCATCATCTCCTCGAGGTACAACTCCATCTGTTCAGATTTTCTTCTGGCATCCTTCATGATGCGCTGGACGACTTGGCTGACTCTGTCCTGGGGATGGAACTTTTTGGGGTCGCTCAAGTTACCCGAATCCAGCGACATCTGAATGTTTCGAATATTGTCGATATATTTCTTTGCATCCGCCTGCAGTTGCTCGATATTGATTTTTTGCACAGTCATAACGCCGTTGATATCATCCGCAAAGCTCTCCCATTCGGGATATTGGTTTCGAACAATACGCTCCACAAGATCGGCCAACGTCGACTGATTCTTGTCGTCCTTTACCATACCCAATCGTGCCAAGGAACTAAGCTTGAAACCACGTGCCTGTTTGTTCGCATCGTTCATGTAGTTACCGATATCCAAAATAAGACCAAGAACATTCATCAATGAAACGGAATCACGTAGCGACTCAGACACTGTGACAACTTGCCTGATCTTCTCGTTGATCTCCTCGTACTCTTGCTCGAAGCTTCTAGTAAGAGCAAGTGCTCTCATTCGACTCTTCCAGTAGTGGTGTAACTCAAAGGCTGTGTAGAGGTAAAGCTGATCTTGACGGGTGAGCTCAGAGGGGTCGAGTTCACGGTTCTGGGACTTGACATCAGGGCCAGTCCAGTCCTTGCTGTATGGGACCATCTGCTTGACTGTATTGTCAGGAATGTTGCACAAATCATCCTTTTGTAGGAAGTCCATCACAACAATGTTGTCCAAGATATCCGAGTCACATTGAATGATCATCTGAACAATCTTCTCAACAGAGTGTTGTGAAAACTTGGCAAAAGCGATTTCTATATTTAGTTAGCAGAGAGATTACATGACTAATCGCGACCAACTTACCATAAGCTTTACGGAGATCAGAAGAAATGATTTGCTTCTTGTCATCCTTCTTAGATGAGGTTCCCATACCAAGTTTCTTGATCTCCTTTGCCATGAACAGCTTCTCAACCTCGTCGAGAATACCCTTCTTGCTGAGCTCCTGATACTTCTCCTCTCGAGCTTCAGCAGAAGGAGTATGTGCCGCCCAATGACTTGTCTCAGGGGCGTCTACCTTCTCCCAATGCAAAGCCTTGAGCTTCTTCTTGGGACGGACAACGGGCAAGCCAATGCCCGGGGCAGCCGCAAAAGCGGGTTGTCGCGATAAGTAGTGCCCAGACATAGCACCAGGCATAGGAGGAGGTGGAGGAGGGGGCATACCTCCAGCACCAGGTAGAGGAGGCGGAGGTGGAGGAGGTGGTGG
>QGED01000096.1:0-36706 GCA_004367475.1 Fusarium camptoceras | reverse complement strand
CCCCAAAACACCCCTCCATACCTCTATCAATCTTATAATAACGACCGAGGCATTGACCCTTGGTCACTACAGTCGTCAAGACGTTTTCCAATCTCCTTAACTCGTATGTTATCTCACAAAGAAAGAGACAAAAAAAACCATCAAGATGCTAACTCATCCCAGGACGCACCACCCGTTCGCAGGAGCCCGCTGCTCAGCCGATTCCGGAGGCTCAGCGGACTCGACCTTTGAACAGTAAAGGTCTAATCACAAACAGAAACCCGTCCAATCTCAATTAAACCGCAAACTTCCACGTCAAAGCCACTTGAAGCATCATGGCTCCTCACGCGGAAGTCGGCACGGGCTCCTCGAACGGGTCGGTATTCAGTAGCCGAGGCTCCTCTGCTACTCAGGACCTCTTCACCGTCAACTCACCCAACGTCACCTACACGGATGCGGAGATCCGTTCTCGATACACCTACCGCACCACAAAGGTTGAAGTTGATGCCAGCGGCAAGTATGTTGCCACTCCTAACGAGACTCTCTACGACTTCAAGGTCGACCGCAAGGTTCCCAAGGTCGGTATGATGTTGGTTGGTCTTGGAGGCAACAACGGCACCACCGTTACTGCTGGTATCCTCGCCAACCGCCGTCAGCTCGCCTGGGACACCAAGGAAGGACCCCGCGAGTCTAACTACTACGGCTCCGTTGTCATGGGCTCAACCCTCAAGCTCGGCCATGACGCCAAGACTCACCAGGAGGTCAACATCCCCTTTCACAACATCCTCCCCATGGTCCACCCCAATGACCTGGTCATCGGAGGTTGGGACATCAGCAAGATGAACCTGGCTCAAGCCATGGACCGCGCTCAGGTTCTCGAGCCCACCCTCAAGGCCCAGGTCAAGAAGGAGATGACTGAGATGGTTCCCCTTCCCTCCATCTACTACCCTGATTTCATTGCTGCCAACCAAGAGGACCGTGCCGACAACGTCCTCGAGGGTACCAAGGCCTGTTGGGAGCATGTTGAGAAGATCCGTCAAGATATCCGCGATTTCAAGGCCAAGAACGGTCTCGACAAGGTCATCATCATGTGGACTGCCAACACTGAGCGATACGCCGACCTGATCGAGGGTGTCAACGACACTGCCGATAACCTTCTCAAGGCTATCGAGCAGGGACACGAAGAGGTTTCCCCTTCTACCGTCTTTGCTGTCGCTTGTATCCTCGAGCAAGCCCCTTTTATCAACGGCTCTCCGCAAAACACCTTCGTCCCCGGTGCCATTGAGCTCGCTGAGAAGCACAACGCCTTCATTGGTGGCGACGACTTCAAGTCCGGCCAAACCAAGATGAAGTCTGCCCTTGTTGACTTCCTCATCAACGCCGGCATCAAGTTGACTTCCATTGCTAGCTACAACCATCTTGGAAACAACGACGGCAAGAACTTGAGCTCCCAGAAGCAGTTCCGCTCCAAGGAGATCTCCAAGTCCAATGTTGTCGATGACATGGTTGAAGCCAACCACGTCCTCTACAAGAAGGGCGAGCACCCCGACCACTGCGTTGTCATCAAGTACATGCCTGCTGTCGCCGACAACAAGCGTGCTCTCGATGAGTATTATGCCGAGATTTTCATGGGTGGCCACCAGACCATTTCGTAAGTTGATGAGATATCACGAGTCGCGAACGATAACTGACAGCATACAGACTCTTCAACATTTGCGAGGACTCTCTCCTTGCTTCTCCCCTGATCATCGACTTGGTCATCATTGCTGAGATGATGTCTCGTATCCAGTGGAAGGCCGTGTCCTCCGATGGCACTGCTACCACTGAGTATAAGAGCTTCCATAGCGTCCTGAGTGTCCTCAGCTACATGCTCAAGGCTCCTTTGACCCCTCCTGGCACCCCCGTTGTCAACGCTCTTGCTAAGCAGCGCGCTGCCCTGACCAACATCTTCCGTGCTTGTGTTGGTCTTGAGCCCGAGTCCGACATGACGCTTGAGCACAAGCTTTTCTAGTCGCTAACGCCTGTTCTTGATGCTGTTAAAGTCGGTTGCTTAGAATGAGGAGGATACTGTGGACAGTCTTTACCGGATGCTGCTCAATTTGAAACGAAAATTATAAAATCAGAAAAGAAAAAGAAGGAGGAGAGATTAAATAATTTCACAGTCACAGCTATCAAATTGAATGTGCCATTCTCCTCAAGATTGATTTCCATGATAATACGTGATAGTGATGGTTACCTTAATCATTGATAGGTAGGTACCTAGGTACTCAATTCTTCGTACGGTATTGAATTCGGTTGACGGGCCAATCAATGATGTAAATTTGGAGAGTTTAATTGACCAAGATCGTCACTTTAGACAGGGGTGTTAATTGAATCTCACGTGGTTGGAAGCGACTTTACGCGGGACTGATGCGTTGTAGCGCGTCTCTCCACGCCAACGCCTTTGATGGCCCGCGCGTCGCGTAATGAAAGCTCCCCACTACCACTTAGACATCCATCTATTCTATGGATGTTCTCTCTTTGCCTTTCCACATTAACATCCTCTCACCAAATCTTGAATTTCTAAAGCACCTATAAACTTGTTGTTATTCTATGTTTTCGTTCATTCTTCTGACCATTCAACTCATATAAAACCATCACAAAGGCAAAAGCAATGGCTATCGCCTCTCGTGCTTCCACCCCCGTATCTTCGGGCGGATCTCCCGAACAACTCTCACCAAGGTCCAGATTCCAAGCTCAATTGAACGCTATCGGAAACAGCGACAATGAAGAATCACCTTCGAGAAAGGCTACCAAGGATATCTTTACAAAACAATTCGACCTATCACAACACACACAACAAGAAGACGCGTCTGACGAGTCGGAAGAGGAGGATATCGCCAGACCCCGAGGCAAACGTGCGGCTAGGATGCAAGGTATCACCCGACCAGTGCAATCAGCAGACACCGATAAACAGAACGAAACTGCTCGAGATCGTGTAAAGAAGAAGCTTGAGCAGGAGGAGATGGAGGCTAAAAAAGCCGAGGAAGAACATAATGCAGACATGCCCGATGCTATATCAGAAGACGAAACTCCCGTGGTACGCAGAAGACGGATCCGCAAGGCTCCCTCATCACCGGCTGCAAGAGATACATCACGCGAATCCAGCCAAGGAATCTTTGTATCATCACCTGGTCGTACATCACCAGCAAAGTCGACACAAAACAACTCGAATTCCGATGGGGATCTCCCTGCAGTCAAGTCGGATAAAATGGCAGCGCTAGTTAGGCGCCTAACAGAGAAGAAGAAGGCTGAGGAAGCCGCCAAAGAGGCCAAGCGTGCGAAGCAACAGGAAGTTGAGCAGATGGCATCGGACGGTGATGATTCCGGCATTACTGACGACGAGGGTGGGCGCCGCCTGACACAAACCGAGCGACCGAGTGCCCGGAAAGCAAGCAAGAAGGCAATTGAGGAAATGAACAGAGAAACTCAAAGAATGGCAAGAAACATGCAATTGAAGCATGAAGCGAAGACACGAAAGAAGATCTCTAAAAGCAGCTTGTTTGAGCGATTCAACTTCAGACCGGCCGGTGAACCAGAACCCAAGGTTGTTAGTTCGAGTAGGGGACCGACGCCTCACAGCGACGTTGAAATGCAGGATGCGGATACACCTCCCAGTTCGCCGCCTATGTCCAAAGAAACTGCCGATACAACTGAGCCCGTTCCTGAGACCAACGACTGTGACTTGCCGACAATAGACAGCCTCGCCGAGACAACCACACTCAAGTTAGACAAGGGTAAAGGCAGGGCCGTTGAACCACCAAACCAACAAAAGCAGCCAGCCCAAAAACCCAAGCGCCAATTCCGAGTCAAACTTCCAGCAGTTAAAGCTGATATAACCATAGTGGACTCGGATGACGAGTTGGAAATCACGACAACCACTAAAGACAAAATCCGAGCTGTGTTCGATATGGTGCCCGTCAAGAAGGCTCAAGAGCACAACTCTGCCCAGGCCCTGCGCGCTCTTGCACAAGTCAAGTCTCCCGGTAAAGAGATCCGACGAAAGAACGATAATCATGGTATGACACACGGCGAGCTACAGATGTATCTTCAGCAAAAGGCTCGACAACAAGCCAAGCTGGAACGTGACCGCAGACTGGACATGCTGAAGGCACAAGGTGTGGTTATCCAAACCGCTGAAGAGCGCGAGCGTCAGATGCAGGAGGTTGATGACATCGTTGCCAAGGCCAGGGAGGAGGCCCGAAGGATCATGCAAAACGAGCAAGCTGCCGCCAAAAAGGAGAGGAAGGAAAGTGGCGAAGTTGATCCCCTGGCTTGGGATGATAGCGATGATGAGGAGTATCAGGCGTCCGCTGATGAAGCCGACGGAGAAGTGTCGGCAATCGAATTGTCCGGATCAGAAGATGAAGGGGATGACGAGGCAGCAGATGGTAACCCTATGGTTGAGGGGGAAGCTGAAGATGGAGAATCCGAGGCTTCTGTTGGCGAAGAGGACGATGCAGCTCCTATCGCCAGTCAAGATGTTCATGATGACGTCGATGAGCTCCCAGTGGCAAGCAAACGACGAATTCGCAAGCCCATTGTTCTCTCTGATGAAGAAGAAGAGGAGGACTCGGTTGAGATGACGCCAAAGCCCAAACCCCAAGTTGCTGTACATACATCACCTACAGTACCCAATACCCAATCTCCTACGGCACCAAGATCGGTGCTGCGTTCAGCCAAGAAGACTTTCATTCCTGGTCTTCCTGTACAAGGAGCAGCTGGCCTTGGCCTTACTCAAATCTTTGCCGGCACCATGGATGACAGCCAAGTAGATGTCACCAACGGCCCAACCCAGCCCATGATGCCAGACTTCGACCATTTTCCCGACTCCAACTTTTCTGCGACGATGGATGAGCCTATGGAAGACATGGTTATGGACAGTCAGAAGGGCGATACACAAAAGATGACTCAAGGTGTAAACCTTGACTTCTCTCAATCTCAGTTGCGCAGTCTTGACAGTCTGCTACGAGAGGATGGCACACAGATCTCCGATGCGATCGATTTCACTCAGGATGAGGGTCTCCAACACCAAACACCTCTGAAGGACAGATTTATCGAGGCGCCAGCTTCTACCGTTGAGACAACGGTAGTCGACCAAGAGGATCCAACACAAGCTTCGCCACTAGTCCGCCGTGGCCGCCTTCGTCGCAGGATGGATACATCTGAGCGTATTGAAGAAACTCCTGAGCCAACAGCTGCAGAAAAATCAAACGGCGTTTTCGATGTGCTCAAGGAGGGAGCTAAGCAAGACAAGCAGAAACGGATTCGGGCAGAATTCAACCACAAGAACAGTAAGGCCAAGGAGATGATCCAAGAACAGGCCGAGGAATCCGAGGATGAGTACGCTGGCCTAGGGGGCGCAGATGGCGAAGACAGTGACAACGAATCCATCGCCTCGCTCAAGGAAATCATCGATGACGCTGCCGGTAACGATGTTGATGAAGCCAAACTCGCCGCTTTCTATGCGTAAGTACTGCCCGTTCGTCTCATTCAACAGAAGCCTAACATCTTATAGTGATCGAGAACGTGTTGAGGATGAGAAGCATGTCGAAAAACTTTTCAAAGACATCACAACTGGTATGCTTCGTCGCAAGCGTGGTGCAGGTTACGATCTCGACGACTCAGATGATGATGGCGAAGCCCGTCGAAAGATGAAGCGTCGGCAGTTCGCCAAGATGCAAAAGGCTCTGTTTGCCGATGAGCGTGTCAAGAAGATTGCCGAGAACCCTGGAAACCAAGCTTTCCTCAAAACCATCGAGGATAGAGGCAGTGATGACGAGATGGACTTTCTGGATGCTCCGGAAGAAACCAACGATTCCTCGCAATCTCAGTCCCAGGATGAAGATGGCAGCAAGGCCCACGGTATTCCCAACAGTCAACCCCAAAAGACTCTTGGCCCTGCGGATAACAGGGCCCCTGCCCATTTGCGTAGAACCAAGGATGGCAAGAAGCCTTCCAATCTTGGTGAAGTACGCGAGACTCTATCTGAGTTGCTTGAAGAACCCCATGGTTCTGTCATTCCTGCTACAGAGGCTGGATCTGACAGTGAAGGCGAGGCGGAGGCCCCCACACAAGCTCTCCATGACAAGGAGAACGATGGATCAAACCCTCGTCGTGGTCGTATTGCAGTTGTTGATCGTATTACCCTGAAACGCAACAGCTCTTCCAATGTTAGCACTGGCCGACCTGCATTTGCAACAACATCGAGCTCTTCTTTCAAGGTACCAGCACTTCTGCGCCGTGCAACAACCAACTCATTTGTTTCTGGCACAACTTCTACCACCAGCCCCAGCCCTTCAACCCCAGCAAGTGGGTTCGGAGAAGGAGCCACGATCAAGAAAGGAGCCAGTAAGAAGAGTGGTGTGCATGCTTTTGCGCGTGATAGCGAGAGACGAGCAAAACTCGAACAGAATGAGCGAAGGAGAGAGGAGAGGAAGGTTAAGGGGGCGGAAAGGCGAATTGGAGTCGTTGGTGGTTTGCTGGCAAAGGGATCATTTGAGTAAGGCTGGCACGGAATGGAGTTTAGGTTTATGCGAACGGGATATTCTGAGGGTTAAACGTGCGTGGCGTTTGGGTAGGCATCGATACGGAAGCTACCATGACAATGGTATCTCGTAGTTAAACATATTTATTCATCAAAATATTTTCTAGGCAATTGTTATCCGCTTATCGGTCCACTGTGTAGGAAGCCAAGCTTGTATGCCATTTATCTGATCCTTTGGAATACGTAGCAGTATGAAAGCCACAAGAAGGATCGCTGATGCGTTTTATTGTTTTTGCTATAGCACGCTGAGACGGACGATATCATCTATGCCAGCCAATCAGTGTCCATGACATATATCTCATAAATGCCAAGGTAACAAGAGAAAAAAATGCATCTGAATCGATCATGTCCAAGTCTGGACACTTGAAAAGCCCGCAGTGACGACTAGAAGCTGCCGGTTAAGGCAGAATCCAAGTTACTATTAATCATAGTATGTCGAGTACATCACAGCAAGTAGATGGAATGTCATTCCTTCACATCCTAATTGAGAACAAATTCTATCTAAGAAGGTATGGCAAGATGGTTCTCGACCGATTGGATCCTTTAGCCAATTACTCATCCGGTCCCAACACCTGTATTTGCAAATCTTACCTATGCTGTAAAGATAATGAGAGAAACCTCAGAGACGCACCACATAAGAATTCTGCCTCTATTGATGATCGACCACTTAGCTCGGTAGGTTACGTACGGTCTATGTCAAAATGTTTTCTAATTCATTACTATCACCTTTAGAACGCCGCCCCCGAGAACTCTCCGCTACCCAGACCCAACGTCCTTTTCGTAAACAGCCACAGCTCGAAGGCCTCCAGCTTAATCTCAACACGCATGAAACCAACCCACGCGGCAACTACTCGTACAACGTTAAGAGGCCAGAAGAGCGACCCGTTGTGGCTGATCTCTTCGAGCTTCTCGTGGAATACAGTCTTTGTGCAGTATCTTGCTAGAATCATAAAGGAACGGATAGGGCCTTGACGAGTTTGAAGGTTCTCGTCTAGGCTGCGAGTCAAGTCGTTTGTCTTAAGGATCAAAAGGATGATCCGAGGGACACGGCTGAGGAGCTGGACGAGATCGACGATCAAGCCTTCCTGCAGAGCGCCACTCATTGTCTTTTGTTCGTCGGCAGTCCTATTCTCAAGAATAGATCCAGACTTGCTGACAATGCTGTAATCCCGACCGGTGATCGCTGAGGCGAAGAGAGGAAAGTCCTTGTCCTCAATACCAGCAACTTCGTGTGCGTATTTCTTCATACGATCCATGTCACCATCAATGACCGCAAGCCACATCTTAGCATATGACCTTCGCATGGGAAGTTCAATATCGCGATACAGACCATGATCGTACAAGATGACATCAAAGTTTGGCCCACGTCCAAGACCTCGTCGACTGGTGTTCTTGCGGATAGCAATGTTGCCGCCATGAGGGTCGCAGTGCAGTGGTGCCCCATCACCAAAGATCATTTCGTTAAATATGCGGGCCAAGGTAGCCGAGACCTCATCACGATCAATCCCGTTCTTGTCGAGGTACTCGAGATCGTCAAGACGACTTCCGGCTTCACAAGCCATAACAATGATACGCTTCTTGGCCCAAATGACTTCGGGGATAATCAGTGGTAACTGCGATATCTTTGCAAAGTGCTCCTTCATTCGACGGGCATTGTCAGCCTCCTCCTGGAAGTCCAACTCCTTGGGAAGGGAAACATCCATCTCGGATGAAAGCCACTCGAGGTCATACTCTGGGAAGAATCGCTTCAATGTAGAGAACGTATACCGGGTCAAAGCAAGATCTAGAGGTGCCCAACCTTCTAGCTCAGGATGCTGAACCTTGACCGCAACCTTTTGGTCTAATCCCTTGATGGTTGCCAGATGCACCTGTGCAAGGGATGCGGCCCCAATTGGCTCAGAAGCGAAATCGGAAAAATAATCCCAAAGTTCCTCTCCAGTATCCTTGCGAAACATGTCCTCAATCGATTCAAGAGACGATACGGGGCACTTATCCTGTAGTGGAATAAAAGTGTTTGTCCACTCAGAAGGCAGAAGATAGTTCATGGCGCTCTATATAGTTGTCAGCGTGACCACTCCAAGTTTTGTGAGTCAAGGTGGCATCCGTACGAGATGTTGGCCAAGTTTGATGAAGATGCCTCCATTCTTCTCCAACACAACCAGGGTTCGTTCGGCGCATCGTTTGTGACATGCTTTCAACATTTTCTCCTGTTCGTCATGGTCCTCGGTCGTTTCTCTCGCGTTTAGCGTTGTTCGATAACTATCCATAATGTCAGCTCCATATTCTCCAGTGGCAAGTGGCAACATACTCGTTGATACACACAGCAAGCGCGACCGCAACTCTGCCTGTACGCTCCGCTGCTTCATAACTGCTCTTTATATCGTCTGTGAACGTGAGAGCGGTTGCCCCTATTGTTCCAACACCGGCCGAAGCATATAATAGAGGCCGTTTGGGGCCCGATCTGTGGCCATTGCTCCCCCGCGAGCCTTTCCTCGAAGCAAATCCCCTCGAGGTAATGTGCTTTAGAGGTTTGCTTCGAAGCAATTGGCCTCTACAAGTCGAGCACGTCCATGATCGAGTAGCGATACGGGTCGCAAAGGAAACAGAAAGAGTGTTCATCTGGCCGCTGAGGGGCTTTAACAGGCTAAGGTATTAAGGAGTAAAATGTAGGTACTCATTCTATAACAGAAGCCAGGTATCCAGCGGGAAAGGAGTGAACATGTGTCTGCACTGTTACAGAACTCAGAGTAAATCAAGTCAGTCCAATGTCGTCAACCAAAACCAAGGCAAGTCAACAGTTTTTTTGCTTGGATGTGCCGATTCCGATAAACCTCCGTCCGCCCAGGCCCATCGCTCGGTTTGGCCCGGGTGCGATATTCGGGGGGCGAATTGGCCACCCGCCCCGATAAGATTAGGTGGGTAGTCGCCGTTGCCTTCACGTGATCGCGCGACCGCGACTTCTGTCCCTTCGCGTCTACAGTAAACCTCTTTACACGAACACGCCTCTCGTCATCAACGCACCAAGCTCTTACACCATTCAAGATCCCCCACTCGACATTGTCTCAACGTTGTATATTCCTCGATCCTATGCAACAGAAGATTCATAACAACACAGCGGAGAATATGCTGTCTTTTGCTCCTACCCCCATCTTCTCGGGCACTTGGGACCATCGTCCTGTCGTCTCATCGCCGCTCTCTTCTTCGCCTGTTCGCGCGTCATCGCCACTTTCCCCCATTGACCGGAACGCGAATTCTCAACGACAGGTTCAATCTTCTCCCATCAAACCCCCAAAGTTCAAGTTCGCTTCGCTTCCCACGCGGCCCAATCCCCTCAATCGCAAACGAGAGGAGGTACAAGACTGCAGGCGAAAGCAATATCTTCAGAATGTCAAGCAAAACCGTGAAGAAAAGGCATGGCAACGACGAGATATTGAGGGACAAGTAAGATGGGATCTTCCGCTTTCTATATTGCTTTTATTGACAGTAGCTGCAGTTCTTGAAAACAAATTACCTAGCCGACAGAGGACAGCTGTCGCATGATGCCCCCGAGATCACCGAAGCAGACATAGAAGAAGCCACGATTTTTCACCAAGAACATCTTTCGATCCCCGAAGAGGATGAGATGGTGATGGATGAGGAAGAGCAGCTCGAAGCCATGCTGGCATCCTATGAAGAACAGCATATGGCTCCTTTGCAGCGAGTACCATCGCCTGCGCTGTCAGACGAAGATTATGACGACGTTTTTGCTGAACTTATCGCGCAAGAACAAGGATGGCAGAGCACAGAATCACAACCACAAGACCGAATGGACACTTCTGGTGATATTGAGATGCAATAGCGAGCTTGGAGTATATGTCGTCTTTTCGGTGCTTTAACATTTACCACGCTTGGTGTTGGGGTTAATCGGGTCACGGGGAAAGGGATACGGCGTTTGGGAAATTCCAGTCACATGTTATCGGACGTGTACGGCTATCATTTTGGTAAAGGGTATATAGATGGCTCGGATGGCATCCGGGCTCGGTATCTACTGAGGGTTGCAGGCTTCATCTCCTGGGTTGAGAGCGTCTTGAGCTGATTGCATGTCGCCAACTAGATCAGAGGGTGGCGATCCTGCTGCTTGCATCTGCGTGGGTGGTCAGTGGCTACAAATCAGTTGGAGAGAACGCAAAATGAACATACCTTCTGCATCTTGTCCACGATAAACTCGCGATCCCTCGCATTAGAATCCGAGTAAGTCTTTTCTTCAAACTTGGCCACAATCTCACGCACAATGGACTGTTGTTCCTCATAACGCTTCAAATCGTCCTTGGGTGTGGAGTCACGGTTTTTGATCAGCCACTCGGGGAACTTTTCATCAAGCTCTTTCATCGGCTCATAAAGGATTTCCTTATTCGTAAGTTGCTCCATCATGCCCATGAGCATTTTGGAAAATTCCTCTTCACTGCCCTCGCCTCCTAGATCGCCAAGATCACCCGAGGACAGCTGCTTGAGCATCTCAGACATGAAGTCATCGGCCGACCCAGAGGCAGCGGCGGCTGTAGCTTGATCCCCCGACGCTTGCATTCTTTCCATGGTCCGCTTGATGGTATCTTGGAATGAAGCATCTTCGGGCGGTGCTTGGGATGCTGGCTCTTTTGACGAGCTTGGAGGTGGCACATCGCCAGCCCCTTCTGCCGCGGCGATGTGCTTAAAGATATCTTCGAACTGAGCTTGCATGTCGGGCTGAAAAGGGTCAACACTTATTTTGGGTCAGTTGTTTGTGGTGGGATAAAGCTTACAGACTGCTCAAGTTCGCCTAGAAGATCAGCCATACCGGCTTGTAATTGCTTTGCAAACTCTTCTTCTGAAAAGGCATCCTCAACTTCGGGCTGCTTGCCAGAGGGTGCTGGGTTTTTTGGAATTTCCGGTTTACTGTAAGTAGCAGTTTCGGCAGGCTTGGGTTGGTCAATCTTGACGGTAGAGAACTCGTCCAGCATATCTAAGACGAATTAGCAAACAAGCGCATATCGCCATTTCCTAAAACCTACCATCCAGGTCGTCCAGATCATCTTCGTCTGGGTCTGGGACATCCTCAAAATCGTCAACAGGCTCTGTAGTTTCAGCTGCAGGCACCGGAAGAGTCTCAGCCTTTTCCACAACGGCCTCCGTAGCAGCTGCCGCAGTCACCACCGCTGCGGCAGTGAGAACAGCGGCAGCTTCTTGAGGAGCATCCTCTCCGGTGGTTGCTTCTTTCTTAGTATCCTCATCAGGAACAGACTCCTCGATAGTGGCGTTTGGAGGATCGGTCTCTTTAGATATGGCCTTTTTAGACGCGATCTCTTCGGCAGTGGTGGCCGGTGCCGTACTCTCTTTGTGGGAGGCTTCCGGTGAGGCGAAGTCGTGTGCAGCTGCCGTAGGTATTTCTTGAACAACTACACCCTGACGAGAAAATTCCTGAGGAACCACCTTGGCTGGCTCTTCCGCCGAAATAGAGGTGACTGATAAGGGAACAAGCACTGGAGGATCAGCGGTTGGGACATCAGGCATGTGAGTGTCAGCCGAGGCGGGAGCAGTAACATTCTCGGCCTTGATATTCTTGATACCCTCAGACTCGTCCTCCTTCAACTCATCTTTAACATCAGCCTGAGCAGCTTCCGTAAGCTCTCCTTTGACCTCTTCCTTCAACGCGACTTCTGCGTCCTTGTCCGTACTCATGATGCTCTCTACCTTGTCTGTTTGTCCAACACAACTCACTCACTCACCCCCACTTATGCCAACGGACGTGGGTGAAGCGAGACTGCTAAGCCGGCAGGTTTTAGTTGTCGTTTTTGTAAAAAGATGCTAGGTAGAAGACTTCGTAGTCAAACGAAGCTCTGCTGTGTAGAAGCCAAGTGAAGTGGTAGGTGATGTAGAATGATAGTCTACCGCTTGACGATACGTGGACAACCTAGTGAACGGATAGATGCCCGCTTCCAACTCAACTGTGCCGAGGTGACCTATGGTCATGCCCCGACTGGCGTTAGGTCCCAGGTGACTGCCATCCATGGCATGGTAGCCCGGACGGGCGATCCATCTTTAGGTAGGTACACATCATAAGCCCTGTAGAGCTGAATTAAATAACTAAGCAATGTACCTGTCATCGTCCGCCCAAGCCGACTTCTTATTTTATTTCTCTCGTTCGTTTGTGCTTCAAAACGGACGCTCATAGGAGCCCCTCACTGGCAGCCTAGGGGCTCACCCCGCCATGCCAGTGCTGTTTCTGCTCCTGAAGAAGCCTAATAACCGCCTGGCGGGTTCCCCGAACGGAACCTAAGGTACCTACCTACCTAGGCATAGGTCACCTAGCATCCATACCTACTTCTCGGCCAACAAGCAATGGGTATCGCCTGTGCTGTGCATCGGAGCATCAACAACGACGTCGTTCTGTGAATTGCACATCCGCGCAAACACCATCAGCGTTCGGCTGCGTTTTCTCTCCCCACCAGCCTCTTTTCACGGATTTCTTTTCTCTCTTTCCCAACAACTCACCTACCTGACTATCTACATCGCCTCGTGCCCAGCAACGTGACCTTTCGTCTGTGTCATAATTTCATTGCTGCGATTCAGCTTTTCGATCGCGCGACCCTCGGCTCTCGATTATCTCCTCTTCAACTTCAACAGCCCACTTCCATCCCGTCGCGACCGATCTATCTACAGGACGAACTATGGCGTTGTGTCAAAACAGATTGCAAGAGGAAAGGTGAGACTGTCTGCAGTCTGTGCTGACGTTGAATCATACTGAGACCAGGCAGGAAGCAGTGGCGACGAGACCATCCTTTCGGGTTCTACGCCAAGCCTCTGCGCACCAAGGAAGGCGTTCTCGATGTGAAGAACTGGGAATGTGGGATACCTGGAAAGGATAATACTATCTGGGCTGGCGGTCTTTTTAAGTTGACTATAGCTTTTCCTGACGGTGAGAACAAACAGACACAACCGAGTTATGATATTGACCTGTACTAACTTTTCCCAGAGTACCCCACGAAGCCTCCCAAGTGTAAGAAGACACAACGATGTACAATCGATCAAGAGCCTTTCACTAATCTATGGCCAGGCAAATTTGTCCCCCCGCTATTCCACCCGAATGTTTACCCTTCAGGCACCGTCTGCTTGTCCATTCTCAACGAAGAGGAGGCATGGAAGCCTGCCATTACTGTCAAGCAGATTCTACTTGGTATTCAAGACCTCCTGAACGACCCAAATCCCGAGTCTCCGGCTCAAGCGGATGCGTACAATCTGTTCAAGAGAGATCGCGCCGAGTACGAGAAACGTGTCCGTCGTACAGTCCGCGAAAATCCTACGCCTTGAGTATCTGCGGCAAGCTCTTGGCATAGAGACTATATAGACGAAATCTTTCTTTGTGCGGAACCTCAGGCTATGGCGTTAAGGGATATACCAAGGGGAAAGTCACCTGGAACTCATGGGAGGCGTTGCAGAAACCCCGGGAGCATGGATATGTGGCACGGCATGGTATGAGGCGTGCGAGGATTTGACGAGGAATCGGTTGTTAAGAAGAGGTTTTATACTGCACGTCGAACAGGGACCAAACCCGAGCCACTACAGGAGCATGTTCCATTGAGATTAAACAGAGTCTTTGCCCTTTCACTGGATGTTGCATTATACTGGCACTTGTCGGTTCATGCCTGACATGGGTTCTGCGATCTTTGTCGGCGAGTGATTCATTCTGCGGCTGCACTGTCGGAACGCCCCACTGATCGATCCAGTCTTGCTTGATCTTCCAGAATGGGAAGTAAGACAATACTGTAACTTAAATTCTATTCGTGCTGAACAGTTAGGAGAAGAGCGTCTGGGTTTGTGACGCAACCGTCCGGGTGTCAGAAGAATTGGCCGCTGAAAGTATAAGAGATGAAATAATTTGATCACCTTATGCGAGCTTAGGCCAGTAGTTAGGCTACTTTATTTATGTAACCTAACTTAGAGGACAATTCTTCTGACGCCCACCTGGCAACAGAAGCAGCAGCAGTAGCTGTAAAGCGCATACCCGTTGTATTCCCCTTATCAAAGTCCTTAATCCAAAGTTTATTCAAGTTATGTAATTTGCCCAAACTTATGGGCTTGTCATACGGGCCGCCAATGAAGTCTGCTGAATTGCAAGCCGAAGTCGGCCGTTTGATTTCCTTACACCTCTAAAAAAGAAAAGAAAAAGTTTTTGGCTTGGCCTAGTTCGATGGCCTGTTATCTATCAACGGACTGCTTCTTCCGTGGATATAATGCCAAGTACCAATGGTTCTTGATGCGAGACATGATGGAGTGAATGAAGACCGTGGCAATTTGCAGTACTGCCTAGGTAGTCAACTTAGCATCTTACTCAATGAATGGATAGATGGATGTCAGTCACTATGGCAGTGGAGAGAGATGCTCATCGCGTCCGCAGCGGAGCCTCCTGTGGATAGGTAGACTTAACGAGCCAGAAGGCGTCCCTGAGGGGACTGGCCTAGTGGCTCTGGCCATAACCGCTGATAACCTTGCGCCCTCCGGGCAGATAGAGGTACTTGCCTGTGGAAAGCAGATGGTAGGTATGGCCTAGTCACATATCGCCTGTGCCGGCGGAAAGAGGGAGGGTGGAGTTTTGCTATGACTCCTCTTTTTTCCTCTTGGGTTGTTGCTGCTAAATATTAATATTGCTTGTCCCGTTCCTTTCCCTCCCTCCCTCATACCATCCTCTACCAAACATTTTTTCTGATACACACTTCTGCAACCGCAAACATGTGTGGAATCTTCGCCTGTCACCGGTACGCTCTTACCCCTTGCGAACATGAACATGGATCTCTATCTGGCGTCTTTGGAGGGGCAAGGCATGGGGGGCTTCAGAACCCCGCCATGAAATGAATTGAAATTGGGACTGTGATCACCCCGCGGTCGGAGGGGGAAAAGTTGTTACTGGATCATGGCGCGACTAACATTCTGCGATCTCTCAGTCATCCCGACGTGGAAAAGTTCAAGCCCACGGCTTTGAAGCTTGCAAAGCAGTATGTATGCCAATTGCCAATCCAGACTCTCTTGAAACTGACTTATCGACACAGAATTCGTCACCGCGGCCCCGACTGGAGTAAGTGAAAACAACGGCCGGATCGTCGCCTTCACGGGACCGCAAGTACTAAAGTCGCAATTCCAGGTGGAAGCGTTATTTCCAACCATACTAGTATGTCGATGGACCTCTGAGGATCACATACCCTCATCTCTGACTCTCAAATTAGTTCTGTGCCATGAGCGCCTTAGCATTGTCGGTGTTGGTAAGTCGCAAGCTCTTGCACCTATTCGGAATCTCGCGACTGACAAATCCTCCAGAGTCCGGCGCTCAGCCCCTGACCAACGCCGACGACAGCATCATTCTCGCCGTCAACGGTGAGATCTACAACCATCGTCACATTCGAAAGCACCTCAAGGAGCGATACCACTTCAAGACTACCTCTGATTGCGAGGTTATCATCCCCTTGGTAAGAGGAGGACTTGTTTCATGACTAGAAGATCACAGATCTAACAACAGATACCTCGCAGTACACCGAGTTTGATACCGATGCCCCCAACCACCTCGACGGCATGTTCTCTTTTGTTCTCTACGACAAGAACCAAGACCGTACAATTGCTGCCCGCGACCCTATCGGCATTACCACCTTCTACCAGGGTTGGTCTTCCACTGAGCCCGGAACCGTTTACTTCGCCTCCGAGTTGAAATGCCTGCACAGCGTCTGTGACAAGATTGTTGCTTTCCCCCCTGGCCACGTCTATGACTCCAAGACTGGTGAGACCACTCGCTACTTCAACCCCTCTTGGTGGGACCCCAAGAAGGTTCCCAGCACCCCCGTCGACTACAAGGTCCTCCGCCAGGCCCTTGAGAAGTCCGTCCGAAAGCGACTCATGGCTGAGGTGCCTTTCGGTGTTCTGCTTTCTGGCGGTCTTGACTCTAGCTTGACGGCCTCTATCGCTCAGCGTGAGGTGACCCGACTTCGAAAACAGGCTCTTGAGGCCAACGGCAACGTTCTTCCTGTTGAGAACCCTGATACTGGCGAGGGTCTTGTTGGTGTTGACGATGACGATCACCTCGACACTCTGACCTACCTTCCCCAGCTCAACTCTTTCTCCATTGGTCTGCCTGGCTCTCCCGACAACAAGGCTGCTCTCGAAGTCGCTAAGTTCCTCGGAACCAAGCACCACGTTATGACCTTTACCATTGAGGATGGCCTTAACGCCCTCTCCGATGTCATCTTCCACCTCGAGACTTACGATGTCACTACCATCCGAGCCTCTACCCCTATGTACCTGCTGTCAAGAAAGATTAAGGCTATGGGCATTAAGATGGTTCTGAGTGGAGAGGGCAGCGATGAGATCTTTGGCGGTTACTTGTACTTCCACGCCGCTCCTGACAAGGAGGCCTTCCACGAGGAAACCGTGCGCCGTGTCAAGAACCTACACCTGTCTGACTGTCTGCGAGCCAACAAGTCCACATCTGCTTGGGGTCTCGAGGCTCGTGTTCCTTTCCTTGACAAGGAAGTAAGTTGATTTTCCTTGAACCTCAGCTCAGCAGAGTGCTCAGTGCTAATGAATCAAACAGTTCCTTGAGTACTCTATGAACATTGACCCTCAGGACAAGATGATCACCAAGGAGAAGCTCGAGAAGTACATCGTCCGCAAGGCTTTCGACACTTCGGACGAGCCTGATGAGAAGCCTTACCTTCCCGACAACATCCTTTGGCGACAGAAGGAACAATTCTCCGATGGTGTTGGCTATGGTTGGATCGATGCTCTCAAGGACACCGCTGAGAAGCAGGTCACGGATGAGATGATGAAAAACCCCAAGCCTGAGTGGGGTAACGACATCCCTGATACCAAGGAGGCGTACTGGTACCGATGCATGTTTGACGAGCACTTCCCCCCTCACTGCGCGTCAACCGTCATGCGCTGGACTCCCACTTGGTCCAAGCAGACTGACCCTAGTGGCCGGTAAGTGACATCCATGCAAAGAAAGAAAGAATGTCTATTAATATCTTTACAGAGCCATCTCCACCCACAACGCCAAGTACGACAGCGCGGCTTAATGACATATCGAATCGAGTAAAACACCAAGCAGAGAAGACTTGGTTGACTCATTGTAACTTACACTATCTGAGGTATTTGCTGTGAACCCGGTCTGAAGAGCAACTCTGCGTGTCGTTTCTTGGAACAAGAGAAGAAGGAGTCTGGGATTATTGCTTACATACCTCGGAATGATGATAACTGTAAAAAGACGGATGATTTGGACATGGATATGGGAATGACGAATAAAGACAAGAGACAAAAGTTCTAGAAGGGAATCAAGAATCGGATTATGTGCATGTCAATGCGAGTGTTGGTGAATGCTAAGCCTATGGCCAATGTTTGACTTTGTGTCTTGAGTTGGTTATGCATGAAGGGTCTTCATAATGAAGCAGTCGGATAGAAATGGGTGTAGATGAACTGACCAATAGGCGAGCGATGCTCTTCGACGTGATTGTCGATCAAGTTTGTCAATGCCACGACGTTTCAATCAACATGAATAGCAGTTACATACCTTAGTAGTTATGGGCTAGTTACCTAGAGGAGACACGTTTGGCCTATGGGGTCACATGAGTTGTTAGTGTCTGAGCTGTTCATGCGTCGATGAAATGCAAGCCAGAAGTGGAATGATCAAAGTATTGTACTTTGATGTATGGGTATAGTGGCACTCGTTGGGCAGCGAGTTGTGTTAATATTGGATCTGTTTGAATGGGACAAGGCCCATATAAGTTAAGTTGAGAGAGGACTAGGTACAGTAGAATCATGATAATGGTACAGAGTAGATGGGTGAGCTGGATCCAATTGTCTTGTTACAATTTTGGTTGACCATCTTCTTGTCCAAGTACTAATGTACTAAGCAGATGCTGTCTATCCTCCACGTGGGCCCTGATCCTGGGGAGCCGTTAAATTACTAGATTAGATTGATCAATTACATGACCTTCAGGCTGCACACTACGGCAAACACCTAGGTAGGTAGGTAGGTAGTCTAGTTGCTTGCAAGGTACCAAGTATCTTGGTCACCCGCGGCTGGCTAAGCGACAAAGTGACACAGCACCGTCCCGACATCAACCGACTTGGGTGATGCATGTGCCAATCTATTGCTTGGAGGGGCTGGTCTGTTCAAATCTTCGAGCTTGGGCCCCTGTGGAGCTTGCGTATCGTGCCCAGGCAATCCTGGCTACAGCGGGGTGCCCCAACAATTAAACCCTGTGTAGAAGGATGCCCTGTGTAAATCCCCAAGGAAAGGAACCGTCAGGTCCATTATTTTCTGTCGGGCTCTTTCCATCATCTCCCGCTTTCCTCCCCCATTTCTTTCGTCAACCTCCATCTCCATCTTCATCACATCCTTTCTTTGAGACTCATAATCTTCAAGATACCAAATACCGCAATCATGTCTGTCCCTGCCTTCTCCGACATTGCCAAGCCGGCCAACGATGTATGCTTGTTCTAACCTCCCCCGCGTCGTCTTTGTCTGTATTCTGTCTTGGTTCCTCTGGTCGTAACCACATCACGACTTTGGGCGGTCTGTTTTTTGCTCTTTTGGATCTCGGATCAAGGAGTAGAATGCAATATAGCTCTGAGATTCCAATTGCTTCAATTCCTGAAGCTAAGACGATTGCTGTACCAGCAGCATTACTATTCATGAGCTTTGCTGACTTTTGCGCCCTGTTTGCGCCGTTTTATAGCTCCTCAACAAGGATTTCTACCACCTCTCTGCCACCACCTTCGAGTTCAAGGACACCGCCCCTAACGGCGTTGCCTTCAAGGTCACTGGCAAGTCCAGCCACGAGAAGGCCACCTCTGCTGCCGTGAGTATTTCCTCGCCTCGCCAGCAAACTCAATGGCGGACCCTAGTATTGTCTTTGTTCGGGGGTTCGGAAGCTAGTGCTCGGTCGACCGCGGCTTTCGGCGCATAAGATCTGTACAACTTCGAGTAGAATCGACCCATGTCATGAAACCATACAGTCTCTCGCTTTTCGAACAAGTTGCTGACCTGATTATGACAGATTGAGGGAAAATACACCGATAAGCCTACCGGTACGACACCACCATTTCTCTTTTCAACACCGTCACCCTCACAATATTCATCTCCATCTCCATCTCCACCATCCATACCCAAACCCCGCCGCAAACAAAATCTCCCCTCCCTTAGCGTCTCGCGAATCCTTGGGCCCAAGTCAGGATGGCCGATCGGATTTGCGACGCTTTTTCAACCTGGCTATGCTCAGTTGCTAATGTTCTACTCCCGTACAGGCCTGACCCTCACCCAGACCTGGAACACCGCCAACGCCCTCGACACCAAGATTGAGGTCGCCGACTCTCTTGCCAAGGGCCTCAAGCTTGAGGGTCTCTTCAACTTCCTCCCTGCCACAGCCGCTAAGGGTGCCAAGTTCAACCTCCACTTCAAGCAGCCCGGTTTCCACGGCCGTGCCTTCTTCGACCTCCTCAAGGGCCCCGTCGCCAATGTCGACGCTGTTGTCGGCCACGAGGGTTTCCTCGCTGGTGCTTCCGCTGGCTACGATGCCAACAAGGCTGCTCTGACCGCCTACAGCGCCGCTGTCGGCTACGCTGCTCCTCAGTACAGCGCTGCCATCACCGCCTCCGACAACCTCAGCGTTTTCGCTGCTTCTTACTACCACAAGGTCAACTCTCAGGTTGAGGCCGGTGCCAAGGCTACCTGGAACTCCAAGACCGGTAACGCTGTTGGTCTTGAGGTTGCCAGCAAGTACCGCATCGACCCTGTCTCTTTCACCAAGGTTCGTAGAAGTGAATTTGCAACAAAAAAGAGCTTGCGACTGACCAACGTTCCGAAATATAGGTCAAGATCAACGACCGTGGTATTGCTGCCCTTGCCTACAACGTTCTCCTCCGCGAGGGCGTCACCCTGGGCCTCGGCGGTTCTTTCGACACCCAGAAGCTCGACCAGGCCACCCACAAGCTCGGTGCCAGCTTCACCTTCGAGGGTTAAGCTGCTTCTAGGAAAGAAAAAAAACCTCTATTGAGATTCCAGCAAGAGGCTCGCTGGAACACTCTGCTCCGGGATTGTCTCGCATCGAGCAGCTCTTATACCTTACAGGCTTGCATTGTGGTGGTCTCGAAGGATGTAGACTAACTCAAATAAAAAATCTTGAAGTTCTTAGCATGTCTCATTGTATCCCTTGGCTACAGAGCCTCTGTGTATGTGTATGCAAGGGTTTGACCCCGTTTCTCGACACCTTCCGATTTATTCATATTTATAAATTCCGGCAACGTCATGCAGCATGTCTTTATGCTGTGCGTCCTTTATACTTCTTTGAAGATAGAAGACTTGGTCTCACTCTGTCTTCCTATCCTATTAACTTTTCTCCTTTTTTTGCCGCCCAATGCTCATGAACTGGATGTATATGAGAGGCGCCAATATCGTCGTCGCTAGAATGCCTGATATTATGATAAAATGTCCAGTAATACTCGTCTGCGGCTCGAATTCAATGTCGTCATCTCCCATCTCCCTCTTATGCCTTCGATCCCTGCGCCGCTCATCCTCTCGTCTATGTGTTCGCGTATGCCCTTCGCTATCAAAGTGCGGAACGTCGTTCTGATGTCCAAAAGGGTCATCGCCGGGTCCCATTCCTCCATGGGCAGATGGCTCGTGCTTGAAAGGGTCTCCCCAGGGGTTCTGGTGACGATTGTGCGATGCCCTTTGGTCGTGCGACGATGCGCCGCCTCCTCCAGTGCTCTCCTCATGCGCTTTGCGACGCTTGTCCGCTTGCTCTCCCCATCCTCCGCTTCGATAAAAGCTCGGCGGTGGGCCGCGGAAGGTACCTCTCCTGCGGCTTAAGCCTGAAGGCGCACGCCCACCCGCCTGGTGAGAGTGGTAGGAGCCACGTTGAGCTGTTGTTTGTGGGGGATGGTGATGTAGGCGTAGGACATCGCGATCGTAAGCTGCACGGCGATATTTATCAGACAAAACTGTATATGACTCGGAGATGAGAGAGAAGGTGGATGATGCGTTTGGGTCGGAGCGGTTGGCGTCAGGATGGTGCGTTTTCGAGAGCGAATAGAAGGATCTAGGAATTGTCAGATATTTGTTGTTGTAAGAGCTGTGAGCCACTGGTCGTACTTTTTTATTTCGGCCGGTGTTGCGTCATGCCTCACATTCAGCCTTTCGTAATGGTTCTTCTTGGCAACCTCATCATGCCGACCTCTTCGCTGTTGAGCCTGCAGTCCATGTACAACAATAGCTGGTGTCCGACACCGGAGCAGTCTGGCGCCGCAGGCTTGGGGAAATGGCGCAGGGCGCAAGCTGCAGAGAAGAGAGGGACGCAGCGGCATGCCGCATTACGGCCGTGATTAGAGGGATTGAAGAGGTGAACTGATTGATCTTAAGCTAAGGCTGCTTCACAATGGTGTTATAGGTAGGTGTAAGTGGATTAGACTCATGGGTTATGATACATTATTTTTGGTGGTGATGTAATCTATGATTTCGAGCGAATCTACATGCGCGAGGCGGGGTGATGCGATTAGCGAGATGCAAGCTAAAGGTGCCTATGGAGTCATGACATCAATGCCTTACCCTGTATGACGGGCCTTGAGGTGAGCAGTTTCGAGAGTATCAATGGTATATCCTGCATTATTAGTTCCACTTTGTTGTGTAATGAAACTTGTCTTTATGGCTTATCTGTATTTGGGCAAGAGCAACGTTATTATCTGAATCGTATTCACAGATCCAAACCCACTACGTAATACTATAGCGAATTTAAATGACTGAAACATGCTACCATTTTCCTAACCCGTTGAAACACCAATACGAAATAGAAGAAAAACCAAAATTGATCATTAGAAAAATCATAACTTAATGGCCGAACTTCCACCAAGACGTCTTTTTCTTAGGAGTCTCAGGCTCCTCACCCTTGGGACGTCTGAGAGGATGCGCCTCAGTGTTCAACACCCACTCGTCAAGATTAATAACATTAGGGTCCTCAAATGTGAGATAAAAGTACTTGATAGTTTCGGACATCCAAAATGTCTGGTGGTGTCAGTTCTGATCCGAGAATGAGGAATGGGAAACTTACTTCCATGTTATCACGCTTATCACTGCCCTTCCTGTTGACATCGCTGATCGTAGCAAATGCCTCCTGAGTCTCGGTCTGCTTGACAATGTTGTCCCACATGCGCCAGGCAGCGGCGCGCCAGATGTCGTCGCCTGTGATACGCCACATATAGAAGACACTCTCAATAGCCTCAGGACGCAATCGGTATTCCGAATTGCGGACGCGGACAAAGCCCTCAGGCAGTTTGTCCTTCTTCTCCACGGGCTTGTCACTCCAGCGGCATTTGCTAGTGATGGAGTCGCACGGTGAAAGCTCAGCAATCTCGGGCATAATATTGGTTGGGAAAGCGTCGTATGCCCAGACACAACCAGCTGTCAGACGAGAGCCGAGGTCGACCAGGTCAGTCCGTGAAAGCAGCTTACCAGCCAGAGCATACGTGCCACCGACAAAGCATGTCAAGTGCTGCGTTTCAGCGGTAAGTTTGGGCTCGGCACCATCATCGCCTGGCACTGCATTGCCTGACATTAATACATTCAAGTCATTGGGGTTGCGAGGCTTGAAAAGCAGGTGCTTGGTGGCGGTGTCAAGAGCCTTGGTAGTCATCTCGACATATTGAGGATCCAAGCCGCCTAACAAAGCGTGCATTTTGGGAAGATACTCGTAGAGTGAATCCGCGCCGGCTCCAAGGGTGAAGCGCTCGTCATCAACTATCTCATCGCGGTAGTTCATGACATGTGGCCACATGCCAGGAATCTTGGTGTTATCCTGGTTGCGGTAGAAGAACTGCTTGATGCGCTCAGTGGCATCGTAGTACTTCGGATTGCCGGTAATCTGGGATAGGCGAGTAAATTCGAGACACATCGAGCCACCTGCAGCGCCAGACATTTGTTCATCGGCTTGTTGCCCTCCAGTTTTGGCAGACTTGAAGTTGAGCCAGTGAGATGGCAGCCGATTAGGGGTATCGAATGCGGCATAAAGCATGTCACCTAACTCGATGGCTTTGCCAAGTAAGACAGCTTCATCGGAGAGCTCATAGGCGGAGAGGAGGCCACCAAGATGGCGAATAGCCACCTCGAACAGATTGAGGTAGCTATCGCCAGTGCGGGCCCAATCGATCATGGCGACAACCTGAACAGCTTCCTTGAACTCATCCTTCATATCGAGAATCCAGAGAGTGTCAAGTGCATCAACGATCTGGGCAGCCCAGCCAGAAAATGTGGTCTTACCCTGGAGGGAAACTGGCGCAAGCTCGTCCCAGCCCCACGCATGCTTCTTGTAAGCCTCCCAGCTTTTTGTAAAGGCTTGCTTGATGGCTGCTTTCCTGGCAGTGGTCTCGCTGTCCTCGGTGTAACCGTCGGTGCGGTCTTTCTGGATGGTTGGCAGCAGCTTGAAGGTTCCGTTCGGGGGGGATTTGATATCCTGAACGGGGTGGAAAACTTGTTGCTTGCTCCAATCATAGCTGCTGGGAAGGTAGTTGTAGGTGCCGATTCTCACGGTACGGTAACGTTCGTAGGGACGAAAGTTGTGGACAAGAAACCATGCTATAGCAATGAAAAGAAAAAGGGTGATGTAGCGGCGACCTGGTCGCCCTTGGAAAGTGGCCAACATTATGATTACTGTATGCGCATCGCGGGAGAAAAATGTAAGAGTTGGAGTCAAGTGATGATATCACCGACGTAGAGCAGAATGAAGTATCAAATGATTGATTGACTGAGTTTAATGAGTGACGTGAAGAGCGAAGCAAGAGAATGAGATGCGAGAATGGAAAAGGTCCAGGTACAACCTCAAAAGTTGTAGGTAAGGAAACACGTTACTGCTGTATTTGAGGGAGGTAGGGTATTAATGTACTGTAGGTAGGTACTGTACCATACAGTATTGTGATACAATGCCACATGCAGTAGCCGTTCCTGCCTTAGTGCCTGGGTTTGCGGCGTGAAGTGGAGATGAGAGACAAGAAACAGGGAGAGACACAATCAATGACCCAATAGTAGAAGCCAACCTTGAATACCAATTCCAAGGGAGGGATTGATATGCAACTTCCAGGGGGAGGCTTGCGTACTTACAGTTACAGCATAGAGATAGAGTACCCAGTAGCAACAGGTAATTTGTACCAACAGGTGGACACGGTACATCATTGTACTGGAGAACCCTTGATATTCCTGTTTCAGCTTAAGTTTCCTCAGTTTCTATCAAGGGAACGATTTAACTTACATGTCGATACAAAGTTCCGGGCTTATTAGCTGGACGATAAATATATCCGTTAACATGGCGCCTCAACCCCCTGGCCTAGCCTGGCCTCCCCTGTAAAGTGGCGCTAAGTACTAAGGTAATATTCATCATCCATCCAGACACCACTAGCCGCTGTAGGTACCTGCAGCGGTAACAGATCCTCGAGCTCCCTTGTAAACTGGGTCTTGTTGGCTTGGATACTCCCAGGCAGTCTCTCACGGTCTCGCCCAAAAGCTCTGGAGCAAAGAGCTAGTAAGTAGGTCGACGCGAAACCACCCAATCTGTCGCTTTGCAAGTAAGTACCTATCTGTAGGCAGTGAAGAGTCATATGGATGCCTTTAACATTCCGCCAATTGCCCTTGCTTGGCCCAAAGCCCACCTTACTCACATACAAGGCACACCATGTAAAAAAAGAACCACTTAAGCTTGCTTTTTCTCTATGTAGTAATGACTGAATGTGGACGACTCTAGAACTCAACGTTGGGTGTCAAAGCACCAAACGAATGGGTGGCTCGGGAGTTTTTGAGCGTGGTTTGAACCATCGTACCATAAGAATACTTTCCCACCTTCCCCTCTCAAACGACTGTGCGAATGAGCTTGTCAGTCGTTGCTGTTCACTCCCCACCAATGTCGCGTTCCTTCTAACCCCAATCCTCACACCTTGACCCTCGCTATCGTAATGTTTTCTTTTCAAAGATCAAGACAATCTGCACCTGCAGGGCCTGCTACGACCCCGTAGATGGCCGTTGTAGGTCGAGCCGCTGGCAACGCAGCTCCCATGTCTCTGTCCTGGCTTGCATTCTAGCCAGATGTCGTCCAAGAGTCGGACACGGCACGGTTTCCGCAAAGAGGGGCGGGGTTGACCGTGTGAGCCTTGCTGAGAGGCTTCCGAAGGAGACGGCGATTTGCTCCCCCGCCCTCGGTGATCCGGCGGTGACGGCAAATCGTGCAGCAGAGCCCGTGGGATGCAAAATTGGAATCATCTACCCATAGCGCTCACGCAGTCCTTCAGTCGTAACCTCCTCCAATCTGGCTATGAAATGCTGTGCTGACACTTTTTTCGTCGTCGTCAAAGCGTCGTCCATAGCCGTTACCGGGATTCATGCGACCACTACTCTCGACATACTGCTTGAGGCGGTCGCTTTGACTGTAGGAAACGGGTCGCATGCCTGTGACAGCATCATGAAGCCCTGCCCCCAGACTAACGCCACCTTGTCCTACTCCTTTGCCACCAATCACGCTCGAAGACGCATCCGTGTACTCGGAGTTGGCCACGCTCTCACCTGCAACGCTTTCAGTGGCACGGCCGCGACTCTTGCCTCCTCGACTGGGAGCAGCTACGCCGGGCAAACCAGGCCACTGATCGGGGGTGAAGCTCGAGAACATAGGGGGGAAAGCGCTGTTGAGGGACGCACCGCCAAATGCAGAGCCATGAACAGAGGATACATCATCAGGGATGTATGATACCATAGAGCCCAAATCGAAATCCCGGCCAGAGGGGGGCGGGTTGAATCGGCCTCCGTTGGAGTAGCTGCCAGCTCCGAACTGCGGCTGCTGGTTCTTCTGGCGATAACTGACTTTGGGTCGGCTGAACTGGAGAAGGCATGCCTGAAGATTGGTCAAAGGACCCTCGACAAAGCACTTGCGATCCTTGAAATGAACAAGCAAATTGTGCCAGAGCTCGTGCTTGGACAGAACCTTGGGGTTTCCAAGAATGACAAGACCATACTTGGCTCGTGTCAAGGCCACGTTCAGACGACGCGGGTCAGACAAGAAACCGATGCCCTGGTTGTCGTTGGATCGAACACAAGAGAGAACAATGAAGTCCTTTTCACGACCCTGGAACGCATCAACCGAAGCGACCTCGACCTCCTTGTAGTACTCCTTCTTATAAGTTCCTGAGTTTTGCATAGTAGTCACAATGTAGCTTCGCTGGCCTTCGTATGGGGTAATGACACCAATGTCAGCAGGCTTCACACCGGCCTTGAAGAACCGAGTGACTGCCTTCTCGACATTGGAAGCTTCCGTGCGGTTGAGGTACGACGTTCCCGAGGCGGAAATTTCTTCATGGCCCAAATTAGACCAGAACATCATAGGCATCTCACCGACTGGCCAAGGGAAGTCGACGTCTTTTCGTAAACGGTTCTCATGAGTAACGCCGTTCTGCAGACTACCATCGTAGAACATGTTGGAAGGAAACTCGGAGAGACAAGGGTGCATTCGGTATTGAATGTTCAGTCGAATAGGCGAAAGCTTCAAGTTGACCAAGCGTTCAAAAAGCGATTGGTTCAACCCGGCCTTGGCAGCCTTCTTGTTCATGATGACAGGGCCAAGTTGCTTGTGATCGCCAACAAGGACGACTTGCTTGCAACCAAGAACAAGTGGGATCATGCACTCGGGTTCCGCCGATTGAGTTGACTCATCGATCAAGACGTTTCGGAACTTCATCTTAGACAGGCGTGGATCACCAGCACCTACGCAAGTACAACAGACAACGTCGGCGTTGTTGAGAATATCGCGCTCGGCAATCTTTGTGAGCTGCTTGTATTTCTTCTCATCCTGACTTGACAGTTCGCCTAGCTCGTTCTTGAGCTGTGAAAGCTTAACGAGCTCGCTGTTGTGCTCCGACATGCGGACTTGTTCATGAAGAGCCAAGAAGCTGACAGACGATTCGACATCCTCGCGAGATTTGGCTGTGAGGCGGACCACCTTGAGCCCAGTGCGATGAACGCGCTCGCAAAGCTGATCCACGGCGACATTGGAAGGTGCGCAGACGAGAACTTGGTTGCCACTCATCTTGGCTAGGTGGTAAATGATGGTAGCAGAGGTTACAGTTTTCCCGGTTCCGGGAGGTCCTTGAATCAGACTAAGAGGCTTCTGGAGAACTGCCTTGATCGCTCCCACTTGGCTAGGATTGAGATCAGGAAGGCCAGGGGCAGACCACTTCTTAGGCAGGTTTGTCTTCATAACCTGCAACTGAACCTCGTGACCCAGCAGAGTGTGGAAGATGTAACCAGAGACACTCATATCATCAACGGCAAAGGTTTTCATGGCCAGTTGCATGCGGTCATAGGATGTCGCTTTCCAGACATAGTCGGCTGAAAAGTTGTGAGACAGGTCGGTCGGGACCAGCTTCTCGTTTCCAGTCTTGCGCAATTCGAGCGTAACCTCGTCAGACTGGTTGTTTGGGATTTTGATAACATAGCCGACCCCCTCCCAAGGGGATCGTAGCTCTCCCTTATAGCGTAGTCGCATCTCGTCACCGACAGCAAGCTTAACGTCACCAGATTCAATTTTGTGCAGGTTAAAACTGACAAGATGCTTGTTGTTCAAACCATAGTCCCACCGGACTAACAGTCCATCCTCGGATTGCGCTTCCTTCAACTTCTTGTCGTAGTCGGACTCCATCTTAACCAAGGGACCAAAAATGTTCTGGTAGTGGTAAGGATCATCGTAGTTGAGTAGGACGGGCTGAGGGTCATCGTCGATACTGGCTGCCTTTTCAAGGTCAACTACTGTGGCCTTGGGTTCGATTTTCCACATCTCCTCCAGTTTTGCAATCATGTTGGGTGTAAGGTGGCGGGCCCGAAGTTGCTCAGAGTCAGATGGCGTCCCCACTAGCCAAGGCAGAAAGGCTCGCTCTTCAATTAGGGGCTGCCATCGTGAGGTGTCCCAGTTCATATCCTTGTTCGAGGTGTTGGCAGCACATGGCTGTCGGCAGAGAAGGACAACGACAGTGTCGGACTTTGCTGGGATAAACCCCAAGAGGAACGCATTCTTTGTTCCACAGTTGTAACATTCCAATACGGTATCGCCAAGTGTAGACTCGGGGTGAAGCTGGACTTCTTTGTGGCGGGCTCGAACGAGGTGATTTACGATGTGGGTCGAAGTGCCGTTGCCTCTCGCACTACAAAACCATTTGTTGCATGTGAGACACTTCACAACGCATCCTGGAGAATGAATACCGCAGTACCTAATCATATTTTAGCGAATGTCGAGCAACAAGGAGGGCAGTCAACCTACGCGCAGGCGTGGGCCGGAAGCTCCTTCTCCTCGTCCTGACCCTTGAGTTTGAGTCCGTTCAATCCATCGATCGGAACGCTGTTCAGACTGTCGTTATCGTCTTCTTCGAATGCTTCGGTTTGGTTATCGTCGTCGTCGGCTCGGCGGCGGCCATTTCGATCGCCATATTTGCCATAGAGTAAGCTCTCGTCGGGATCGATCGTAGAAAGATCATCAGTTCCGGCCTTGATAGCAGCAGCGGAATCAGATATCAAATGATTCCCAACATGGGTGAAAGCGCCTTCCATGTTGGTGTTGTGTAAAGTTTGGTGGTGGTTCGCAGGTTTTTGCTGTAGGAAGACTTATCAACGTTTGAACCCCCGCGTTGAACAAGGCAGGGTGGCGGTGGTGTAGTATATGAGGGCAAGGTCTGAAATGTTTATGGATGACACCAAAAGTGAGCGCGACTTACCTACAGCTGTTGTTCTTTCGAAAAGGATCCCTGTGGGAGGCTCAGGAGCAACTCGGGTCGAATTGTGAAAGTGATTGGGAGTTGTAAGTCGCTGGTATGGCTCACATCATCGCGGGAACGAATGCGCCGGAACAGGAATATGCCAGGCTGCGAAGAATATCCTCGTAGTCAAGCGGGATAACGAGTAATACAGAGTCTCACGGAAAGCACGTCACTGAAATTGACTTCAGGAAATTGTGGCTTTGGTGAACCAGGAATTATATCCAGTTGAACAGCTGGACCCTCTTTGCTGGATACAGGTTGGTGGGACATTTTGCGCCCACGTGATAGGCGGTTTCGTTATCAGGTCCGACTGATAAGGAACTTTTTCTATCCAGATCTTCGTAGTGGCAGCTAGGAAATTTCGTATCTACTGCTAATCTCTGGAGAAAGTATTCTACTTTCAGAACAGGCTGATACTATCATAAACTATGATTGTAAGCTCAATCGAAGGCCTTTTTCGTCTCATATTCGAACGCTGACATTCCTTTGTAGCGCAAACAAGCGCGCCAAAGGCGCGACTATCTCTATCGACGAGCTCTTCTTCTGCGAGATGCCGAGATCAGTGAGAAGCGAGCCAAGTTGAGGTCATCACTTGCCTCTGGCAAGCCTTTGGATCCTACGATCGCCAACGATAAGTCCCTGCGCAAGGACTACCAGTACGATGAATCCCGACCTGACCTCACGACCAACGAACAACTCGACCTCGACGACGAGTATGCCCAGCTTTCTGGAATTGTTGACCCACGCGTGCTTGTGACAACTTCTCGCGACCCTTCCGCTAGACTGGCGGCTTTTGCCAAGGAGATCCGACTTCTTCTTCCGACCGCCGTTCGCCTCAACCGTGGTAACCTGATTTTGGATGACCTGGTGCGTTCTGCCCAGTCAGCAGGCCTATCCGACGTTGTCCTTCTTCATGAACATCGAGGTACACCGACTGCCTTGACATTATCTCACTTCCCTCATGGGCCGACGGTTTCTTTCTCTTTGCACAACGTCGTGCTTCGTCATGACATTCCTGGAAGCGTGCGCGGAACAGTAAGCGAGTCCTATCCTCACCTCATCTTTGATGGCTTTACAAGCCGCCTGGGTGAACGTGTGGTCAAAGTATTGAAACATATCTTCCCCCCTCGAGAAGCCATTACGAGTAAGAATAAGGTCGGCAACCGAGTCGTCACATTCAAAAACATTGAAGATAGCATCGAAGTCAGGCACCACGTTTTCGTCAGGACCGGATATGACAGTGTCGAATTGGCTGAGGTTGGACCGCGCATGACAATGCGACCATTCGAAATCCGAAGTGGCACCCTCGAAAACAAGAACGGCGATGTCGAGTGGCACCTCACGCAGTATACACGAACCGCTAAGAAGAAGAACTATCTGTAAGACTGTTACAGATTGCGAACCAAATGTTCAATTTTTTTCCAGCACCGCTGTTTAATTGTTAGCCATGGTAATTGAACCACGGAGAACAAAACGAGCCACGTGTCGATGTGGCAGCCTTAAATCTGGTTCTCGACAGCCTCTTGGGCGAGTTGGCGCGCCATGGGCGTAGTCAAAATGCACGATGATGCAGAAAAGGACTAGAACGGAATACCGGCGTTTGGAGTTATACAATGCAAAAATATCAACCTAGGAGGCGATGGCTTTGAGCAAATGGGGAACATTCTATGGTAGAAAGACTGAATAGACTCACAGGAGCGGATGATTGCCATTGGCTGATGATGGCGAACATCAGCACTTGGATAGGATGAATTACAAAGAGGATTCAGGCAGACGCAATTACAACTTGTCGAATTGTTTCCAAGGAACATCTGACAGCTCGAACTTCTGATTCAATTGATGTCCCTGTGCCAGCGCTCTACTGTAAATGCGATCATGGCTGCCTAGGTCAGTAGCCAAGCCATGTGCAACGTTAATAGAGACTCCGTATCAGAACCAAACCCTTGTCTTGGCAGTGTTTTGTTTTTAATAATGGAACTTTTAACGGCTCAGCCACAAGAACATGTCCGGCGGATAATGAGGTAGGTAGGTATGTATTTACTAATAATAAAGAGTTACTGCATTAGGTAGTAGTTGACGTACACATGCTTTCTGCCGATCCGGTCACAAAGCCGTGGACTTGGCCTTGAAAGAAGTCCAGCACAGCCTCTATTTGAGTTAGGGATCGGAACTTCGCATTTGCAGGAAGACAGTCATGTTGCAACCAGCTCCCAATTACTCGACTAACCATTGAATGGCATCCATTATTGTAGAGGTCCTTGGCTTTGGTTTAATTCTGGACTTCATGACTACCTCTAGACTGGTCCAGCTGTACGGATAGCAGGTACTACTTACCTCCCAGCCAGCTACAGTATGACAAGAAGAGCCCAGATGTATCCAATGGATCGGATGTACTAACATACAATCCACATTGGTTTGCAGCAGTAACCCGCCACTTGCGTACGTAGTGCTCCCGATGTTGCCGGGGTAGGATAAAAACAATTGGATCATTCATAAGCCGCGCATATTCTCACTCAGTCAGCATTTGACTGACAAACAACTTCAATCTGCTCTTTCGTCCAATCTTTCCCTCTTCGAAAAGGCCTCATCAAATCGCCAACGTACATTTTGTACATGGTATGATTTGACGATCTTAATAAGCGAGTGTTTTGTTTCCATCCCTGTCCGTTCAACATCAAGCTTTTTCCCAATCGAAGAACCTGGCTTCCCTACGTCACGCTTCAGCGGTTATTTCTAGCATTCTTCCACTGAAAGACCCGTGCACCTTCCACTAAAAGCCAAGGGTAAAAGCGCCACTAGGCTCTGGCGTTCGGTTCTGACCAGCAATTATCCAATCCAGATCCATACCTATCGGCTTTAGCCAAGACAAATCAAAGCTCAGCCTGGGTAGCTTCATCTCGTCACTTTCGCCAGCTTTTTATTAGTCTCTTTTTGTTTCTCTCACCATCACATCCCTCCCCCGCCATTGCTTTCTCCTCCGAGCATAGCTGTTCATCATGTCTTACGACCAGTACAACCAGAACCCTTATCAGCAGGGCCCAGCTCAGGGAGGCTCTCATGGTTACGGCCAGGTACGCGCATTCCCCGTTACTTAAAGAACTGACCACAATCGTGCTGACTCGGGTGTTGCGCTTCAGGCCAATCCATATGCGCAAGATGCGCCAGCCCATGGCAACAACCAGTATGAGATGCAAGATTATTCGCAGCAGGCTCCCGCTGGTAGCTCCAGTCTTTCCCAACAGGAATTCCTTCACCGCGTGCAGAAGCTTCGCGATGAGATTAAGGGTCTGACCAACGACGTCGATTACATCGGCCAGCTCCACCAGCGAACTCTTAGCAGCACTGATGGCTCCGCAAACCACGATCTCGAGCAATATGTCTCTCAGACTCAGATTCGCAACACCGCCATCAAGGATGGAATCAAGGGACTAGAGCGTGATCTCGCAAAGACGAATGACAGCTCTCGCACAACCAAGGAAACCCAGCTGCAATCTCTCAGGACGTTCTTCAAGTCCGAGCTTGACAAGTACCAGAGTATCGAGCGCGATTACAGGCAACGTTACCGCGATCAGATTGCTCGCCAGTATCGTATTGTCAACCCCGATGCATCCGAAGAGGAGGTCCAAGAAGCCGCCAACACCGACTGGGGTAACGAGGGTGTCTTCCAGACCGCTGTAAGTGATATTCTAGGGGAAGCAGTAGATTCCTTTTCACCAACGTCGTGACTAACAACATTTCAGCTGCGAACAAACCGCACTGGACATGCCAGCTCTGTGCTTGGTAATGTCCGTGCCCGTCACAGCGAGCTTCAGCGCATTGAGCAGACACTCTCCGAGCTTGCCATCCTCTACCAGGAGCTTGCTACTATTGTCGAGCAGCAAGACCCTGTCGTCCAGGCCGCCGAGACAAATGCGATCAACACTGAGGAGAACATGGTTAAGGGTAACGAGCAAGTCGAAGTCGCCAAAAAGCATGCCCGTAACCGTCGCAAGCTCAAGTGGTGGTGCGCTCTTGTTGTTCTACTTATTATCATTGCCATTGCTGTCGGTGTCGGTGTCGGTGTCACTGTAGCCAACAACAACAGCAAGTAGAGGACCGATTCGCCGTCTTTGGCGCTGTCATTGTTTTCACTACGATGCTGATGTTCTTCTTATGTCTTTCCCCTCATAGATGTTCCGACGACGTTTGGGCCTTGATTTCTTTTTTTTTTTTTTTTTTGCGCTCGAAAGACCGAGTATACGACACCATTTTTCTACCGTATACTGTATTCTGTACCTAATTCTTATTCTCTCCCCGAAGCGCCCAAGCGCTGGGGCTTTTTTTCGGTGGATGCGTGGAGAAGGTGTCTAGGTCTTGCCCTGCAGACACATCCTGTTGATTACTGATGTTGAAAATAGTATTCGTGGCTTCTCCGGGTGGTTTTATCCTGGTCTTGTGGTGTTTCCTTGTTTTATGTTTCTTGGTAGGGGTTCAGTTTGGCTCATTGCAACAGAATTGAGCAGACGGGTGGAGGAGTATCGCTAGTACTGTACGTATCATTGTGCGTATTCACATGGAAACATGATCCAGCAACAGTTTTGGGATGAACGGGTGGGAAAGCCCCCCCCCTCAGGATTTAATGTCAAGCTTTTGAGCATACAAGCATAGTTAGCTTGAGCATGAGTTATCTGCGAGCATTACGGGTTCCAGGTTCCAGGTTCCAGGTTGACGAAATGAATGATTTGAGTTTCTTTTTATTTATTTTTCCTCCAGTACACCAGAATATGACCAAGCCTGCTGAGTACCTGCCCTGCGCCCGTCGTCACAGATCCCCAGGCTTAAGAAAGAGATGAGAGAAGTGCTATTATATACAGGTACAGTAGGGTTCAGATGTGTGCATTATAGTTCCCAGCTGCAAAGCGTTGCGTTAGACTTCACTTGCTGGTGAGGCGAGACAGCTTCGTAGCCAAGTGGCCTCCCTCAAAGGACAGAGTGTGGTGTGATTGTGTCCCGCATCCCATCCCAATTCAACGCCTTCCTTTTTTTTCCCTCGTCTGCTCCAAATTCGTACACTTTACACGCCGTTCTGGCCGTTGATCTTTTGTCTCATACACATTTATTGGGGACCCATACGAAGGCCACCTGGTCCGGCACCACCAGCCAATTTAGCTGCCAACTTGGGGTACTTCTCTGTGACTTGCACTTGTGTTCGAGTGGCCTCGGCATAGGACAAGGCATTCACGATCTCGCCTTCGGTTCGGGCGAGCTCGGCGGCACGCTCGAAATATTTGAGAGCAGCAGGGACATTGTTCTGCTGGAGGAGGAGCTGAGCCATAGTAGCAACGGCGATATCGCACTCGGGGTCGACTGTTTCGTTGTTAGCACAATCTCACACTTGGTTGGCGTTACAACACTCACTGATAAGGGCCTTCTTGCAGAGGGCCTCGGCCTCCTTAAAGTCTTGCTTCCACTGGAAGAGAGCCAGGGCCTTGTTGATGAGCGGCAGGACATTCATAGACATAGGCTTAGTCTGCTTCTCCATCTCCATGGCGGTATCAAACTTCTCAACGGCTTCGGAGAAGTTGCCTTGGTCGAGAAGCAACTCTCCGTAGTAGTTGTAAACATCGGGTACCTGAGGGAAGTTCTTGATGCATCGCCGGAAAGTAGCCATTGACGAGGCGATCGAGCCCATCTTGTACTGTGTAACACCGAGTTGAATGTGGGAGAAGATGAAGTCCTTGTCGAGGTCGATAGACTTCTGGTAATCCTTCTGAGCATCGGCGAGATCGCCCTTGATGAAATGGGCTTGGGCGCGGTGGTAGTAAACATCAGGGTCGTTCTTATCCTGCTCAAGGGCCTTGGCAAACTCAGCCTCGGCCTTGTCTGGCTCACCAAGCTCCAGGCTGATACTGGCGCGCTTAATGTAGCTTTGCGTCATTGAAGGGTCAAGCTCAATACTCTTGTCGAAGTCCTGCGTGGCTTCGGCGTGGTTGCCCAGCAGAGTGCGGAAAGTACCTCTCATGTTATAAGCAAGTGCTTCATACTCGCCAAGATCGCCGAGCTCCAGGGCCTTCTCGAAAGCTTGTCGGGCCTCCTCGTATCCGTCACCAGTCTTCTTCTCCAAAGCTTGAAGGCCAATCTGTACCTGTCCCTTGCCGGTATCGGGATCCAACTCTTCCGAGTCTTCAAGGCCTTCGGGGCGAGGCTTAGGACGGAAGCTCTGGAGGTAGTTGCCAACGAAAATGGGGCTGGGCAGCTTGGGTGGTCGGGAAGCCATCATTTCCTTGGCCTTTTGCTCGGCAAAGGTCTTGAGGAGGCGCTCGACAGCCTGGGCGGTTGACTCGCTCTTGAAGTTATCGATGATACATGAAGCCGTGAAATCGAGGAGGGCCTCGGAGTACTTCTTCTGGTGCTCGTAGGCAGTAGCGCGGCGGTTGATGGCCTTGACATACTCAGGATCCATGTTGATGGCGGCGGTGGTGTCCTCGATAACTTGGTCCCATTCGCTCATGGCGCTGTGGCAGGCAGCTCGGTTGGAGTAGAAAACAGGGTCGGCCTTGCAGAGGATAGCCTTGGAATAAAGCTCGATGGCTTTGTTATACGACTTATCGCCGTACGCTTTGTTACCAGCCTGCTTCAGTTTGGCGGCATAGTCTTCACGCTGTTCTTGAGTAAGGCTAGAAACGGACTCCTCGTCGACGTCGGGCAGCTCCGGCTCTGTCTCAGCAGAAGCAGGTTTGGGTTGGGAGGGGCCGGATGAGGGTGCTTCCTTATCAGCTTTGCGATCGGCTTCCTTTCGCTTTCTCCTCTCCTTCTTGCTGATTTTTGGTGTTGTGTCCTTGGCGTTCTAAAGTTTTGAACAGAAAAGTTAGCCGACGGTAATTTGAATTACTATGTGGTTCGATACAAAACTGCATCGTTCGGACGACAATATCAAGAAGGCAATCATCAGGCTGACAGCAGCGGGACATACGTTGTCATTGAGGTAGTAAATCACACCGGCACCCGTAACAGCAATACCGACACCAGCAATGGTGTAGACAACGGTCTTGTTCTCTGAAGCCCATTGCGTTAACCGCTCCCAGAGACCAGAGGAAGGGTCGACGGGAACGAGGGTTGGCTGGCCCGGGGCCATTGACGGAATTGGACCTGACATTGCGAAGCCTATGAATTAATGAAACGGACCGGCGAGAGGATGAGGGTGGAAGTGAGGCCGTCGAAGCGGAATTGAAGGAGCTGAGAGAGAGTAGCCGATGATGTAGAGGCGCAGTATCAATCAAGCAAAACCAAAAACCAGTACCAGTGTAGTGGTTGTATGGAGGTAGGCAGGTAGGTAGG
>QGED01000095.1:0-59037 GCA_004367475.1 Fusarium camptoceras | reverse complement strand
TCACCGGGGTCATCCTGCACGACCATCATCAACCTATTCCACATCTACCACATCATCTCTAACACAGACCCCTAAGAAGAAGGGTCCCGCAGTAGCTCCCAAGCGCGGCGCAAAGAAGCTCCGCTACGTAGAAGCCCTGTACGAGTACACAGCCCAGGCAGACACAGAGCACTCCATGTCTGAAGGAGAGCGCTTTGTCCTCGTGCAGGATGACCCCGGTGATGGATGGGTCGAGGTCGAGAAGGCGGGTGTCACGGGAAGTGTGCCTGCGAGTTACGTGCAGGCTGTATAGAAAACCAGCGAGCATTGTACATGTGGAATTTGTCAGCGGAAGAGGAAGGGGTTTGCATGAGAACAGAAGTGTTGTCTCCTTATTCTTGGACGAGTGCATCTGAAGCAGCGAGCATAGCTTGTTGAGTCACTTCTGAAGAGAGAAAGATACTTGGGAGAGAAGAACGATTGTGGGATACGGTAGCATTCTTGGAGTAAATACATTTAGTCACAGCATGAACTCAAGTTTAATAAGTACCTGCTGAGCCGCAACGGAACTAAGCTTACGAAGCAATCGTCGTGTCTCGCCACTCAACCGAATCTTCCGAATAAGAGTCATAGCATCACAAGCATGAGACAAAGGGCAAAATACACTAGATTTTAATGGAGTGACTGGAATTCTGAAGCACTGATAGCTTTTCCATTATGAGAAGTGAAAGGGAGCATCCGTCTAGTTAGATATATATTACAGGAATCGTACAAAAGAAGCTCAAACGTCACCACCGAGCGCACCATTGATTTCATTTCTCATACATGCATCTTATCCCATCCTGGTATACTAGCTATCCCGCTTATCTGCCATTCTTTCCGTCTCTCTTTCGTAGCTCGTGTTGGGGTTATGCGTGTGCAGCTGTATAAAATAGGAGGGGGATATCATTTCTTCCGAAACCTTGGAATAAACGCCGTGCCAAAAAATGAAAAGAGAGTATAAATATGTTTAAAAGAAAAGGGGTAAAAGAAATTTCCAAGAACGAACAATGTCATGAGTTCGTCCTGGATTGAGACCATGAGCCCCCTATTAAACACCGAGGGGAGTGTGTTTTGCAAGTGCAGCACTTCGTAAGGATACTGAACCCGAGTCTACCAAGTTTGTCGATTGTCATGAAAGGACGATTGGGACTTTACCAGAGTATGACCATGCCCCTCGGTTGGTCCTTGCTGCTCACCAAGCCTAAAATCATCCTAAATCATCTGGGCTGTGGGAGCTCCCAGGCCATGGTGCCCAAGACCTTCCCTCAAAGCGTCCTGCAATTCAGCGATCTGAGCCATCATAGACAGAGAATGCGTTGACTGTTGTTGCATGTCGGCCTTGAGTTTCTCGTTCTCGTCTCTTAGGCGTTTGACCTCCTCCTTGAGCTCGTTGATCTCCTCGGTAGCTTGCGTATCGCTTGGGCGGCGCTTGCGCTTCATGCCTGTCTGCTCACTGTCGTTTTCGTCGGACAAAACCATGTCGGGAGGGGGAGTGTTTCCCGCTCCGTCAGGGTTGGTGTGAACACGGCGAAGATGCTCATTCAAGTTTTCCATCCTTGAGAAGCCCTTCCCTGTGTGCCGCTTGCAGTTGGGGTGAGGACAGTTGACGGTGTTCTTTGGTCCTCCATGCTTGCCGTGAACCTCGCGCTCGTGTCGGAGTAGACCACCGGAGTAAGTGAAGCCAGGAAGATTCTCGCATCCTTCAGCGGGGCATCGATAGGGTCGCTCATGCTTGTCCATGTGCTTGCTGCAGAATAGTCAGTACAAGTCTTGAGAATGATATGTAGGATGACTTACTTCCATTCGCACTTGCGCGAAAATACTCGTACCTCTTCTTTGCAGTCTTCCTGTGTACAGTGGAACTTGCCATCGGCGCCCTTGACAGCTTCTCTCTCTGGCTTGGCGATGGGCTTGACCCGAGTGGGAGGAGGCGAGTCGATGCTGGGCGAAAGGTCTTTGTCGTCGGGCAGAGGATCGAGTGTTGGCGCTTGCAGGGAAGCCTCAATGGGCGAAGGGAACGTGTGATGCCCCAGGTCGAGTCTTGTCGCATCGTGTACGGCAGAAGCATCATCCGGCAACATCCCTCGGTCATCTCCAAGAACTGTGGAGTCTGGAAGCATCGCCGCTTCAGTTGTGTATTGACTGAGCTGCTCGGCGACATCGTTGTCGGTGAATCGCTGGTCGGCGGTGTGATCGTGGTCGTGGTCGTCACCGATGGGAGGGTAGCCCCCATCGTGTATAAAATTCCGAGGCTCGAATGCGACACTCATGGTGTCTGTGAGGTTGTGTTGGTTTGCGATGGTTGCGGAGGCGAGGTAGAAATCGCGGTCGAGAGAGGTTTTAATGAATGGTGAGGGAATAAAACACTGTCGGTGATTGCGAGTGGTAGCGATCGCTTGTCAAGTTTGTCTTTTTGAAACTTGGAGGTGTGGGCGTCTGGTATATGGCTATGACAGTACGTCGATGAGTGAGTGATCGGTTCGGTTATGATGAATGAAGCTTCAAGTTGGCCTGAAAATTCTGGTGTAAAAAAGCGGGAGGCTACGGAACCTGGAAAGATTGGGTGGAGAAAGAACTAGATCAATGGATTAGTCAAGCGCTGGCACGTGACATCGCGTGTGCAGCGTGGCTCAGCAGAGGGCAAGGAGTTCCAATGTGGCGCCGACCGTTCCGAATTGTCTTGCTGAAACAAGGTCAATGCGAGAGCGGCTTTATTAGTATTCTTGTTCTCCAGGCAGACAAGAGCCAACGAGTGACTCGATAGGGAAGGTCCCATAATAAGCAAAGTCCTTTGGGCTTGAATTTGGAAACGTGCCAAATCGTGACTCACGCGCTGTGCATCTTAGTGACGGCGCATAATGGAGTGGGGAAATACAAGGCTGCGACGAGAAAATGTACTGTATTAACAATACACAAGTACCTTTTCGCATGGATGTGCCAAAATAGTGTAACAACCATACTCGTTGCCTTTATGGATCTTCACTCGAAGATGTTGTACACGTACTTGGGTACGAGGCTGTGCGAGCTACGTCCAAGTGCATTCAAGATGCATTCCCACAGGATCTCGTGATCCTATTCACGGTTCCTGGAGTTAAGCAACTTTGCTTATTGGGCAAATCCGGTCATCCGTTAGGTTGTTCCTTGTCCAAGGAAAGTGACGTACACTCCTAGAGTGTGTTGTCTAACCCCGGTTCGCCAGTACTTGTTTCCTTCAGGCTGTAACCAACAGGTCTGTTGACACCTTCGGCGATAAACTTGCTTTCCAATAGTGCTTATTGGACAGAAGGTAACCAGGCTCATCAATACTATTTCCATATAAGACGAAGCACACGATGACTGGTCGGCCTTACCCAGACGGCTCTCTTCTGCCTGACTCATCGTGTCAGGTTGGGGCTGGTGGTGAGGCCTCACAACCTTATTTTTCAGGGGACAACCCTAGGAATAAGATGGTCGACTTCGCCAATTTGTCCTTTTCCATATAGATGAGCATGTCGTTTCCCAAGACCACTGAGCCTCGAATGCGACAAGACTGAGCTTGAAAAAGAAGCAATTGACCCAGATCGAGGTTAGTCTGGCATGTCTGCGACTAACATCGTATCGCGGTCCTGGCATGGATTCGCTGCGTATGTATCAGAGCATCCGCGAGAGGGTGGCACAAGCAGATGACGATGGAGGTGACGACGATGGTTCAGAGCAGGACATTGGCGAGACCGTAAAAGCCCGGGAGTCGCTTAGATGGAAAAGTTGAATTCTGACAGCAATTCATTCGCGATAGCAATTGAATCATTGATGGAATTTCAAGAAGTGCTCTTGGGGCGATGAGGGATGTTGAACTGACAGATCGAAAAGGCGAGAAGAAGGGGGAAATGCGAAGTTAGAAATTGGAGATTCGGAGAGCGCTTTGTTGTTTTGGGAATGAAGGAAGGACGGGACAGAAACAGGCGTGCTGGTTTCTCAGGCATTTGTGCAGTTTACACCAGAAATATGAGGTTGGCCTTCAGGTTCTCGTTCAACGATACCACCTAGACAAGGGCCAAGCCTAATGCAGCTAATGCTGATCCTGGGGATGTGAGCCACAGCAATTGAGAGAGTTATTATTGGTCCATTGAGACGATCAGAAGAGATGAAGAAACCTTGTTGTTTCATCCGGTTTTGTACAGAATGCTCATCTGAGTTTTTGGTCTCTTTGTTGAATCCGTGTCTAGTTGCGATGCGACAGAGGCCATGTGCTGCGCATTTCCTTAAGCAATGCCTGGGTAACTGCATAAAACTACAACTGCAGGAAGACACAAAAAAACACTATTACACAAATGAGCCAATTCCAAGTGCTCGTCTCCGTTCAGTGACAATTCTGTCCCTACGTCTCTGGCTTCCACTGTTTGGCTTGAAGCTGGGGCCCTTCCCCGCCTTAACAGCCAGGCCTCTTGCACTAAATTGTTGGCTACGCGATGCAGCAACTAACGCCTCTAACTAAAGTGGCTTGCGGCACTATGATTGTCTTCACGATGTTCTGGCCTTGTACTGTTATATCTTGTGACTGAATTCACGTTTATTTGCTACCGCTTGCCAATTTCAACTTCAATTTTGCGCCGTTGTATGAGAACAATGTGTCGTCGTTTCAATCCATCGCAGCAAGACATCTATAAAAAGGCTGTAATACCATCTGTTCAAGTCATTAATTACAATCACACTCAAACATCAACTAGATATCTTACCACCTATTTCTAAACAAACATCATGTCTCTTGGCAAAATCACCACCTGCCTCTGGTTCCAAGACCAGGCCGAGGAGGCAGCGAAATACTACACCTCAATCTTCGCACCCAACTCAAAGATTACTACCACTCAACGTCATACTCCGCCTGGCCAAGAGTCTGAAAGAGTCCTGGTCGTTGAATTTGAACTTCAAGGCCGTACTTTCGTCGCTCTCAACGGCGGTCCAGCACCATGGCAGTTCAACGAGGCCATGTCCTTGATGATCGATTGCAAGGATCAGGCTGAGGTTGACCATTTCTGGGAGAAGCTCGGTGAGAATGGCGATGCTTCCCGTCAACAATGTGGCTGGTTGGCGGATAAGTATGGCGTTGCCTGGCAGGTTGTGCCTACTGCGCTGAAGCGCATGATGGGATCTGAGGATAAGGCTGTTGCAGGGAGGGTAACTGAGGCTATGATGAAGATGAAGAAGCTTGATATCGCAGAGCTTGAAAAGGCTTTCAAGGGTTGATACACGCCAGGGAAGTCGGTACACCAAACCGTTGATGTGATCATATTGATTGTTCAATTCCAGGGCCTTATCAAACACGATTGTGAACCTTGTGCCGATACATGTCGTTGCTTGACAGACGCTATCCAGAGACTAGCATTAGCGAATTACAGTGATGTCAGGCAATTGATAGATAAATGCCGTGGAAACAATAGAATGAAATGGGGCTATGGATACTTTTTGGTTTTTGTTTGGCCTAAAGAGGAAGGATACCACCTGGAACCCAGCTATATCCGCTATCGGCTATCCACTCTGGAGTTTTTTTTTTATTACCCCGCCATCATGATGGCTCTCTCTTTTTTTTCTTCGGTTGCGCCGTATCATAAGACTGAGGATATGCTCAGCACGATAACATGGTTTTACACAGCGAGAGCATCGTACTCCAACAATGTGACTAAATAATACAAATGTAATTCAGGTGTTTGACCAGACTAGATAAGAATAATAATGACTCGTGCCAAGGCAATCTTTTAAGTTTGTTGATACGCAGTGACAGCAGGCGATACCCTAACATTAGTGGGGCTCGACTCATGTGTACCTAGATGAGTCAGCCACTAAAGGTTGGGTAGAAACAGATTTTTTTTATACTCGTTGCTCTCTCGGTTTGCGCTGTGCTTGCATGGTCCCTTGTTCTTCAACCCATTATATCAAGATTCACGATCACCGGTAATCTTCGACACAATGACTGAATTCGAGAATGCGGCGCCGCCGCACGCTACCTACGACGTAAGAGCGAAGCACTTTCAAGCCTTCATGTAGTATATTAGCTGACCATTGCTGTCTCGTAGACCGTCCTTGTCCTGGACATGGGATCTCAAACCAGTCATGTTCGTACTATCCACAGACTGTCCTGGTCTTAATGTGCGTGAAAGTAAGGGCTAACAAGTCTAAAGCTCATCTTGAGACGTCTGCGATCTCTTGGTGTCTACTCTGAGATGCTTCCCTGCACCCAGAAGATCGGAGAGCTGGGCTGGAAGCCTGTTGGTGTTATTCTTAGCGGAGGCCCCTCAAGCGTTTACGCTGAGGACTCCCCCGGAGTGGATCCCGCGGTTTTCGAGCTTGGTGTTCCCGTCTTGGGAGTCTGCTATGGTAACCAGCTGATTGCCTGGCGAGCAAACCCCAAGAGTGTGGCTCCTGGTGTCAACCGCGAGTACGGTGAGACTCAGATGGCCATCCACAAGGTCAACGGCCATGGTGATCGTCTCTTTGAGGGTCTGGGTGACTCTTTGAACGTTGTCATGAGCCACTTCGACAAGGTTGTTCAGCTGCCTGATGGCTTCCAGATCATTGCCACCACCAAGAACAGCGAGTTCGCTGGTATCGCCCACGAGTCTCAGCCTATCTTCGGCATCCAGTTCCACCCTGAGATCTCTCACACCGAGAAGGGAACTGACATCATCAACAACTTCGCTACCAAGATCTGTGGTGCCAAGGCTGACTGGAAGATGGACGACTTCTCTACTCGCGAGATTACTCGCATTCGCCAGCTCGTTGGCGAGAACGCCCAGGTCATTGGCGCTGTCAGTGGTGGAGTTGACAGCACCGTCGCTGCTAAGCTCATGAAGGAGGCCATCGGTGACCGATTCCATGCTATCTTGGTTGACCAAGGTCTCATGCGTCTCAACGAGTGCGAGCAGGTCAAGGAGACCCTGGAGAAGCATCTGGGCATCAACCTCACCGTTGTTGACGGATCCGAGCTTTTCCTCAGCCGCCTTGCAGGTGTCACTGAACCCGAGGCCAAGCGAAAGATCATCGGAGGAAGTTTCATTGACCTCTTCGAGATCGAGGCTCTCCGCATCGAGAAGGAGGCCGAGAACACACCCCGCGCTGGAAAGGTCGAGTGGTTCCTTCAGGGAACACTGTACGCCGATATTGTCGAAAGCTTGAGTTTCAAGGGAGCTGCCAGCTCTACCATCAAGTCTCACCACAACGCTGGAGGTCTTCCCGCTCGTATGCAAAACGGCGAGGCCCAGCTCAAGCTCCTCGAGCCCCTCCGAGAACTCTTCAAGGACGAGGTGCGAGCTTTCGGACGTCAATTGGGTATCCACGAGGAGCTCATTGGCCGACACCCCTTCCCCGGACCTGGTCTGGGAATTAGAATCATTGGTGAGGTCACTCCCGAGCGCGTCGAGATTGTCCGCAAGGCCGATCACATCTTCATCTCCATGATCCGAGAGGCTGGTATCTACGACGAGGTCACCCAGGCCTACGCTGCTCTCGACACAAACCGAGCTGTCGGTGTCCAGGGTGATGCCCGAGTCTACGGCTACATCTGCATCCTCCGAGCTGTTACCAGCTTGGATATGATGAGCGCCGAGCCCTACGAGTTCAAGTGGAGCCTTATCAAGGCTATCAGCAGGAGGATCGTGAACGAGGTTGACGGCATCGCCAGAGTAGTTTACGACACTACTGCCAAGCCTCCTGGCACCATTGAGTTGGAGTAAGGTTGTGTATCAAAAGAATTTTAAGAAAAACAAGAGATTATAGCTCAGGCGCAGACCTGATTTGGCGTTTAGAGGGATAGGAAAGTTAGATTTGCGGAATAAAAAGGGACAATTTTCTATGGCACAATTGCATAGCAACTAAACTACGTGACTTGATCTGCCTCGATCTCCGAATATCTGAAGTAATACTGTTGCTAGCTGAGCTGAATCCATGTCGAACTGCTCTAGCCTTTCTTCTTAGTGAAGCCGAGCGAACACCGAAAGTTTCTAGACCAACTACGCAAAGGCCGAGATCTGGTTCAAGATGGCGCTTGCATTAGATTATCCCATGATCTTAATAGTCATAGGTTACCGAGTACCGGCGGCTGGTCTCGGAAGGTTGCCGAATTTTAAGGTATCCGTCTCCGGCTTCAAGGCCGGTAATACCGAGAACGGTAGTTGCCGGGCCGCATCAATGTAACCGTTTGTCGATCACTTTGTTTCTGAACAGATTCTGGAATACTGTAGTTCCAGATAATCGACTACCTAGGCTGTCAATTAAAGTGTAACAAGTCCTTCATCCCTATATAATTCTTTAGGTAGAATAGACTACTGAGAGCAAAAGCCGATCACGGCATAAAAAGAAGCTCTCCCCTGTAGTAGCCGCATCTTACTAGGGGCTCCATCAAAGCTCCAGCTCTCAAGCTAGAACTTCCCCAACCTGCGAGAAGCTGAGCTATTTCCCCAAAAGTGAATCTGCAGTTGGGACGGACCAATGCTTGTTTTGGTTCTAGCGGCCACAACCAATTGAATTCCATTGATAAATCCCCTCCACCCTCTCTTCTCTCTTTTCTCTTCCCCTCAACAACTTCTTTTTTTCATTTTTATCATTATCATTAACCCTCTCGACTGGCATTAACTCTCTTCCTGTTCTATTCATTGCGCTATCAAAACTTCAAATCTCCTGCTGATATGGCAGAGTCGACTCCTAGCTCGCTCGCCAGCGGTGGCCAGCATGATGACCATGCGTCCAAGCCACAGTTTGCCTCTACTGGGCTTGAGAATCAGGAAGAGGGAGATGCCCGAGAGGGTGATTATGATGTTGAGACGGTCGAGCGCATTTACAGGTTTGTTATCAATACATCTCTTTCCATCAACTATAGCTTACCAATTCGATTTGCAGAAAGATTGATCGCCGTATTATTCCTGGTAAGTCTCATCTACGTCATGTTCTAAGTCACATAGCTGACCAGTCACAGCTTTCTGGGTCCTCTACTTCCTCTGCTCAGCCATCAGGTCAAACATTGGAATCGCTCAGACTATGAACAAGGACAAGGGACATGACCTCATGACTGTTCTCGGAATGACTCCAAAGGACGTCTCCACCGCTCTGGCTCTCTTCTACGTTGCCTATGTCCTCTTTGACTGCCCCTCCAACCTCATTATGAGCAAGCTCAGTCCTCGTCTCTGGATGGCTCGCATTGTCTTTGCTACCAGTGTTATCGGCACTTGTTTCGCTGCGGTCAACGATCCCTGGAGTGTGAAGCTTTTGCGATTCTTGCTAGGAGTGGTTATTGCTGGCATGTGGCCTGGCATGGCTTTCTACCTCACCCTGTTTTATCCTCCTTCGCGCACTGGCCAGCGAATTGGATACTATTTTACTGCTTCTCAAGTCTCTGCCGCTGTTGTCGGTCTTGTCTCTGCTGGCTTTCAGCTCATGGATGGTGAAAGAGGCATTGTGGGCTTCCGATGGATGTTTATGGTCTATGGTCTTGTCGGTGTCGTTCTGAGCATCGTTTTGCTCTGGTGGCTCCCTGATCGTCCTCTTGCGCCTGGTCAGATTCGACCCAAGACTGGCATCTGGAAATTTCTTCCCGCTACCCCTGAGGTCCTCAAGGGACAAGACGCTGTTATTCACTACCACGATCTTCGACGTGTCTATCACTCTCGCCCCTGGAACTTCAAGGATCTTGGCCTTGTCCTCATTGATTGGCGTCTGTGGCCTCTCACCATGATGTATTTCGGTGTTGTCGGCGTCGGCATAGGCACCCAGATGTACGGATCCGTTATCATCGCATCCATCCGACCTGAAGCCAGCGGCATCGAAGTGAGTCTGTTGTTCGCACCTATCTGGATTATGGATCTCATCGCCATTCTCATCGTTACTCCTATCTCGGATCGCTTCCATCGATCTCGTCCGTACTTCTTCTCCGCTGCTGTCTGCATCCAGATCGCCGGTCTTCTCACCACCACTCTGGCAACTGGCAACGGCTGGGCTCGATATGGAGGCCTTCTCATGGTTGGTTTCGGCCTTGGTCCCACTGTGCCAATCTGCATGGCCTGGAGTTCTGAAATCTTCCAGAAGCGCCACGGAGAAGTGGGAGTTGCAGCTGCCACTGCTCTTGTTTCCGGTCTGGGTAACCTGGGCAGTGTTATGACCACCTATGCTCTCTACACCGGCTGGCCCGAGGACGCCGCCCCTGGTCCTCGCCAGTATCGCAAGAGTAACTACACCATGATCGGAATCCTATGCATGAGCATCATCAGCTCGTTCCTTATGAAGGCTCTTCTTGCATACTTTGGCAACCCCGCCAGCAGCAAGCTTCAGTCCGACTCTGCCAGCGAGTTTGAGGATGGTGCAGCTCGACGAGAGGGTCAGGAGCGTGGTTTCCGATTTCTTCGCGGGAAGAAGTCGAGCCGCACTTGAGTTCTAAGAACTTCTGGACTCGATCGCATGGCTTGCATCTTCAACAGTCGCCCAGTTCGACGGGTCCTGGCTTATAGCAGCTACCGGTAGCCCAACCTCCCAATTCAGCTGCTTGTAAAAACATGGCAATATACTACTAATATGCCTTGACGATATTTCCTTCTTACCTCATCCGACGAGGGTCCATCGTTAGCCATCGAGGCGTCGCCACATCAAAACAGTATTCTCACGACGGCCTCGACAACGATATGCTTCCGGAGGACATTCTGACCTGGCAAAGAGCGCAGTGACAATGCTTCAGCGCTATCACCGCGCTCCTCACCAGACCAGCTCATCCTCCCAGCATCCCCCTCCCGGACTATCCTGACATTTCTATTTTTGGTACACGTTCTGTTTTGTTCTTTTTATATATGATACCCCATCAGCGTTTGTACACGCTGTCCTACGAATGATTCTCTCGGCAGCGAAAGTGCTTCTACGCCATCGCTTTGCGGATAGTGTGTTGAACCAGAGCTCGCGGCGACAATGCTTGCTACGCTATCGTTTGGCGAGTTCTGTGGGCGTTTTTGTGATTTTGGTTATGGTGGAGAAAGGTTCTATGACTTGGTTAAGGAGAGGATTGCCATTCATTATTGTTATGTATGATATAATATAACATTGCCCTCCCACTTATTCATTCTTTACATAGTGCTTATGGCTTGACCAGCATCCTAAGTGATGCATAACTGTTGACTTTGCCAAGGTCGTATGTCACAAGGATGGAAGCATCTCGTTTAACTATCGGTGTGGAGACTCTCTCTAGGAAGTCCACCATATCGGGCTTGTTTTTTTCTTATAGACAAACAATTAGGCGAGATGAACCTCTGAAGTTACTCATTACTCACAAGCTGTTGGCTGCAAAGGCAAGAGGGTATTTTTAGACAGTGGTCACATCGAAAGGCACCGTTCAAAGCAAAAGACACTCAAAAGCTCATGAAATGACGTTCTGTATTCTCTAATTGAGGTGCGGTACATCTACACAACCCGCAGGTTAAAATTTCATATGCACATAAAAACAAAGGGGACGATAAAGGTTCAACTCCAAATCTCAAATTTCTCATTCCTTGACGATCTCCATTCATCTCCCCTCCCATACTGGTCCAAGCCAAGATATGGGAGGTTGAACGATGAAGAATCGCATACCCTTGATAAAAACTCCTCCCCAAAATTCCTATGATTGTCTAAAAGTCCTCGTTTCCTGGTGATGTTCTGTTTGATCCCAAGAAACCGTTTGCAGCTGAAGTGAAGAAGAAAAAAGACGCTGGCTTCTGCTTATTTTTGTTGTTTACCAGAGGCCGAGAGCGCGGCGGAGGCGCTCAGGGACGGGGTAGGCAGTAGCCTTGGGCTTCTTGTTCTGGGCCTCAACAGTGGCAGTCACGTAGACTGTCTCAGGCTCCTTGGAAGTGGAAATAGCCATGGTGGTCTGGGCAGAAGGGCACATGGTGACAAGTTGGGTGACAACATTGGCAGTAGCGGCTTCACAGTCCATGGTTACCATGGAGGTGACAGTCTCAGCGGCCTGGTCACAGTCACCACCACCAACGGTGACAGTCTGGGTAACCTCGCTAGTAAGAGTCTTGGTGATGGTCTCCTCACCAACAGTCTGGGTGTTAACGCCAACGGTGACGTAGTTGGTAACCTGGTTGGTGACGGTCTTGGTGACCTCCTTGTAGATGGTGGTAACGGAGCCATCGACGGCAGTGGTCTCACCAGCAGCAGCCTCAGAGGTCTCAGCGGGAGCCTCGACAACAGTGGTCTCCTCAGCGGGGACAGTGAGAGCGCCAGTTCCGGAAGGAACACCGGTAGTGAGAGTCATAGAGGTAACGCTGACCTCGCCGTTAGGCTTGGTCATGGTGATGACAACAACACCGGTCTGAGTTCCAGTGACAACAGTGGTAGCCTCCTCGCTGGTCTCACCACCGAGAGCAGCCGAGGTCTCGGCAACGGGCATGGTCTCGACGGGAACCTCAGTCTCAGCATCGGACTCAACCTTGGTCTGAGTGAAACCAGGGTAGACAGCAGTGCCAGTGCCAGTAGGGACACCGTTAGTGAGGGTAAGAGCGGTGGTGCTAACCTCGCCGTTGGGCTTGGTCATGGTGACGGTGGTGATGAGACCAGAACTCTCAGGAACCTCAGGGACCTCGGAAGTCTCAACGCCGGCAGCAGTAGAGCCAATAACGACACCCTCAGAGGTCTCGGCGGGAACCTCGACAGCGGTGGTCTCCTCAACGACGGGAACAGTAGCACCAGTGCCGGTAGGGACGCCGTTGGTAAGGGTCATGGAGGTGACGCTGACCTCACCGTTGGGCTTGGTCATGGTGACAGTGGTAACCATCTCGGGGGCCTCAGAGGTCTCAACACCGAGAGCAGTAGAGCCAACAATCTCACCCTCAGTGGTCTCGAAAGCAGCCTCAGTGGTCTCGGCATCGGCGGTCTGGACGGTGGTAGCACCAACCTCAGTGGAAGCAGGGGTCTCAATGACGGGAGTACCATCAGAAATAACGCAAGACTCAGAGACAGTAAGAGTGCGGGTAGAGATGACAACGTGACCACCAACGTTAGGCTTGCTGTCGCTACCGGTGGTAACGGCGGCATCGGAAGGAAGGACAACGGTAGCGGTCTCAGTGGACTCCTTCATTTGACCAGTAGGGGCCTTGGCAGTAGAAGAAGCATCAGTGCGGCAGACCTCAAGCTGCTTCTGGCAGTCGGAGACCTCGTAGTTCTTTCCAGCATTCTCAGCACAGGCCTTGGCTTGCTTGGCACAAGCATCGTCAAGAGCCTCGTCGATCTTGGGGAAGGACTTCTCCTCAGTGCCGGTACCGACAACGAAGTCACCCTTGGTACCACGCTTGACAGGAGGGCAGGCAGCACCGATGACAACGGTGCGGTGGAAGATGGTAACTTCACGGATGACAACAATGACGGGCTTCTTGATCTCGCTGACAACAGCGCTGCTGGTAGCAGCTTCAGAAGTAGCAGGGAGCTCCTCAACAGCAGTGGTATCGGCGGCGCCAGCAGGGACGGTCATGGTGGTGTTGGCAAAAGGACCGGGCTGAGAGATGACGGTCTCCTGACTGTTACCGGTGGTGAGGATGACACTGGGGATGATGGAAGTGAGGATGGGAGCCTCAGACTCAGAAGTGGCAGCACCAAGAGCAGAGGAACCCTCCTGGTCGGCGGCAGAGGTGCTGTCTTCGACAGCGGGGACGGTCTCCTCTCCTCCAGCAGGTGCGGTCTCGGTCTTCTTGCCACCAGCGCACTTGGTGCAGGGAATGGTGACAGTCACGTCGACAAAGCGAGTAGTACCCTCAGTGATGTAAGAGGTAGGAACAACCTTGGTGATATCGGCGGTCTGCTCCTCAGTCTCGGTGGCCTCAGCGACATCAGTGGAAAGGGTCTCGGCCTCAGAGACGGTCTCGAAAGCAGCGGTCTCAGAGGAAGTACCCTCAGCGAGGGCATCGCCACCAGTGGTGACGTCCTCAGTCTCAACAGCAGCATCGGAGGTCTCCTCGGCGGCGGCACCAGTTTCGGTCTTCTTGCCACCAGCACACTTGGTGCAGGGGATGGTGATGGTCTCGTCAACGAAGATGGTGGTTCCATCAGTGATGTAAGAAGTAGGGACAACGGTCACCTCAGCAGTCTGGTCAGAAACATCGCCATCCTCAGCATCGGTGGTTATGACAGTGCTGACAACCTCGACCTCGGAAGTGGCCTCGGCATCAGCGTTACCGGCGGTGCTGGCAGTGCACTTGGAGCAAGGAATGGTCACAGTCTCGTCAACGAAGATGGTGGTACCGTCCTCGATGTAAGAAGTAGGGACGACAGTGACCTCGGGCTCAGGAAGATCGGGAACCGGGTAGAGGTTGTTGTTGGCAGCGGTAGGCTTGGCCTTGGCCTTGGTGACATACTTGGTGAGAGTGACCTTCTCCCGGGCAGCGACACCATCGACAAGGGCCTGCAGGCTGACAGCCGCGACAAAAACGTTGCGCATAAACATGGCGAAGATGTTTAGTGAAAAGGGTTAGAAATTCTTAGTTTTGTTGATTTGGCAAAGAGTGAAAATGCTCTATCAAAGAGCAAACAGCTTCAAGCTTGTAAAGAAAAGGCGACCAAAGCACCTGTAAGAAGGAAAGACTGAAGAAGAAAAAGCCCAAATCTGGGAACAAAACTAAGGAGTGTATTGAAGTTGACTGTGAAGAGGAATGGAAACAAGAGAAGCTACGGCGAGAGCATCGCTTTTAAGTAACAACATTTTCGTTTCTGCTTAGCCTCGCCGAGAGTACTGTACGTCCCAAGCGTCAACTGTGACAAGGATATGAGCGGAGTACGGTTCAGCACGGTCATCCTTGACATCGATCGGGGGTTGATTGGAAGTGGCCTCAACTTGAGACGTGATGGATCTGGCGCCTCCCCCTCATAGAAGCAAGTGCCCAGGTCTCACTGAACTGTACAGAGTAGACGAGACGTAGTTTCGCTGAAAGTGGGCTTTAGAACCTTGCCAGCTTGGCAAGGCGGTGCCATATTGAGGTCGAGCACCTAGGCGAATGGTTTCTTGCCTTGGAGATTGGATGATAGATGATAGAATCCCATGGGTCCTTGGCAGGCACAGTCGGTCCTCTCCAGATAGTGGAGGGAATATGTCTCCATGTCACCGTCACCGTCCACTAGACATGGCATGGTTAATTTTCCGGCGGCGAATGCTACGTAAACAACTGCTTTCGGTCTGGGCAGTAACCTTCCAGATGGGACGGCAAGCCCGTTCGGTTGCCTCGGTAGCTCTAGTGAGCCCCAGGGTCTTGCGCAGAGTATTTCGTATTTCGATATATGCAACGATTAGTATAATTCCTCGTTTTGTTTGACTTGACAATGTTTGCGAACGGTCTTTTCGCTGGACGGTGAAACTATTCCCGAAGCCGTTGACATCTAAAAATAGGGCTTTTCAGCCCAGTACTTGCAGATGTTTGGTATCAGTAGGTCTTGACTGTAGCAATAGTATGTATGAGACGGCTATACCGGTTACTAGTCATGATGGGCAGTTCCCTTCCAAGGCAGGCCAGGATGGAAGGGAAGGACTAAGTTCATGTTTCTCGGGGGCTTGCGTCGATCCTCCTCGCAATTTGCCGTCAAACAGATTCTCGACGGGCAACGTAGCGTTGAGTTTTGTCACTGGACGGGGCTGAGATCGAAGTTGGGCAACTGATGCGGAGGGAACGTGAAGGTGAAGTTCGATTGGAAGACATGATATGCAGGGATGCGATGTATGGGAATATGCATAAAGTGGGTTTGCAGGGGGCGGGGTAGTTGATGTCGCACGAGAGACATGAGGCAGGTACGGCAGGCAAGGGTTTATTGGTCTTTCCTTCCTAACTACGGGAATATCGTTTCTAGTAAAGGCAGGAAGGAATAAACAATTACAGGGAGGAATTAAACTATTCAATAGTCCGCAACACTAAGGCACTGTAACATCACAAGTTGAACGAGTTGCATTATTCTTTTGACCATAAATCCACAACTTCACTATTTCTCATCCTCTCCAAGTCTGGACGATGCCAAGCAAAAACCTCGGACCGCATCCTCCGTTTGTAAAATTCTCTATTCGCGGTTGAGAACTTTGGCGAAAAAGCGCCAAAGAACGATCACAGTGAGGACAAGGCCCTGGTCAAAGTTCCATTCTCTCACTCAACATGAATCAAGACGAGGTTTCATGATTCCCCCCCTTTGAATGAAGCTAGCGCAGATTCAGGCTGTACCTTGCATCGAACCTCGTTTCAGAAGTGAGTCCATAGCCTAATTGAGGTGCCTCGTTCATGCGAATTTCACACGAATGAGCTATCTATTCGTTCAAGTCCCCATCAAACGATCAAGCATAATCTATTCCTGAGGATGCTGCAACGGCGCCTCAACTTCGGAAACAAACACAGCCTCCCTTCACTTTTAAAATCAATCCATTATTACTTTCTCAAGTATCCCATCTAATCGGAGATTTTTCTTTTTTGTAATCTCTTTCGTTTTATCTTATTCTAGTACATATAAACCTGTTGTATTAGTGTATCATGGAATCACCGATGTATCACGATGGATCGTGTCTCATCTTATTCTCGAAGCCACAATTGAGGCTCAGACGACGCCAGTGATACAACTCTGAGTTTGAGCATACGATGGGATGATCTTCATCTCAATTGATCCGAGACAAGGATACTAAGACACATCAATGCATCGACGCTATATCAGTGCGCAACTTGCTCAACAGCGCTATGATACGCTACGGCCGTATCACCGCATCTTTTAGTAATTTATCATTTCGCGTAGCAGTAGATGTCATCCTGTTTGCTTCAACAGCCCAGTCCTTGATTTTTCGTACTGAGTCAGCATGTTTCTTCCTTCTCTCATTTCTATGAAACGGACCGGGCCTTTGATCCTCTGTAATCAACCACTTAGACAATCTTACTGGATCAATCTGTGCTCACGGTCTTCTTAGTCCCGGCTATTTACATTTAATCTTAATCGTAGTGCCGGTCATAAACGACACAAGCGCGGTGAGTGACGAGTAGTAATATTGATGAAGCGTGTAAGTCGTCACTATCTCCGTGTTTGATATGCTGTGCCTCGAGGTATCCTATCGGAACCTTTGCTTGCCATCTAGCCGGGTTACAGTTTTTTATATTTACTTTTTTCATCCCGTTGCAGCTTGACGAGATGTCAGCTCATTCATTCTCTACATATATTGATATCACTCAGGTCTGATTGGTTGCTTTGCTGCTCTTGACATTGTTAAGATGATGCAGCAAGTGTGAAAAGATATCTATTTTAGTAAAATTACAGTTGCGATGTACAGCCAATACTACATGGGTACTCATCACTTCTTGTGAAGTTTCGCGATCAAGTGGCCTGCCCTAAGTTCAACCATGAGCACGACCCAACATCGTTTGTTGTGATGATAATCCTGGAGAATGATGAACAAAACATTCAGCTCGCTTGATGACATTTACTTTCCTTGCCAATCTTGCGTAGTATCCCAGGGTAGCACGGGTCGATAAGCTGAGTGTGGGTTTGAAGATCAGTGGATCAATATCAAGCAGCGTTTGTTCCTGCATAGCAAAGATCGTCGCTCAAACTTTATGACAACAGCCTTGGAAATAATCCTCATGTTTTGCAGAGCCGTGCTTAGCCAGGCAGCCAAGGAAGTATATCGGATAGTTGTTTATTGCTCGAGCGTCACAACGAACAGACAGAACATGGATGATGGGCGTGCACGGTCAGAGTTCACTGGCAAAGCGTTGTCCATCAAGTGTCCATAGTGCTTCATCTACGTAGTTTCCAATGACGCGGCATTCAACTAGATGAAATGCTTATTTGGTGAAACTGGTACGAAACTTGCTACTCGTCAGCAAGCTCAGGTAAACCAAGATGCTTCAGTTCTTTTGTCAACTTGTCACCCATCACTTGTCAAGGTACAATCAGGACGAGCCTCATGAAGGCTTGTCGATCTCAATTGTTAGCAGTACATATATTGGCAGTTGGCCTAGTATGTTCCCTAGGATACATTTATTTGTGATATGTTGAGTGCAATCTTTCGAGACTGGGGACGTTACTTGTTCTAACGATAGCTAACTACAGCACAATATTCGACATCCTGTGTTGAACATACTGTGCACTACCCATATCCCATGGCTAGTCAGGTGCTTATGTTCACATGAACTTTGTCATCTCGCAGATGTCGCGTGCTTCTCTACAGTTGAGTTCGACTAAGTAGTTCAATCAATCGTAACATCAGGTCTCGATGGTTGACACATTGTTTCGGAACAAGCTACTAGCAAAACCATCAAGTCTCAATTCCTACACCTTAAACTCTCCATCTTCACAAAATTGATGGTCTTCGATAGTATCGCTGAATTGAGGAAGTTTTGTTCCAGGACTACTGCCAAGTGAACTTGGGCGTGGGCTATAGGGTATGTAAAGTCGGCTGGGATCACCATCACAATTAGTAACCTTTTACATCGCATTGCCTAATAATAGTTGTATCTACATGCTCTTGTAAGCTACTCAAGATGCTAGTATAGATGGCAAATGTTCTAATTTGAGTAACGTACACCCGTAAACCATCGGCTCGATTATGCGAGATCACATTGCATAGCGAATAGGTGACTCTGGCGTTGAACAAGACCAAGTTTCAACACGTAATCGAGAAGACCGTTTAAAAGGAGACAAGGTATTATGAAATTTGCCGCAGATCTTCAAAACAGTTCTTCATATCTTGTTATCCCGAGTAAACAGAATAAGTCAGGCACTAGACTGGTCCGTACTTCAGGCGGTTGATGCATTGGTAAGGGTTAACCATGACATGGAGATTTTGAGAACTGACTTCGGACTAGAGATCGACTTCTATCTGCCTTAGCTGCAAAATTTATATAGTAATGTCGTCCTATGTTTGTCGGGACTATAGTCCTCGGAAATCTTGTACCATCTACGAAAATTCTTTCAGTGCCTATGCCGAGGGCCCTTCACAACAGCTGATCTTTTCAACGAACATCTACGATCTTCAGGTTCCGTTCTATATATAGAACCTTCTACAACACGTTCTAGAAGAAAACATATTCCGGACCTGCATGTCCTAAAGATACCTGTGATTGTTAAAAACTTCAGGGAGTTCTTCTAGCAATGCCACTCCGAGCAGAAAAACTCTTAAACCGAGCTGATGGACGGGTATTACGTACTCCCAACAGAATTTTACCCTCAAGAAGTATAGAACGACGGAGCCCTTGACGCCATAAAAACCTGTCAGTGGATATAGTTGGCGTTTAGTATGCGGAGAGATTAGATTGATAAGATGAGATTGTCATGGCGTCTCCCGAGACCGGAAGAGTCTAAACAGCCGTGTCGCAATTTTGTGCTCGCACATTGTGACGATCTAAACGTCTTTGCTATTTTGTACGTAATTGAAAGCTAGTTATGAGTGGAATGGTAAAGTCGTAACTATCGTAAACTGCTACATGCATGGATATGATGCGGACAAGGGCAATTCTTCTTGTCTCATGACGAGTGAAAACACGTGGGGCCCTTTTGTTATACCCCGCGTGACTAGACAAGCCATAATCTATTGGAATTGTTGCTACAATGAGTTACAACAGGCCCTTGCAGCAGCATGTTATGGTTTCTGTTATTGACTCGTCACCGCCGGATCGTAAAGAAGGCCTCGTTCGGCTCGGTAAAAACTACTTAAGAGTCTCCACTGGAAGCAATACCAAAAGAGTAAAAGAGGGGGCATTCAGTTCCATGATGGCCAGGTACAGGTACATATTACAGCCAGGTACAGTAAGAGACAAAATTCAGCTAGGCTCTAATCGGTTGTATGTCAAGCTTCAGGAATTGGTCCTGGACTTTACCGTACATATACTAGTTTGACTGTGGCTGGTATCAAGTGACTGACGCAGCTTTGGCTTGATTTGATCTGACTTGTTCAAAGATCAAGATCTCAGTTGCAATCATCATCATCCATTTGAATTACAACTTCAGCTTCAGCTTCAGAAGCAATTGAATTCTTCAATTGATGGTTTAACCAACTGTTCCAATGGCTTCTCTTCATGTCATATCATAACTACCTATAAACCTCCACTATATCCTACTGCTACTACTGCTATCCCCGCTTCAACTCCCGGTTTCGATAGCTAGAACCCACTTGTTTTAATGCTCACTCAGTCTCTCATCCCAGCTGCGTTACGTTACTCGTCGCGCTCAGAAACATTAATCCTTCCGTAAACGAGTCGAGTCGACGACACCTTCTTTTTTCTCTCTTCGCTCCTCTCTCTCTTCCTACACACCCCTTCCATTCCTATCCTACCTTCCTCTGCCGTATCTAGCCCCGATCATCCATCACATCAACACCCTGGTCCTTCTCACCATACCGGCCTTCAACATCCGGTCTACCGCCATATCGAATTGAATTAAACACGCCCCTCTCTATCCATTCCCATCGCCTGTGCTCTGCTTATCAGATCCTGGGGTTCTGGTTCACACTGTACATGCCAAGCCGCAATCCACTAGTAAAAGACAAATAAAGCAAGAAAAGACAACAAAGCCATGGCGCGTTTTGTGGATTTGGAAGAAGACGAGGATGTAGGAGCGGGTCCTGGCGGCTTTCCCGTCAATGATCCTCGTCCTCATCATGAGGTCCTTCCGCCTATCCCGCCAGTTGCTGAACCTCTTCATCATGACGACTCCCAGCAGAGCGAGCTTTCCCAGAAGGATCAACATCTTTTACTCCTCAGGAAGCTTGAGTTGCTGTCGTCTTCGTCCAGCAACGGCCGGAATGGACCTTGGCCTCATTCATTATACAACCCAGAGCCACTAGGCACCATGGATGCATCTACTTTCCAAGCACCTGTTACCAATGCGTTTCAGTGTTATCCGTGAGTTGAACCCTTTCTGTATCTGAATTACAATCTCAATGCTTCAAAGTTGTCAAGATTGAGAGTATTCAACCTTGTCATGATGTCCCGCCTCAGCTTCAGCACATGTCATGACAACACCGTTTACTAACATTCAACAGCGTCGTCGAAGCCATTGCTTCTTCTATAGATTTAAACACACTCGACGCACTGTCACGTACCTGTCGTCTTGTTCATCATGGTTTAATTCAATACCGTACCACTCTTATCCACTCAACACTCCACTGCCAAAACGAAGACGTGCCCGTCGATGGTTCTGAAACCCTTCGCTACCGTGCTCGCGCCGGTAACTGGTTCTATATGGAAGACGGTCGCAGTTACAATGGCAAGTCGGGCGATTGTGCTCGAGACATGGTTGGCGAGTGTCGCAAATGTAGTGCTGTGATATGTCGGGTACGTACATGCGATCGGCAGGCACCCGGTAACCGTTGAACGAGTTGCATATGCTAACCACATCATCTTGCAGAACTGTGCGATTAAGCCTCCTGCTTCCGCTGCAATGAAGGAGAGACATCGAAGACTTTGTAAGGCTTGTGTTCATGCACCTATTGCAACTCTTATCAGGGCTCCTGTGGATCGAGACGTCCCTCTTTCTTCAGAGTTGGTATCACGGGAGGTCTGTAAGTGCGCCGATGACGGCGTCTGGCTGTGTCAGCCATGTGGACGAAGTATTAGAGCTGCAGACCATGACTACCAGCGGTATGTTTCAATATCAATAAATCTTATTGTCCTTTACTGACCTTTCTCAGTATCTGGCGCTGGCGTAACCAGTACGGCGAAGTCCTTGGTGGTCTTGGTACCGGTATTGGCGAGGGTGATCGTGGTGTAATCTGCGGCCGCGAAGCAGACTGCTGCGCAGCCAAAGAAGTCGAACACCAAGTAGACTGTGACGCTGAAGACGCCCGAGACGGAAACGTTGCTACGAGTCCGGCCCCGCAGCAAGCTCCGGTTGATGCTCTCATTGACCAGCTCCGCCTTACACATGAGCGCACACCATCACCGTCTCTCGGTCCTGGCTACCTACGCCATGAGATCGAGGGCATTGGCGGTGTTGTGAAGCGCAAGCGAGTTCGTATGGTGCGTGTTGGTCGTGGAGTGCCTGAGTGGGATGATGAAAAATCCAGTGGCAGTCGTGTTCTCGGCCGGGAGGTCAGCGGAACTCGACGATCGTGGTGCGGTTGGTGCAATCGTGTTATTCCTGGTGAAAAGGATCTTTATAACGAGCCACCGTCTTCATCTTCTTCAGACGCAGGTGGCAGTCGTAGGACGTCAACCTCAACTAGCAGGTCGGTTGAGATGAAGATGAACTGAGGTACTTGGTGGGGGGTTGGTTAACGTTATGAACATTGCTTATACAGGCATGAGTACCAACATCATGATCGGTACTGAATAGGGCTGTAATCAGGACTACCTTAAGTACACATGGATGGTACTTGGAAAACAGTTGTACGTCGCATGTCATATATTCATTGGCAGACACTATCCTTTAGGACGTACATAATAAGACAACCACAAAATACAAAAGAATAATGATTTGATGGAGTTCATTGGTATTTTGGCATTATACAAAGTTTGCCCATTTTACTGGGCCGAATCCAGCATGATTCATTCGCATTTTCACTGCGTTCCCCGTCATTGTAATCCTACACAAGGTCCCGGCGACTTTTATATGTTTGTACAAGTGCGATAGATAATCGCTGTGCCAGGCCCTTGATACCTCAACAGGCACCCTACAACTCGCCACGGTACAGCATCTCCGTTCTCCTCTTGCGTTCCTCTCTTGCGTTGGTTCGGATAGCACCCCATCGAGCTTCCCTTCTCTCCTGCTTTCGCTTAACACCCTCAAGATGGTTTTGAGGTGCGGGAGCAGCCATCTTAACGAAAACAACAGAGCAGCCAAACTTCTCTGCGAGCTTGTTGACGCTCCAAGTAACGGGATCATCCTGCCTTAGCCTCTTCATCTCCTTGATATCTTCGACGGTGAGGTTGTAGTTGGGGTTGCGGGCCTTGTAATTCATTTTTGGAGGAAGCTTGCTGTGGGCGAGAGGCTCCATAGGAGAGCCGGGAGTATGACGGAGTCGTGTGAGAGCGACACGGCGTGCATCGTTGGGAGGAAGGAAGAGGAAAGGTGTGTGGAGAGGAGATGCCTCGGAAGAAGGAGGGTTGTAGATGATTTCGTCGGAGGCGGGGAAAGCAGCCTTTCGGTCGGGGAGGAAAGATTCGTGAGGAGCGATCTTGAGAGATCGTTTCGTTCGGGTTGTTGTCTTGTGACCACGGCAGGGAACGATAGGAAGACGGGGGCTCAATAGCCGGGCCGCTGGTCGTGCGAGAGTTCTGAACTCCATGGTGTGTGTTGTTGAGCGACCGAATCGACGAGACCGGGGGTACACAGGGAATGAAAGTGCTGGTCGAGGTGTTGGATTCTCGTATGGACCTCTGCACAGGGTTGAAGACGATTGGCCGCGGCAATTGGCGTGTCGTGTGGTTACAGCTGGACCCTGCCAAACACCTTGAAGTCGAAGATCTGAAGTTTCTGTCACTACGAATTGGCTTACCTAAGGCAAGTTAGCTAATCGCTCATGTATCACGTGGCTGTGAGCAACTCAGAATCACATGACTCGGAAGCCCATGGCTTCGGAAGATCTTAAGACCGGCCTGTCGTGGCTCAGGGCCAACGAGCTTATGACGTCAGTTTCGACACCGTGAAGAAATGCCCCTCTTGGCTCTACTGGTCGACCCCTCGTGGCATTAAACCTCCCGCGCTTCCAATAACAACTGAAACCTCAAGCTGACGAGTCCCTTGTTTCAATTTCCCAAGCCCATCGAGCAAGATCTACAAATTCTTTTCTCTGGGACCGTTGGAGATGATTGTGGAGGATTGATCAGCGACCCCTTATCAGTGGCGAATTATGACAGGGAAAAAAGGGGTTTCGGCACATGGTTCGACGTCCTGTCAAAAAGCTTGAGTACTAAAAATGGGGCTGAAAGGGAAGCCCAATGATGCATCGCAGATTGCTATTTTGGTGTTGGCGATGGTGTTTGAGACCAAAAAAGCAAACCATCGATACCAGATCAGGGAAGATTACTTTTTTTCTCTCGTATCCCTTGTTAGTTCTCACCTTGGCTTTACTGTAGACACGCGCGGATCTTTACTCCTTGTTAGACCATTCGGTAGTTTCCCGCCAGGGCATGATGAAAGTGCCCTGAAAGAGTTGTCACGAGGACCATGTGGTAGCGGGGCCATGGCCAGGTTAAGGTTGGTGACAACTACGAGACGGGATGTGATAAGAAAGGTGACCAGCACGATGGCCGCTGTCACCCAACCGTTCCAAGGAAGGGCAGTGGTGTACAATCCGAGGGAGAAAAATGGTTTGACCGACTCCGAAATAGTAACCACATGTTGTTAAGGCTTGTGTAAGTGTGTAAGGGAGAGGTCAAAATATCATGAGATTAAAGGGATATTTGAGCCCATCGGATGAGTCCCTTGACATCTGAGATAGGCAGCCCAGGGCTGAACATTCGTGTTATTGGGATCAAAGTCCCTTGTGCTAGACTTTTGGGTCCGGTGCCTGACTTGCATGGACGAGAGTCCCCTTGTCGAGTGCATGCATATGGATGGATTGGTGCAGCCCAGTACCAGACATACGTAACATGCAATGTAGGATCATAGATCACAGCATGGACGGCCAACAGAACATCTGAAAGGACGAGCTTTCAAAACGTGGTCACCTTGTGGCCGACCTTTCTCATGTACAGCATCTCGATGCATCTCCCTGTTTCATCATCAACAAGCAGGTTTTGGCATGTTGACATCAACAGCGAGGATGTCGTTTGTTGACTCACCTTGGCAGAGGTCCCGTGGTCATTCGCAGCCTATTCCATGGATTATGATGGACTGCAATTAAATCTCTCGTCCCTGGCAGGCGAAAGACAAGTGACAAGACAAGGCAGTGGGTTTCTTCCCTGTGCGACTCACGAAATTGCCCCATTCAATGCCCTGGATAAACGCCTTCAGTTGATCCCGTGCCTTGATCAAAGTGCGCTGATCCTCCAAAAGATTGAAGCTCTAAAGCCACCTACGCCGCCCGTCAGCCCCCCTCCATCAATTCCCATTCCATCCTTTTTTAAACTTCCATTGCCTTAGATATCGTCGGGTCACTTCCAAAATCTGACTTGTCTTTTCCCCTCTCCCTCATTGTTCTGCTTCGAGTTCATTTCGGCAGACAGTAGACTGCGTATAAACCCAAGTCAAGATCTTGACAACCCTGCAACCTACCTTTAACAGGTAAAGAAGCGAGCGGCATCCGACTAAAAAGCAACAACAAAAACAATAACAATAGCCTTTGGTACCTGTCGAATCGGGTCGAGTCTTGTCTCCCTTTCACAGCACAGCCATCAGGTACCAACGTCTCAGCCCGCCCTTTATTTTAGAGCGCGCTTTGCTTTCCGCAACCCATTTACCCGACATTATCGAAAAAGGTTTTTATGTCAAAAGACCACGACTAGCAAGTCTCAGTACGGTCACGCATTCAATCGACGCTATCCGAAGACCAGACGGCGGCTCGACGGGACAATCCAACGGCATTACCGCGATTAGCATCCACATCCACAGCTATCTTAGCGCTGGCCGTTGCGGGTCTTTGTTTATACGGAAGTCCCCAGTATTGCGCCGGGAGCTACGGACTGTTTTACAGGTCATTAGTCTCAAAAGGTTTGTGCAATCATCCAATCCAATATTCAATGTTTCTCCCATTGCAAAGGGCAGCAGCGGAGGCGGCGGCAGTAGTAGCAACAGATACTTCGACTAGAGTCTCAGTTCCGCACGGTCATTTCTGTGACTCTGATTCGGTTGCGGCTTTTGCTTATTCCTTACCTACCTTTCCTTTCCTGATTCGACTTCGACTGTTCTCTACTTATATCTTCCCCTGCCCGGCCCGTTGTCCCACTTACCGAACCTCAACTTGCATTCTACGACCTTCGTTACTGACTGTCACTCATTGAACAGTCTCCCAAACGACTTTTTACAAAAGCAAAGCATCTGTTGTGCACCCTCATTCCTCAATAACTAGTCTATCCCTATAGCTTGCTACGTGAGCCCATCTTTCAATATGAGCCTCGCCGAAGCTGCCCCCATCACCCGTGATGATCGATATGTCAACTCCGGATCAGACGATCAGCGGTTAGGTGACTCGACACCCCGAGCCAGCGAACTCAACAACGAGACAGATAGTCAGCGCGATGACACGAAGAAGGACGGAAAGAGCAAAATGCGTAGCTTGTTTGGACTTGGCAAGAAGAAGTCCTCGACGCTTATAAAATCTGATTCCAAACCCGACACGAACGACACCAAGACTGGGTCCCAAAACGAGTCTCAGACTCCTTCCAACGCAAATTCCAACCTCACTAGCCCATCTCTATCCCGAGACGCTTCCAAGCTATCCTCGAACCAACCATCATGGTCTCCTACTGGCGATCAGAGCTTCGTTCCCACCTCTCCGAGTCGCGGCTTCACCGGCTCCCCACGACTGTCTTCACCAGCTACCTCACAGATATTTGAACGTGATGTTCAAGACAGCTCTGTTATTGCGACCAGCTCCCCAGCCATCCCGACACACATCCAGACCGAGAACTACATTCCTCCCGTTCTCGATGATGCGTCCGAAGCCATCACAAACAACAAGCTGGACCCTGACACGGTCGAGATTGTTACTCACACCTCGCATCAACCCGCTGCGGTGACAGTCACAGGAGCCAGCAGTAACTTGCCCTCGTACGAGCCCTCTGCCAGCGAGTGGGCAGCAGAATTAGCATCCTTTGCCAACCGGGACGCTGTTTCGACCGACAACGCTTCCAACTACGGATCTTTGGACTCTGCGGATGTCCGCCGCCTATCCTTCATCTCGTTCGCTGATGTTGTACAAGCCGAGCACAACCCTGCCGGAGGCATTGCAAGCTCCCGCGACAGCATCCATCTTGCAGGTCTCACGTCTCTACCCTCGGCAATGAACCGTTCACCTTCACCCATCCGATCACCTGTATCTAGCCAAGGACCCGAGACAAGCCCTCCCACAAGCAATCCCGGTAGTATGAAGGGTATTGAGCTGAGCCCCTCACGAAGACCCTTGGGCAGCCCTACAAGCATTAACAACCTCAAGCTCAACCCTTCAGGGGGCGACTTGAACATTGAGACAATGAGCCAGGCTCTGCGAAGAACCGGCAGCAGTGACTTGAGCCATGTCCGCAGCGGTCCTACAAGCCCAATTGAGAGCTCCCACCTTCGTTAAAGGCATTCAGTATGATTGGAGCAAGATACCTAAGGGAGAGCAATGGCGATATCCAGAAAGCAAATGCAACACTTCTTTTAGCCGTTTGGTGATTTAACCTCACTTTTATTCAATTCGACTTCGATACCCCCTGGGCATCGTCACTTTATTCTTGGGAGGAAAGGGGATACTGGGATCTGGGACTGGGAGTTGGAAGAGAGTTCTACTGGGCGTCGACACTTTTCTTTTCGCAATTCAGACATAATGCACATATGTCATGCTTTGGTCGTCGTCAACTTCTTTTCTGACGCGAGGAAAATACAAAAAAGCTGCCACGAGTTGGCAGACAAGTATTAAAGATACATTTCTAGCCTTGTCTATTGTTGCGGGTGATTTCTAGTGCGGGAAGGCCTCCAAAGTGCATCATGGCCTCACATAATGTTGCCTCAGAGATGTAAGGACAGAAAGATGGTCAATGGATGTTATGTGTAACTATCATACTTGACTTCGATTGAGGCATTGTCTCCTTACACAAATGAACACAAGCAACCTTTCTTGGTAATGGACCAGCTCTGAAACGGTGGATGTATCTGCTGCGACTAGTAGAAGACGTAAGCTTTTAACTTGTAGTGGAATTACATAGTATGTTTGCATCAACATGGTGGGTCTTTTCATCTTATAAGTGATGCTGTCGAAACGCAGCATGACTATCACGATGGACATTCGCCTAATGCCGGCCCCAGATTCTAGAAAAGTAATGGATGTTTCAAGCGAGAAAACCTGATGAAGACACGACGGTGGACCTCGCAGACGAGATTCTTTACTCAATGCAGATTCCTGGAATCGATGGCGTGGCACCACATAAGAACATGGATGTTCTCAGTATTATGACGACGACTCGGAAACACAAGGCAAGATTTGATTCAGTCATTTTGAATCTCTATTGTTAGAAGCGGTGTGCTCGTGTTGCCTGAGCCTTGATACAAACTGAGCTGATGTTTCGAAAGACTCTCGGGTCGAGCAATGGACTGTGCTTGATTACGGAGGCCACGAATGGGGACATTGTCAGGCAACCTACAGTAGATTTTTTTTTCTTCTTCTTTTTCACTGACTGCGGCAGTATCGGCTGATTGGCTCCCTGTTTTCTATTACAGCTGCAAGACATCTGCCGTGTTGGAGCAGCATTCATCTTGCAGATGATATATGCAATCCTCTAAGCGAGGCAACATCGCGGCATAAAAAGCAAAAAGTAAACCATCGACTGGAGGATCTGGAGTTGACACGTATGTTTCAAAAATGCTACAGTAAATAATGCGAAAGCAAAAAAGCAAAAGATCGTCCGTCCTATAAAGATCCAGAGGTTGGTTTTGTTTGACAGATGAGACACGTGGGAATGTCCCAGTCCCACGCCGGCGGGACGGGACAATGGACCCGCGTTAGAGCCAACAGCCTTAACTTTTGGATACAACTTCTATACTGAGTAATTGTATGCATAATATACAGTACATTACTTATTCACTATAACTGCGAGAATATAGGCATTATGTATACAGTAAGTATTATGCCGTAAGCTCAGGGGCATCACTTCATTTCTGCTTATTCCCGGCCTCTTACATGAATATCAGGGGTTGGAAATATAGGAGAAGAGTCATCGACGATAATACGTTCGAGTACGGAAAAGATTACGCTTTGAATTTTACCATACTATGGCGTAAAGATAAAATCAGCTTGTCATCCTCTTTCTCTTGTTCGCAGCCTTGCCAAGACCTGTTGGTCACAAGAAGGGAGGGCCATGTGGAGGATCTTGGGCCTCAAATCTTAGTCCCAGTGATATAATGCCAGGAACATGAATACTATCAGCCATACACTGCCGTCTAAGTGATAATTTTAGGTCTAGTACCCAGCGTCATGACTGATGTTGCTTTTCTGATTCCAGCTTCCCCGTTGCCCCTGGCTTCTTCTTTCTTTATTATCGTTGATCTCGTTAGTGGACCAGTCAGAGTCTGAGACTCGAAAGCGAAGTGATGTGATGGACTGGGAAGCTGCTACTAGCGGCTGCTCAAGTTTGAGTTGCATAGATGCTAGATACCAGCCCGTTCACTGCGGGCAAAGGATGAGACTTCCGGATGACATTCCGGTTAATTATTCCCATCCTAGACCCGCAGGCAGGCTGACACCTTAACGCCAGGACTGAAGCTTCAATGCCCTTTGTTGCCTAGAGTTTGCAGCCATTTAATAAAAAGATCTACAGTTCGAGTCAGTCATGCTCTTTTGCGAGTTGCTGAAGCCCGGAAACTAGTGAACGTTGAGATTGGATCGACTGTGTTATGTATTGAGCATCTCGTGCCCTGTTCCCAGCCGGCGGGTCGTTGCCCAGGATAATGGTATCCAGGTGCTGTTACCTTTTCCCACAGAACAGTCGCAAGATGAACCTGTACTGGAAAAGTTCATCCGCGGTCATCCTTTCTTGGGAAGAAAGCATCCGAAAGATCCCTGCTTCTTTGGTAACTGGAATGGGGCTATTGACAGGGACGCCGGGATTTGATGGAAACACTGGGCGACTTGGGATGAAACTCGAACAAGGGATGTCGTGTGGCGTTGTGTGATAGTGATGATGGCTTATATGGTTATCGATCAGATTGAAGGACGGACAAGAAGAAACCAGTCTGACAGATCGGGAATGTTGCATTTGAGGTTGAACAGAGTCTCAGTACACCGTATTCTCTTAGCAGCCCGCTAACAGCATAAGGGATGAGATAGCTTAGACCAGATAACTACTAAGATAGGTGGCTTTCTAGTGACGGACTACCGAGCTAAAGGTAATGTTGTAGAGATCCGCTCGCTCTCCAAACTCCCCCACTCCTCCACTGTTGCGTGCTGCGTTGCGTGCCCATAACCAGGCCAGGATTATGAACCAGGACCCAAAGCCTAGGATCTATCTAAACTTACAGGGCCTGGATTGTCTTACCTTTTCCTCAGTCATGCTTTAACTTTGACTTGTTCTCCACAGTATCCTCTTGACGATAAATTAACCAGAAGAGGGAGTGTCGAGTTGAAACGGTCTGTAACTAAGAGGTCGTCCCCTTTTCTCGCCACGGCCCGTCCTGTCTCGGCATCTTCCTACATTTGGAGAGGGCAAGTAAATAAAATGATTGGATAGCGATGCTCGCCCGACTTCTGCTGCATGGCGTTCCAATTGTGCTGCTCTCGTGGGCCTGGGGATCGGCAGCAGAAAGAACCACTTGCAGACTGCAATGTTGTATCCCCCGCTTCTCGAAGCATGCAGATTTTCTAAATTGGCCCGACTGCTACTGCTACGGTACCTTGCCGAAGACAATCAACGAACAAGAGTTACATGGCGTCGAGATTAATTGTCAACTGTCAAAACTATCAGCCCACGGCAGTTGTTAGAGATAGAGTGCTCTGTACTATAGCCTAATAAGACTCTTCAAGGTCAACCTGGGTTCCTGATCCCTTCAGACCCGGAGAGACAGTCACAGACCAGACCCAAAGGCCAAGGACCCCTACTAGGACAGCGTTCAAGGGTGGTTGGCAAGGGAAACAAGGGCCCTCTTCTTTGGCTACGCTTAAGCCTGCGCTTGACCTATGTACAGAAAAGACATGACATTCGACTTGATACTCGGAAAGTACGTGCGTGGCGACGTGCCTACCTTCCTTTAAATCAAATTAAAATCAAAATCATTTCTGGTTTTGAATGTGTTTTGAATTTCTTGCAACTTTTGCTTCTCCAAATTTCTCCCCCAAATCTTGGCGACAGAGACTTTACTGTACCTACCTACTGCACAACTTCAAAGTAGACCTGACCTACTTCACCTCACCGCAATTCGATTATTGTCTAGAACATCTTGATCAAGTGCTTTTACTCATCCCCCGTCTGAGCGCAGTCACGCTTATCGTCATTCATCTTGGTCTCGTTCCTTGGACTTTCTGTGTCGGGATATTTCTTTGCGGACTCTGTAGGTACCTTGGCTATTCATAATTCTTGGCTTTCTTCATCTTTTTTGTGCACTTTTTCCCCGAGTGGTTTGTTTGGTTTTAGTGCAGTTTTCTACTGGTACTTTACCTATAGGTCCAGTAGTACTTAGCTGTTGGTTCCCTTCCCTCTCCACCGGTTCTCTCCAAGTCCCAACACACAAGTCCCATCTAAAGTCCAGCCCAGCCCAGTCCATTTCGAACCGAGCCGAGTCCTTCTATCGATTCTTTCCATGCACAGACTAACTAACAAGCCCTCCCCGCAACCAGTCAGTGACTGATTTAAGACATCTCTCTCAACAATCGGATCGATCACCCGACGACAATTCACGATAGGCGCACTTTCTGACAAAAGTCGACCGTCATATTCGACTCATAAATATTACATCCCGACCATCATCGAGACATACCCATCGATTGATCGCTTCCCCTCACCTACAACAAAGAAAGCCCGAGAGGCACCCTACCCAGCGTTAAATATCGACCTATTAGCGAAAACCCACTGCTATTGCTGTTTCTTTCACCTCAATGCGGGACGGGCGCGTGTATGTGGATGTGGACAAGCAATGGCTTAGGCTTGCGACCGCCAAACATGGACGAACAAGACAACTCTCGATCTGGCACCTCCAGTGATGCTACTTCCTGGAACCAAGCCTCAACCTCCGACCTCAACCTCCCAAGAGACCCAAAGATGGAACGCTCCAGCGCCTCCAACCTGAGGTCCGCGTTCCGAAATACACTGATAAATGCCTCCAATACTGTTCGATCCGTAACTCCCGATCCCGTCGACCCTCCTACGCCTCCTATGGTTAGCGTGACGACGGAATCTCTGCATTCTCAAGAGGATGTTTTATCGCAGCAGACCTCTCCCCGGTCAATACCCTCTGCCGGGCCTGCTCGGAGGCAGGGCATAGTTTTCAACGAAGTTTTCAGCGAGTCGTACGAAAGCAGTGAATCTAGCCCGCCAAGGCAACACTTGCGGCATACGAGCGGTAGCCTGAGGCCTCGGACGCGCACGATGGATACTTCTATGCTAGCCCAAAGAAGCGTACCACCACCTACATCAGAACGACACCGAGTGGGCAGTGTGAGCTCATCAGGGTCATTGCACCCGTCAGATGAACTGAGACCGCAGCTTAGCTCATTAGACTCATTACATCACTCTGTGATAACAGGCCGAGAGTCGTTAGGTACACCCAAAGACAAGAAAGCTAGAAGGCTTATGAAGCGGCAATCCTCTCGGCCTACCTCGCCTCTCATCTCTCCACCACCTACCGTCGATTCACTACCATTACCCATAGCTACCGATGATGCGAATAAGGTACTGCTACTCATGAGAACTTTGTGTGGTCGAATGCGCGGCGAAATCGAATATCAAGGCGAAACAGGCGGCCCCTGGCACAGTGGAGTGGCTTACATTGAAGAAGAGAAGGGATGTCTCATGTTTGATTCGGGTCAAAATGGGCCCTTTCACATCCCTCTCGTTTCCGATCTACGCGGTTGCAGGGTCCTCCCTGTCGATTATCCCGAACTGACTAAAGAATGTTTGGAGTTGGTTTGCCAGCAACCTCCAATTGAAATTTTGATATGTCCTCGGGTAATGGAAGAATTTGATTTGTGGCTGGCGGCTTTACTATGCTGGCAGCAATTACGTCCAACGGGCATTAAGCTTTCTAATGGTAAGCCGGCCAACCAGGTTATGCCAATGAGACCGGAGCTCAAGAGACATGGCTGGTCGCAAGAGAAGAACAAGCCAACGAATATTATCAAGGTTGGCAAAGTAATGCTATGGGACAAGGGTCTGGCTGTCTCACCGCGGGCGATCGTCAAACGACCATCTACGCGAGATCTTCGCTCACCAACTACATCGTGGAGACGGGTGTCGTGCATTCTCCAGGATGGTGGAGAATTTAAGCTCATGACAGAAAACGATGTCACCGTTTTGTCTATCATCGACTTGTCACAGCTCTCGCGCTGCGCAGTTCAACAACTTGATCGCACGGTACTCGACGAAGAATATTGCATCGCCATATTCCCCATCTATGCTTCATCGTCTACTCACCTCTCTATCTTCCGACCCGTTTACTTAGCGCTCGACAGCAGAGTTCATTTCGAAGTTTGGCTATGTCTGCTCCGAGCTTTTGCAGTACCGGATATCTACCACCTTGATGACCCCAGCTCGTCCCAGATTTTGGAATTGGACGACATTGAAACTGAACAAGAAGGCGAGGTCTTCCGACTTGAAAAGACCATCAGTGTCCGAGTAACTGAAGCAAAGATCAAAGCCAGGCCGAATGGGATTGGCGGAACTGAATCGACGATACATGAGAAGCCTGGACGACCGGAGCCTGATCCATTAATTGGAAATTATCTTGCCGAGGTTATACTAGATGGCGAAGTACGAGCACGAACGACGACCAAGACAGGAACAAAGAATCCTTTCTGGAGAGAGGACTGCGAGTTCACCGATCTGCCACCCAGTACACCTTTACTGTCCGTTGTATTAAAGAGAGTGGAAGGAAACCTGGATAGCTCGAGCAACCTTCTTCAGGCGTCAGTTGGACTGCCAAGGACACGCAATCTGCAAGAGTTTGTGGTCGGGGCTGTTGACCTTTCCCTTGATCAACTCGAGCGTGGTAAAGACAGCGAACAATGGCTTCAAGTATTTGATGAGAAACACCAGTCCGTTGGACAAATGCTGATCAAGGTTAACCACGACGAGCATGTTGTGCTTCTGTCGAAGGAGTATGAGCCTCTCATGGATATACTACATCGATTCCCAGCAGGATTAACCAACTCAATATCAGCTGTTCTGCCCGGGCAATTGCGTCGATTATCCGAGCTATTTCTCAACATCTTTCAGACATCAGGTACTGCCAGCGAGTGGCTCATGGGCTTAGTGGAGGATGAGATCGATGGGATTGGTAACCAGGCTTCCATGAAGAAGTATCGATTCAGCAGTCGCCTCAAGTCCAATGACTCTGCCGATGCAGCGACTGATCGTGAACTCATCGTACGAGATATGAGCAAGTCTCTCGCTGGAGAAGCGAACTTGCTCTTCCGCGGCAATTCACTATTGACGCAGTCGTTCGAATTCCACATGCGTCGCCTCGGCAAGGAGTACCTTGAGGAGATTCTGCAAGAGAAGCTTTTTGAGATCAACGAGATTAACCCGAACTGTGAAGTCGATCCCAGCAAAATCCCCCACGAATCGGATCTCGACCAGCATTGGACTGTACTCATTCACTATACGACAGAAGTGTGGAAGTGCATTGCCAGCTCAGCCAATCGACTGCCCCCAGAGCTACGACACATACTCAAGTACATCCGAGCCGTTGCTGAAGATCGCTATGGAGACTTCTTGCGTACTGTCACATATACATCAGTATCCGGATTTTTGTTCCTTCGATTCATCTGCCCAGCCATTCTATCGCCAAAGCTGTTCAACCTCCTACGCGATCACCCCCGACCTCATGCGCAACGAACGTTCACCCTCATTGCGAAGGCACTGCAGAAGCTGGCGAACTTGTCCAACTTTGGAAAGCGGGAAGAGTGGATGGAGCCTATGAACCGCTTCTTGAACCTCCAAAGACAATCTGTTCGTGACTATATCGATCAAGTTTGCAGCATTCCCGCGGATCGAAATACCATCAACTTTGTTCCTGCCGGTTATAGCACGCCTGTTACTATTCTTGGCCGATTGAGCCCGACTTCCAAGGAGGGCTTCCCTAGCCTGCCGTACCTGATCGACAACACTCGAAACATGGCGAGCCTTGTGAAGCTGTGGGTAGACGCCAAACCTGTCGATGATAAGAAAGAGCAAGTGGACCAAGAGCTTCTTGCTTTTAACGATGTCTGCTTTGCCCTCCAAGAACGCGCCGACGCATGTCTCGCCAAGGTTGAAACCGAACGCGCGAGTGAAACAGCAACAAACGTCACAACAGAAGACATCACCGAATCTCTCGAACAGGCCTCCCTCATCGAATCCCTCTCCATATCTTACGGTGGCTCATCAACAGCATGGAACGACGTGTACGAACCTCCTCCGCCAGGGAGTTCAGGCAGCGAAGTGAACGACGAAAGCTCAGCGCAGAATCAACGTCGCCGCAGCAAGGAACGACGTCGTCATCATCATCACCACAAAGAAGGCTGGGAACACCGCAAGCAGCGACACGCGAGCACGGGAGGGAGCGCGAGTGCGAGTAACACGCTCAAGTCTAAGAATGGACGCGTGGGACGTACCATCCTCAGCGGTATCATGCGCATAGGCGGACGCGGAGAAAGTCCTGAGGGCAAGGATTCTTCAAAGCACCACAAGTAAAAGAACGAAAAAGTCATTTATACACTCAAACGCAAACACATATACATACATATACCTTCTTAACGACTAGATGGGGGGAACTAGTTCTTACGATTGAATGAACAATACAACTTCTTTCAAATACTATGTCTTGTCTCATTTTTTCAACATTTTCATTCTCATCTTTTTTCTCATATTAGGCTCGGGGGGTTTGTGGTTCATGTTTTGCATAGCATACTACTGGTATGGTTTCAGCCGTATTTCATCTGTAAAATATTAGCAACGGAGTTTGTCTTGTTGACTGGAAGGTATCAGACCGGGATAACGCTGGGAGTTGTCTGACTGCGAAGAAATCGCAGAAAGCTCTGGGAATATTAGAAAACAGGGTGGGATTTTGTAGTTTTTAGATCAAACAATAGACATGCTTGCCTTACCACTATCATCTCATTTACGTTAATCTTCATAAGTGCTCTGTCCTAGCCCCTGGTATATCAATACAATGGTATGTCACAGTCATCAAGGCATCGTATCATATAAAGTAGATTGCAACATATGCAATTCGATGGTATCTCATTCAGCGCCGACTCCTAACCCGCTTTTCCTCGCATGGGTCATGTTATAATAAAAGATGAATCATATCCTCCGCCCATGTCATGTCCACGTTGGTTTGATTCTGTAAATACAACTGGCGTTCTATCGCTCATCATGAGTAAAAACGACGCCCTCTATTTTCCGTGATGCCTTCTGGGTAGATGTCACTTAAGTAAAGAACTTCTTGTAAGCAGCCTTTTCCTTGGCAGCGCGAGCGGCAGCCTTGGTTCGGACGGCGTTGAGCTCGCGGGTGATGGCGCTGTCGTTGGGAGCGAGCTTGTTGGCCTCGGTCAAGTCACGGAGAGCAGCCTCCTCGTCCTTGAGGTGAATGTTGGCAAAGCCACGGCGGTAGTAGGCCTTGGCGCGGTCGGCCTCCTTGATTCCACTGACATCGAGGGCAGAAGAGGCATAACGGGCAGCGTCGTCCCAGGCCTCAAGCTTGATGCTGAGAAGAGCTGAGTTGTTGTTGAGGGAGAACCGCAGAGCCTCAAGCTCGTCCTTGATGGACTGGGGCTGGTCCTCAAGCTCAGGCTCCTCGTTGATGTAGCGCAGACCCTTCTGGTACTTGTCGAGTCCAAGCGAGTAGTTACCTGACTTGAACGCAGTGTTACCGTAATCCTTGCTGGCCTTTGCGATCTTTAGGACGGTGACAGCGTCAAGGGTATCGGTGCAGTCATCGGGGAAGTCCTCGTAGGGGTCGCCAAGAGCGTCAGGCTGCTTCACGTCGGCAGCGAGGGCAGCGTCGCCAGTGAGTTCACCACAGTCAGCAATGACAGCCTCCTTGGCAGGTCGGTCGCCGGACTGAGTAGTAAGGTTCTCGATCTGTCGAACAACAGACTTGCCGTTGAGGACCTCTCCGAAGACAACGTGCTTGCCGTCAAGATGAGGGGTAGGGACGGTAGTGATGAAGAATTGAGAGCCGTTGGTGTCTGGTGGGGTAATGCGCGTCAGCATCATGACATGATACGAGGGGTCTTTGCTTGAGCAAACTTACTGGGACCAGCGTTGGCCATGGACAGAAGGAAAGGCTTCTCGTGCTTGATAGGGAAAGCCTCATCGTCGAACTTGTTTCCGTAGATAGACTCGCCTCCAGTGCCATCGCCAGCAGTAAAGTCACCACCCTGGATCATGAACTGCTTGATGACACGATGGAAGACGGAGCCCTTGTAGTGCAGAGGCTTTCCAGACTTGCCGAGGCCCTTCTCACCAGTGCAGAGAGCGCGGAAGTTCTCAGCAGTCTTGGGGACAAGGTCGGCATAGAGCTCCATGGTGATACGTCCAACGGGCTTGCCGCCGACTGTGAGGTCGAAGAAGACGCGGGGTCGCGCGGGGGAGTCGCCTTCGGTGGCCATTGTGAAGGTTGGTGATGTTTTTGAGGAGTGAGAGTAAAGAGAAGAGGAACCAAGAATACAATGCAGTCGCTAAAGACAAGCTTGAGTGGTCTTTTTGTTATGAAGAAGGGAAAGAGTTATCACGACGTGGGGTTTCCTTGTCCAAGGCAGAATCGCAGAGAAGGAAACAGAAGAGGGGAGCTCCTTTGCCAATTTTGGAAAGGTTTCGTCACGATGCAAGTGATCGTTGCCGCCGCTTATAAGTGGGTAACTTCAGGCTGGTCGAGGCCAGGGTACAGCTTGTAATCGATCACCAACAAGGAATTGAGCTGAATTGGCTGAGGTATAATAATTACAATATGCACGTTACTCTTAGTATCAGGCCATTGTTTCATTATCAATGCCAGCCTCAGCATAAAGTGAGGGCACAAGCAAGACAACCCTTGGACTAAGGCAAGCAGCCTAAGCAGACCCCGTCAGCCCGTCAAGCCCCTCCCGTCCGTTAAAGAAAACCGCAGGATACGCGAGCACCTTTTCTTTTTCTCACACCGGTAAGGCGACAAACACGAAAGCAAAGTCTCATTTATAACCACATATTATATCTAAATAATAATGATGAGAATGACATCAAACAAGCCCGAGCTGGTGAGTCTGTGTGAGGCTCAACTTGACCCTGCAGCTAAGGTTGGACCCTTGAAGTCTGCTTAGCCCAGCATCCAACCCGTTCACATCATTGTGTCTCAGGTGACAAACTTGAGGTTGCAAAACTCTACATATCAACTAGCAGTCACTGTCTCAAACAATCCAATATACTAAAGACAAGGGAATAAGACAGAACTGCATTGATCAACGCATTCGATATCATAACCTCGGAGTGGGGGAGGGGCAAGAGAATGAAGAGGAGGGGTTGACAACCCATAACGTATGAGCTGCATATACAGGGATCAGGCAAGCGACAAGTTCCTCGCAAAATCAGTCTAGGGCAACAAGAACAAGACCGAAGGAGAACCTAGAATCCATAGTAAAGTTGGTATTTATCATATCAATATAGTTATCTAAAGCCACATTATCATTAACATTTAAGATAACCTGGTAGTTCAAAAGGGGAATTGACAGATAACACTTTGGAAACTCAATCAGAAGCCTAAGGCTAGGTATAGCCGTCTCTTACTTGAGATTGTGGTACGAAATATCAGGAACTCATTGATCTCATCAACATCTTTTCAGACCGGACTAGCTTCGGAGAGAAACTCAATTGCGTGCACCTTCGTGATGTCGCTTTGACCTCTCTTGTATTGCTTTTCCCTCGACTATCGACAAACACGGAATTTCAACCCTTGTATCACAACACCAATGCAGCCTCTTTGGTTACTCATCCAATTAGATATATCCACGGCTATGTTTTTCGTTGCTTACAGCGTTCAGCTACGTTTATCAGAGCTGATAGCCGTTCCTCCTTCCGAAAATGTGGTTTCTTACAGCAATTGTACCATCGGCTGACCTTCAAAACATGTCTCATTAACGAACCTGTAGCAGCTCTATGAATCCTACCATATGTCCGACCCTTTTGTCTAGCCTCTCTATTGTATCCCTGTATAGGCTATGTTCCCTATTTCGTACATCCTTTATGGAAAGCCACATCTAATCCGACTTGGCAGTAGCACCGTTCTTGAGCTCAAGGGTGACCTGTACCGTTTGTTAGCCATGCACATACCCTAAAAGAAGGGAAAACTCACCGGTCCATCGTTGACGAGAGCTACCTCCATCCACGCCTGGAATTGTCCATCCTTGACTCTCTCCTCCTTGTATCCCGCCTTGACCTTTTGCACAAAGTAGTGGTATAGCCGGCGCGCTTCCTCCGGGTTGGCTGCGCCGTGAAAGTCAGGCTTGGCTCCCTTCTTGGTGCTAGCCAGGAGAGTGAACTGCGACACTGTATTCGTCTCAGCCATTGCCCTGAATGTGGCGGAAGGGATGGAGTTCCAAAACTCAATACTCACCACAGAGAACCTCGCCTTCAATATCGCCCACACTCTTCTTCCACTAGAATAACATAATGTAAGCCTGTCCTAAAATAAGGTATTAAGGTTCAATTTTACCTTGCCGCCCTCTTCGTCATCCCATAGCTTCATTCTCAGAACTTTTGCGGCCATGAGATCGGCTTCCTTCTCTGTATCTCCAGGGGCCACGGCCGCAAATGCGAGGACGCCCTTGCCGATGGAAGAGATCATCTCCTTGTCGACGGTGACGGACGCCGACAGGACACGCTGCAGTATGACTATGAGGTTGGTCAGCTTCAGCTCCAGCCAGCCCTCTTGCTTCATCCTAGGCTACTGAAATGCACGCACCCTTCATTTTTGTGATGTGTAGGATTTGGTTTTGTGAATGTATTTGGGAATGTGAGTTGAAATATCTGATGGGCTTGAGTCAAGCTCTTTGTATGTAGATATTGCTCCGTAGCCGGATCGGCATTGGTTCCGACTTTACCGTGTAACTTATCACTCATTCACTCACTTTCATCGCCCAAGAATATCAGTCTCGTTCATCATAAAAGTTTACTACTCAAACAGAATTAAAGTTACAAAAGTATGTACAAGAAAGGCCTTCATATAACGAGAAACCATAAATCCTCCCAATGGCATGTACTGAAAAAGGACCCTTTGAAAGCCTCCTCAAAGAAACAAGGGAGTCTATGTCATGTGAGAAGCGTCTATTCGTAGATGCTGGCAGTTAGGCATTAGCTCCCCAGCAAGGTACTGTACAGTCGGCTTTAGCGAAAAACCACGTCATTGAATCTACCCCGTAAACAATATATAAAATAGCACGCCATCATTTAGTCTGTTGCAGAGTATTGCACGGTATGAATTCTTTTTGTCGCAAATTGATTGATTTGTAAAATATTAATCTAATTTTCCCCCTATAATCACTATTGCAAGCCCCCCAAAATTCCACCTGCGAACTGTCTCAGCAGCTAACCGCGCCTTGCCCCAGGTGACCCGCGCTCAACTGGCCAATCAAAATCGTGCGGCTGCTTGGCCTGATCACTGGCAACATTGGAATCCACACTGGACCTCCCACCTTTGAACCTTAGTAACAAGCCTCATCAAATGCTGGCCAGCCTGTCTGTGTTTGCCTTCAGCAACCGCATTTCATCCACCAACCGCTCGTGGAATTGGACCTCCCAACAACGGATACCCCTATCATCACGTACCTATATTTAACGACGATACCAATCGATATACGCGACGTCAGGTTTAATTATTCACACTAACCTTCCTTGCGACCCCGATCGGCGAGGCAGGTGGCACAACAACACGACGCCCATAAAGGAGTCTACCGAGAAGAGCTCCCACGAACGGCCAGAAGTTGCGCCCCTGAGGCTGCATATTTCTCTTCATAATGGCAGCAAGGAAATTGGCCCAAGAGGTCGACAAATGCTTCAAAAAGGTCTCCGAAGGCGTGGCCGAGTTTGAAGCCATTTACGAAAAGATCGAACAATCGAGTAACCCCGCTCAAAAGGACAAGCTAGAAGATAACCTCAAGCGCGAGATCAAGAAGCTCCAGCGGCTGAGGGATCAAATTAAAACATGGGCGGCCAGCAACGATATCAAGGATAAGGCTCCTTTGCTTGAGCACCGGAAGCTGATCGAGACGGTTGGTACCCGCTGACAAAACGAGCAAGGCTGTATTAGTTCTTTATTGACCCTGACTTGTGGAAATAGCAAATGGAAAAGTTCAAGGCAGTGGAAAAAGCCATGAAGACGAAAGCATATTCGAAAGAGGGCCTATCGGCTGCTGCCAAACTCGATCCCAAAGAGCAAGCAAAGGTCGAGGCGAGCGAATTCCTCAGCGGTATGGTCGACGAGCTGGAACAGCAAATCGAGACCCTTGAAGCTGAGGGCGAATCGATACAAGCAACCATGAAGAAGGGCAAGAACAACACCGCGAAAGCCGAACGAATCGCCGAAGTCGAACGGGTTATCGAACGACATAAGTGGCATCAGGGCAAGTTGGAGCTTATCAGGAGATCCCTCGAGAATGGCGGAGTCGAGCCTGAGCAGGTCACCGAGTTGGAAGATAACATCCGATACTATGTGTCAGATGGCATGAACGAAGACTATATGGAGGATGAGGAAATGTACGAGGAACTGGATCTTGAGGACGAGGAAGGCACCTACGGCATGGGTGCCGACAACGAGAAGAACTCTTCTCTAGATGATCAATCTGTGCAAGAGGACCTGACAACCGACACTGACTTGCCAAAGACGCTGGCGAGGAAGGCGCAAAAGGAAGTTGACCCAGTACGGAGAACATCGTCCCAGACAAAGTCCCCCTTACCCGCGCTCGCAACACTGCATGCTCCATTACCGACTATCAGCAATGGCAATTCTGGTACACCCGCTATGAAGCCTGCATCGGTGCCCTCAAGGCCTGCTGGGGAGGGACTCAAGTACGCTTCTGCAGCCGCGGCCGCAGCGGCAAGCGACAAGAACAACGTGGGTATTGCGCCATTACCTCCGCCACCTGGTGCTGCATCATCAAGCATATCTCCATTGCCTCAATCCCGAAGCAGCGCGACCAACTCCCCTGCTACATCCTCTGCCCAGCCCGCTTCTCAACAGCCAGAATCCAAGCAACCCACGCCAGCTCCTGCTCCCGCTGAGCCCGAACCTGTGCCTACGCCGGCACCCGTGCCCGTACCTACAAAGCAGTCGAAGCGATCAAAGGCTGCTGGAAAACAAGCCCTGGTGCCAGAGACCTCGACAACGTCGAAGCGTACGTATACTCAACGATCATGTGTGATGCCGATGACTAACCGTTTCATAGCCGCAAGAACAAATGGCACATCCAATGGTGTCAAGCCCTCCGAGGAAGAGGAAGAGTCCATTTACCACTTGCCAGCATCGTTGCAAGATTTGGTCGATACGTATGAGACTTCTAGGAAGCGTCCATACCATCCTTCAGCGCCATCAGCCTTGCGCATGATGAGTGCTAGTCAGGCCAGCTGCCCCGATGTTGTGGATGCTGATGTGCCACGGTCATATCGTCCCGAAGTGCCAGTGCCCCCAACAGGGTCCAACTTCCCCCGCGAGCCACTTGCCCTCTTTGACGACCAAAGATGGTATTCACGCGTCGACCCTGATACCTTGTTTTATGTTTTCTACTACAGACAAGGATCCGCCCAGCAATATATGGCTGCCAAGGCTCTCAAGGACCAAAGTTGGCGGTTCCATAAGCAATACCAAACATGGTTTCAAAGACACGAGGAGCCCAAGACCATTACTGAAGACTTTGAGCAAGGGACATATCGCTTTTTCGATTATGAAAGTACATGGTAAATAGTAGCCCCCCAGTCGCGTGAGGTGTAGTGTGCTGACTTGGATGTGCAGGATGAATCGACGAAAGGCCGATTTTAAGTTCGTCTACAAGCATCTTGAAGACGATGTTTGATTGTAAATTCCCACAACATTTGACGATTACGTCACTGGATCAATGTGAGAGAAATGCAACGGAGCTATGGGTTCGGGCAGTCTGTACTTTGGTTTTGTGACCTCCCGGAGAGGGCCACATTGGGTGTACGGGGAGATGAAGTCGATATTGGCGGTAGCCTCATCTTCTTTCCCTGTCCTCACTCTTGTTGTTCTTTTGGGACAGGTAAATATGCTACAAGGGGCGTTAGTTACCTCATCGTTTGAGATATGAATACGAACCTTTCTAGTGCTGGGCTGGCTGCAGCCCTGGATGAGATGTTTTTCCAACGTATGAAAACAAGTGTGGTCCGTTTGCCTTGTGAATTCGCTGGCGAAGGTCCACGAAGTCGAGGTAGGTGGTGGAAAGCCTAGCTGTTGACGAGTCCGACACCATTATCTTCTCCTGCAGCCTCATATTCGGCTGGTGTCTGGGGAAGAGGCTTTGCTTGGTGGCGCACAGCCATGTAATTGTCTGCATTTTTGGCATTCTATCCGGAATGTCTCAGTGTGTCAGCCAATACAGTAACGTCTGGATTCCAGCCCAAGTAAGGCGTCCCGGATGATAGATTCTGAAGAAAAGAATTCAGCAACTGGAGCCACTGCGTTGCTGCCCAAAGGTCGAATGAATTCCGAATGCCGAAGTCATTTAAGATGGTATAAGTACAAGAACAGAACAACACTTGATGGTGAGAAGCTGGTAGCTTGTCGGAGCTTATCAACATCATCAAGCCGCTGGTTTCCTTCCTGTGTCAGCTATCAAAACAACACCTTGCGTGGTTTGACATGCTACCACCTGAAGCAAGGCAATGCTACACCTGTAGCACATTCCACTTATCGCAAACGACGTGGCTCTCGGAGATGGCAACGCAGATGAGTAAACGAAGCACAAACAGATCCTTGCTGTCCTAGGGACACAGGTGTAATTACATACTCTGTCTTGAACCTTCTGTTTGCCCATTGAGCCTGAGCTGACATGTGTATGACTTGATCAAGAATGAGAATGTCACAGCTTAGATAATTTCTGTTCGCTCTTTAGGCGACGAGACCTTCGCCAAAGGGTGTGTTGTCGAATTCAAGGCTGGCGAAAAGGGTGCCTCGGTAACATCATCGCCATCGACGCTGTTGCCTTTTTCCTGTGTTTTTCTCAATGTGCTTATCAGGCCCTGGCAAGGCAATCTGTTCGTTAGCGCTCATCAGCGCTACATTTGTCGGTGAGGTTGGCTCCTCTACGAAAGACAAGGTTGCGGCACAGCTCTGGGCATGTTGCCATCCATCGCCAAGTTGAAGAGCCCATTCGAGAAGAGAGCTGTCGCCCCCAACTGAATCGGCGTTCGCCGTGAGAAATGACCGGGATATGAAACAGAGCCAACGCAAAGATACATCAGGAAGGCTTCTGGAAGGCTTCTATGCCTGTCATCTGGCCTAGAGTTTCGCGCACGCAGATCCCTGAATACGAGAAAGAGATACTCTTAATCGGGCGTTGATTCCGTACAGCGAATGGCATGGGTCAAGTTGTCACAGATGGGGATGTACCCGATGACCTGGACGAAGGCGATGATTTCATTGCCAGCGAACCGTTTTCAACACTCTTAGTGCACTTCTTGTTCGAGACTCCAGTCAGCCTCACTAATGCTCCCCAAGCTCGCTTGAAGACGTCAACCGTTGTCAAGCGAGTTCACCGACAGTCACCTTTTCGGAAATTTTCTCAACATTGGCCTGTCATTGTCGGAGAAGGATCCGGTAGGTTGTACGGGCGAGACAAGGCGTCTAAGCTTTTGTATCAGGCGTAAAGACACTTATCTTCTTCTGACCACCCTGGACGCCTTGGGAGGCTGCATCGTCGAAACTTGGATACATGTCAAATTGACTCTGTGATGCGTAAGTCTGGTAGATGCAGGGAGAGTTGCACAAGTCAAACGACGAGTGACCATGTTGTGGGGAGCTGTGAAGGTGTGGCAGATGGTAGAATGACGATGCCGGGTTTATCTTGTCTGTGCTTTTGCTGTGCTGGATGCATCGAGGTTGTTGATTGCCATTTGCCATTACCTGATAGAACTAACTGACCCAGGCTAGCTGGATAACCAAGACCAGATTCAACAGGCAGCAGAATAAATTGTTCATTGAGTTGATTGATCAACATCTATTGCAAAAAAACAGCCACGTTATTGGTGCATCTTCTGAATTTCTCCATAGTGTTGCGGCTTATGCTTGTGCTTGTGCTCATGCTTGTGAGCAGAGATCGGCACAACAAGTTGGTAGTTGTAGTTTGGTGCCGTGCTAATGCGAGGCATCGACTTTAGGCCACCGCATAAAGTGTTTGTAGGATGCAGATGATGTGATGTGGTATGATGGGATGAGATGAGAAAGGATTAGGGAAGAGACATTGATGCAGGTGCAACAGACTAATCAGCATCTGTCTTCTTTCCATTTGATTTTGACAATTCTATTGGTAACGGAAGGCACCCAGTAGCTGCAATCAATTAGGCAATAGTGGGTTCGGCAGCTAACACAGGCGTCCAGGACACCCCTTGGAAGTTAGAAGGTACGCAGGGGATAGCTGCAGGAGGAGCAGGAGGGGTAACGACTGCGATGAATGATGGGGGAAGTGACAGCCCAGCAACTTAGCTCCAGGGCAGGTACAGTACCAGTCGACCTGAGGTGCACTGCATCTTTGCAGCGTACCACAGATTTACAGAAGGTACAGTGCCTTTTGTCCTGCCTCGTTGTTCTGCCACCACCAAATCATTCTCATTCATCCCCTCCATCGTCATTTTCAACCTGTCTGCTCTGACCGATCAAACAAGATGGACTAAGACCAATCCCGGCCCATGTCGATCTAATTCCTCCCGCTACCGAGAGTCAAAAGCGATGATTGCCGTCCCCAGTGGACACACCCTTGCTGTTTCCTTCTGCACCGAAGTTTCTTTGAAAAGCGAAGAACGAGACTAATGTCGGTCACAAGCACGCAGATATGGATGAGCCAAGCCAACTTTACCTTTGGTATTGACCGAAATCTGATGAGCTGGCCTAGCACAGCCCCTATTCTACAGGACTGTCAATATTCGCTTATCGCTTGTTACTGATTTCGTCAAATCACTGCCGCATCCATTCCCGCAAACCCGTGTCAGAACCATTTGTTAATTGGCATTCAGCCCCAGCGCATTGCCACGCCCAGTGGCCGTCCAACCGGTAGCATCATGGCTTGCCGACCCCAAAATGAGTCTGCCAATTACTGCACAAATTAAACGGTCATTCTTTACCTGCAGCAGAAGCGGCCAAGACGAGTGCCCTGAACGGGTTTCTTCCCACCCTCGCAACTTCTTGCCTGAAGCTTAGTCCCAGGCCGGTATACGCACACTTCCCGTAACTACAGACCAGTGCTTCAAATGCACAATTCCATTGGGCTTGCCAGCGGTATACACTTTTATTGCGCCGTTCCGGTTGACCCGGGGCTCCATTAGGCGGCCAGAAGCTTGTGCCTTTTCCACGCCATAACTTAGCTTAGTGCCCTTGTTCCTGGAGTTTTCACTCTGGCCTTTGAAAGAGCTACGTTAGCTCCTTTGTTACTGTTGCATCGCCCGTCATCTTGTCTTCTTCAGGACACCGGCCAAGAATGCGTCGCTTCTTGATAGGGCGCTTACAGCCTTGACGTGGTCTCTGCATACTCGCTGCTGTATCCATTAAACTTGACTTTACCCTAGTCCCCCAACCAATTGATAAGTGTCGATTGACTTACACACATCACGAGCCAGCTTGCGCCAGATGCTGCTTCGCCTTAGACCCTTGTCTTGCCCATTCCCCCTTGTCTTCCTCCAGCCCTTGGTCCTGGAACTGGTTATCTCTTAGCCGTCTCCCATCGAGCTAATCATGCCCTACCTTATCGTGGGTTGGTCCGGGTTGTATGGATTGGGTTCCCCGGCAGCTACCCCGGTCATGTTCTCAACCCCAGGCCTTGCACTAGAACCCTGACGACACTTTCTAAAGTCTTGCTACTAGATCTGGCCGCAGTTGTTTGTGCATGGAGTCCCTACAGTTTCAAGTCCATGCTGCCCTTTACCTTTTGTGTATTACACGAATGACTCCCGCCTCGCCTCACTGACCAATGTGCGATTTGAGCCTCACTTGACTTATACGTCCTGCCCTGTACTGGTGTACCTGATCAAGCACCCCTTCTCTTATATCTCTCCCAAGCATATAACCACGACTCTTATCCTCTTTTCACTTCATTCATCAATTCATTACTATCCTATCCATTCTCATGCCACAGACTTCTTCCCTTCCCTTCCAAGACCGCCATCAAGATATCACTTTGGTTGCGGACTACACCTGCATATTCTTTGCATCACTCACAACTTCTCACAAGCCGACTTACAAACTATCGGCTCGTCCTATCAAGCACCCCTGTTTTCTATATTATCGCTGATTAACTCACCCGAGAAGGACTTCTTCATTCTTCAAGAGAAGTTGCCTATATCAGCAACGGCTATCACAATGAGCTCCTACCAAGGATACGGCAACAGCTGGTATGGCTCTTCCTCGCCTCAGGACCAGGTATCATCACCTTCAGAATACTATGGCAGCTATTACCAGTCCCAGCCTTTGGTCAGAGATTTGAGTTCTGGGGCCAGCTCGCAGGCTTCCACTGTTCCAGAGTCACCGATGCAGCGTAACTCCTATGCTCTGTACGGTTCATCACCAACAAACTACTCTGGCTACCAACAGGCTTCAGATTACCAGCAGTATTATTCCTCCGGACAATCCATGGTTGAGGAGTCCAGTGTTCCCAGGAGTGAACCGTATGTACAACATATTGCCTGATAGTTATCTCCTCAGCGCTAACTCTTGTATCCAATTAGTGGTAACGATTGGCCAGTGTCCTGTCTTCATCCTGGTTGTACCTCTCGCCCTTTCAAGCGGACTGCGGATCTTCAACGTCACTACAAGAACACTCATGCTCCTGAATCGAGCAAGGATGTTTACCACTGTGACTACCCTCGATGCACTCGATACCATGAGCCCTTCCACCGTCGAGATCACTTTCGAGACCATCTTCGCGAATACCATCGTGAAGATATCCAGAAGCGCGGAGCAACTGTCGACGAGGCATGGCTCCAGGATCGATATGCGCCCTCTAGCTGGTGGCGTTGCCCACGCTGCCTTGTTCGAGTCTATGTCTCCAAGAACGGCTTTGAATGCCCTGGATGTAAGACATCTTGCGAGTCTAAGCGAAAGGAAAAGCGCCGCAGCCGATCCTGAAGTGTGCGAGCAGAAACACAGCCTTGTACACGAAACAGCCAACCACAAGACACCACAAAGCCTGGCGCTTGATGGCTTGAAACTACAGTGTTACTCTTCTGAGAACACATATCAACAAGGGCCATTCACATCAAGGCTTTCTACACTATGTCAGCGATCTACCTGTAGGCTGTCATTGCTTCTGGTAGCTCATCGGCACGATATATCATCTGGAATCAACCCAGCTTCGACAGCGGTAGCTTTAGCTGCAGCATTTGTATACATACTGTTACATCGAGGATAACGAAACGACTTCGATTCGTCCATGACCTCGCATGCATTCACCCTATACACATCAAGAAACGGCACTTGCGCAGACTGGTCATTGTGCTAGGCATTCTCAATCTTGGCCTTTCCTCCATCATTCCTGTCGCTCACTCACAACCATCAAACGTCCTAGAGATCCGCAAAAAACGCCCATGCATTGCCGATCTTATCCCCACTGGGGCGTCACATCACGCTGAGGCTGACTTGAGAGAATTGTTCTAGAAGCGGGGCACTTTGCGGGGATTTTCAGCGTGGCTGTGTTATGCACGATGGATGCTTCTGTCATGCTTCCATTCCTTCTTTCGAGTTTCCTTTCTTGGATAGATCTACTATGGCCTTACCGGAGTTCACGATTCAAGCTGAAGGCAACGAGATAAGACTTGTTGTTTATTGGCGGGTCGATCACGCAGTGACGTTTATGACGAGATATGAGGCCGACCAGGTATATAGAATGGTTTGTTGTATAGACGGTGGAGTTTTGCTCTTCTTTCTGTATGTTTAGGTAGTCTTAGAATTTATAGCGCATTTAGAGAATTCCATACACCTTGTTTTTATTCCACATACATCAGAACCCATGATAGCCACAATGAATTGCTTCGCTTGAAGATGGCGATGCAACTTTACCCCCTTTGTCATGTCTTTACTCCATTTTATGTGACATAATAGTAAATTCCCCTGACCTAAACTTGTGCAACGAGACAAGAGATAAGTGAATAAGAGCAGATCATCCTTACTTAGACCCTGGTCGCCCTGCAAGGTTGCGTTCCCCGCTGTGCCCATGGACGCAGTGTACGGTTTACACTGCGCCGGATGTTCTCCCCAGCCCACCCTGCGCGATGATTATGGCGCACTGCATTTCCAGCTCGTGACCACATACGTAGGTGGTGGGTTTTGGAGCCCGTGTTGACCTCTGAGTCACTTCTCGGCCAAGAGTCTTGCTTTGTCTCCAACGTGTTAGTCTTCCTCAATTTGGTCATCTTCGTAGTTGGGCATGGCGCGGAAATCAGGCCGTCCCTTATCCCGGCGCCTCCTCAATCGTCTGCCCGATTTCGGTGGGGCATACAAGGAAACGGATGGTGTAGTAGAGGAGACTTCACGAGCTAGTCTCCCAGTGAAGAGTTGCGGCTGGTGGAATTTGAAATCGGCCTGCGGCGGCTGAGGTGAGGACGGCTGCGCCGTGGTCGAGTCTATGTCGTCTGTGATATTGGTCCTTGCGGCAGCCTCCGAAGATGAATCTTCTTCCAATTCCGGGTCTTGATCTGCGTCCAGCCGTTCTTCTATCTGATCGCTCGTCATGCCAAGCGTGACGTTATCAACTAAGAGGTGTCGTGATTCTGAAGAGGGTTCTGCAACATCGCTTTGTGATGCTGCCGAGCTCGAAGGAAGTAATGGGTCCTCAATGGCACACAGAGTCTTTGTCTTTCCTAGCCCCAGATCACGTTTAGTTTGTTCAGTAGCCTCCTCGCAGGCTTTACGCTTGGTCTCGAGAGGATCGTCATCGAAAACGAACCTTTTCCAAATCTCGTCCTCGTCTTCAGCATCTGCCATTGTCTCTGGGTCAACTTGCTTTTCAGCCAACCCTCCTTGTCTTTCTTCATTTTCCGTCAAAAGGTCTAACAGATCCTGGGCCTTGTGAGTCATTCGTGGATTCACGCGTACTGGAAGAACTGGATCACTCTGGGGCTTTATGAAAGACTCGCTTATACCATGGTTGGGGCTCCTCGATAAACTGCAAGTCTCGACTGCAGTCGACACACTCGGTAAGTGGCCTACTGTCTGCAGTTGAGGCAGCTCAGCACCAGGATGTGGTGTCTCGTCCCGGACACCATCCGACGCAAGTATGCTGAGCAGGCTAGATTCTGATGACCGTAATTGCGGCTCGTTGGAAATGCTTGAGGATTCCTGCTGTAGAGTTTCATTCCGCAATGGACTTGATGTATGCGTGTAGTCTTCTGACGAATTCCAAAAGTGGCTAATACCAGGACTTACAGGCCTTAAGGGATGATCTGCTTCTTTAATTTGACCTGGTTCTTTTGGTGCCGTTTCTGCACTGGGATTAAGCCACAAGTTCCATCGTATATCTTCAGATGTGATACGGGCGTAAGGTCGTTCTGGAGCGCCTAGAACTGCGGTCATGCTTATGTTCCCCTCGGTTTCAGGAGATCCAACGTCGAGCATGGGGGACCGTGTCTTCCGGGTCGGCTGTGGCTGGTGTATGATAGGTGTGTGAGCATTGACAATGAATCTTGGTTCTTTGTGTCCTTCCCTCCAACCTGCTTGCTGGCCAGCGTTCCCATATGCATTATTGTGTGCAGTGTCTAAAGGGCTGGATGATCGGTCTCGTGAGTCACAATGGTCTAGGTTAATGCTGGAATCTCGAAGCCTTGTTGTGATGTTCGTAGCCCCTTGCGCACTTGGCGTATGTTGGTAAGGCGACATTGGTTCCGGCCTTGGAGCACTACCTGACATCGTGCCCAGGTGAGCAGCAAGATCTTGTCTCGTAGCGAGGCTCCGTACTGAATTGCTGTCCCGGCTCCAGCGAAGATTTTGGCTGCCGATATTGATCCTCATTTCGTCGTGAGTTGGTCTGCCTAGTGTTCCCCTATTGTAACGATCGTTCTTGCCAGGCCTGTGTGGTGACAGAACAGACTTATGTTTCTGTCGGAAATTCCTCGTTCCTCTTAATCTCGGAGAACGATCTTTTTGCCCAGCGAACCCCATCATCAAAGGTTTCTGGGTACTAACTCCAGTCCAGTCTCCTTTTTCAAGCAGTTTTCGTCTTTTTCTTGCAATGTCCGTTTCATGATCGGTCTTGTTTGTATGACCTGGAGAATGATCAATCTGGCCATCCGGTTTTGGAAGTTCAAGGTCGACTCCTTGTATAGGGTCTTGGCGAGGCGTTCTATTAGCATCGTGCTGCCTATGGATGAGTTTTCTTTTCGGCGTTTTCTGTTTCTTTGCAGGAGTAGAAGAGACCGGCTGGCGATCTTGATGTCGTTCCGTCTGTGGGATGTAATCAGGGACAAAGGACTCAACAACCAATCCTTTGCTAGATGCAGGAGCATTCTTTCGAGCTCTAGCTTTGGCAAAATATTGCTTTTGCCGGGCGGCGTCCTTGTCCCAGCCTTTTCGGCGGGAGTGGCGGGCTAGTGCACCCTCAGTCCAATTCATGTCAAGGCGAAAGGATAGGCATCTGACGGAAGGATAAAACTTGTTTGTAGATAGTTGGTACGAGCAGAAACCTAGAGTCCTGTTGCATATCTACCTATGTCGTGACTAGTGAGCACGTGCTTGTATCATTGTGAGAAGGTTAGGTAGTTAATGCCGGTTTGGCGACTGCCTGATCAACACAACTTCCCATCCACTGTCTCGAGGAAGGATCAACACAGCATTGTCACAGGATTCCTTCCGATTCACTTAGGCTTTGCAAACATCCAATCCGGGCTACGGGTACATTCTCCAACGTTCTACTGGGAGAATTGAAAAGTTTTGACCAAGGTAATATCAACGCAATGGAACATTAGTACTCGCGCAGGTAGTGCTCGAAAAAAGGATGCACAAAGTTTTGTGACACTCCATTTTGTTGCTAGAATCAAGAATCTGCACACACTCTCTCTTCACTGAGTAGTCTATACTGGTCAAAGGTTTCACACTTACAAGATGATGAACTTTTAGGCCTAACAGATCTAAATATTAGATAGAGTTTCTCATTATTTAGAGCATAAACTCACATTGGTCGATATTCAGACATTGGATGTTCACTTACACGGCCTTAGATACACAGTGTTGATTGAGGCAATCATCGCTATAAACACGGTACTCGCACAGGCCAACTAAGCTTCAAGGGTGATGATGGCGGGGAGCTCCCTTCCATGAGTCCCTGAACCTACGTGGAGCTGCATCTAACATCTAGCGCCAAGACGACACATTTCACCAATAACCACAACGACCGTCCTGCGCAAATCGAATTGTTTATATACCTGCACCCATTGAACAATCATCATCATGGCCGACGCAGAGGAAAAGGCCCGCAAGGAGAAGATTGCTGCGGCCAAGAAGCGAGTCCGTTTGCCCCTCCCTTCGTATCCTGCAATTAACTAACTTAACGCGACCTCAGGTCGAACAAATGAAGAAGAAGAAGAAGGGTGCGCCAGCCAAACAAACAAAGGCAGAATCACCCGAGACCCCTGCGCCCGAACCTGCTGAGGAGAAGACCGAAGACGCTCCTGCAGTCGACGAGAAACCCGCCGAAGAACCAGTCAAGGAGAAGACGGAGGATAAGTCAACAAAGGCGCCTGCCACAGACGCAAAGAAGCCTCTTAAAATCGAAACCAAAGACGACGATGATAGTGAGAGCGACAGCGACAGCGAGAGTGAGAGCGATAGCGACGATGAGAACTCGCCTGCGGCTACCGCATCCCTGGCACAGCAGTCAAAGCTGAGGTCAACGTCTTTCCGCGCTGGCTCTATTCCTTCAGGAGGGGCAGCATCTCCGTTCAGCCCTAACAGCGAAACGGCACCGGATATCTACAGAAAGCACATGGCTCGAATTGAAGAGCTAGAGAAGGAAAACAAGCGCTTGTCTAAAGAGGCTGCCGATTCAGAGAAGAGGTGGCAGAAAGCCGAAAATGAGTTGGCCGATATCCGCGAGGCTGAGGGAGAGGAACCTGTCAGGACCGGCCGTCATGACGATGGCCTATGGGATAGCTTGGTAAGTGGCAGGTCTGTGTTTTGCTTTCGAGTCCACTAACCGTTCAACAGAAGAGCCAGTTAGCCTCACTCGAGCGCCAGAATTCTCAGCTCCAACAACAGGTGTCGCGTGGGCCTGGTCATGGCCATCGCCAATCAGTATCAATGGCTACACCACCAGCGGACTTCAAAGCCGAGTTGGAGGCTAAGACAGCAACCATCGAGTCCATGGAGATTGAGATTTCGAAACTCAGAGCACAGGCTGAGCGTCACGCCAGCGGATCAACATCGGAGAAGGAGCAGGTCACTGCTCTTGAGGACAAGCTCGCCCGTGCTGAGGCTGCAGCAGGAAAGGCTCAGCGCGAGCTCCAGGACCTTAAGCGCAATCTCGAGAGAACAGCAGAGAAGGCAGTACGCGAGGGTAGCGAAAGAACGAGCGCCGAAACAAAGGTGAAGACTCTCGAGCACGAACTTGAAGAAGTCAAGAACGCACGCGACGAGCTTGAGAAGAAGGTGGAAGCACTGGATAAGAAAGCCACGACCTTAACCACATTACACAAGGAGCAGGATTCTCGTTTGCAGTTAATGAAGAAGGAAAAGGAAAAGGCTGAACATGAGGTCACCGAGTTGCAAGCAAAGGTCGAGAAGCTTGAAAGTGAAAACACGAAACTCAAGAGCCGCAAGTCTTTGGAAGGTGGTGGCGGATTGGATGATGAAGGTGTTGACGAACTTGAGGACGAGGAACGACAGAAGCTCGAGAGGAAGATCCGCGCTCTTGAAAGCGAAGTTCATGAACTCCGAAGTGGAGCATGGATTGAAAAGCGCCGTGAGTTGGAGGCAACCAGTCCAGGTTTCCAGGACGTGGACCTCTCTACTGGAAATCCTTTATCTCCAACTGGGCGACGGAAGTCTGGTGCCGGAGGTATTGGTGACTTCTTCACAAGCGGTCTCAATGCACTTGCTGGAGGTGGCGATGACGAATTTCTCGAAGATGATGATATGGACTTTGATGAAGATGCGTTCCGCAAGGCGCAAGAGGAAGAGTCCAAGAGAAGAATCGAGCGTATCAAAGAGATCAAGCGATCACTTAAGCATTGGGAAGGCTGGAGGCTGGATATTGTCGACATCAGGAGAGGGGGTAACGAAGGTGCTGGTGAGATCTTTGATGTATAAAATGAGCGCAGTTGTTTGCAGTCCATGTTTGTGAAACATGGTTGATGATGGAATGTGTATTAGAATAGAAAGATATTCCGGTACGATATACGAATTGGATTGACGGCTTCTTTCAGTACCCAAACTACACATCCCCTAGTTTATCTGATCTGCCCGAGCACTACATTGCTTCCTACCCTGCAACCAGTTTTTTAACATAACAAAAGACACGATACTATCACCAATGCTAAAGGATTTATCGATTTGCTACTGGTGATGGAATCGGTGTATGCGTCTGCTAGGTATTTAGTTGCCGCAATATTATGTAGTCCTTGAGCAGTTGTCGATGATCAATGATCGAGGCACAAGTACATCACAGCACTTGCAGAAAGATCAATAGCAGCATGCTGTCAGGAAGAAAATGAGTCAAACACCAGGGAGACGTCATGTTGTATTAAAGAGAATCGCTAGCATTGCGACCCCTATCAGTCCATAAGTGTATTGTCGCTCGGCATTACATTCCCTTTGCTCTTGTTCGGAATTTGACCGTGAAGTGATGTGCTCTCCCCGATGACGGCGCGGAGAGTGGATACTCCGACCGGAGATCCGAGACCGAGAACGGAGATGCGTGCCGCGCCGAGATGCAGAGCTCCGTGAACTATTAATCCCGGTCGAGTGCCAATTGGGTTTATTGGCCATGATCAGGATGGGATATCTGAAAGTGCTGGATTGGTTATATCAGACAGTGATATTCTAGAACTGACCTGTCTCAAGCATATATAGTTCAAACCGACATGTCACTATTGAATGGATAGCAGCACTACAATGTCGTGTGAGGCATTCGCCCTCGGCAATAACAACACCGAGATGAGGCAAAAACGAGAGCAGCTGTCATGCACGAGATGCGTGCCTAATTGAAAGCCAAGAAAGACATGGCTTCCCCCACTGAAGCGGGGAACCAAACCAAGTACAGAACCCATTAACACTAGCGCTATACAACCGTCGAGGCTGGGCTAGCGGCTTTTTCCCTCTGGTTGCAGCTCTTGATGAAGTGCCCCAGCTCGGTCAGGTACCGAGCCTCATCCCCAAAAGAACCTGGCAAGAAGAGCATGGAGAATGCTCGGGACACGCCCTAACTGTTGGGGGAGACATGATGGGGTTTGTGTGCATCTAAAGACTCTAGAAAAGTATCGTGAGATTCAAGAACGGAGCGCAGGTTGAGCTTCATATATGGTACGGAAACGTCATATGTAGACACTTTAGATAGAGGGACGATAAACCCCTGTCACAGCATGCGATTGTCTAAAAAGATCATGTCAGCCATGTCTATTATCCCGCAGTATCCGTCTTCGGAAGGCCGTTGTCGGAAGAATTAACATGAATGTCCTTTGAGTTCTTTTCCTCTATTTTGGCTGAATTCCCATCTCTGCATCACCATCATCTCTTGCCGGCAGCTTCAACTCATCAGCAGAATTTATTGTGCAAAAGACGACGTTTCGTTCGAGTACGGTATTGTAAGTGCAGATTTCCATGCCAGGTCATGTCATGCCATTTATTAGCTCCATGAGAGGTCAGAGGTCAGCCACAAAGACCTGTCATGATACCTACCTATATTGTATCGTCATGGACCAACGAGAAGTCATCGTTGCTGTCCTTTCTGGACTCTACATTTCATGAGAGCTTCGCTTTTCGCACCCCTCAAGAAAGAGAGGAGAGAGGCAAATGTTTGATTCAAGAGACTCAAACATAGATTGTCTCATACCATTGTTCCCCCTCCTTCTGGTGCAGCTTATTACTCGCGCAACTGTTAAACTAACACCTGACGATTCCCCCAGCTTCAAACGTATCGACTAGCGGCGCCTCATTCAATCAAATTCACCCCGTCTCATTGGGGGGAAGGTCACATTAACTTACCCCATATTCTTCGCATCACATCGCATCGTCGGTTTTCCTCTCGGTCGCCGCCACAGTAACCGGCTACTTCCTCGGCTGTCATAGTAAAAAGACCCCAGGCACCTTCCTGACCCGACCCTCCGATCTCCACCTCCGAACCCCAAACCAACCGCCCGTCCGTGTTGTTGCAGGCAGTTGCACCCCGCCCCGCGCTTGCTTGCACAGGAGCAACCTCATCCTAAGGAAGGACCTTCCTTAGCCCAAGCTTGAATCAAGTCAATCTCCCGGCGTCGATTCCCGAGTCCGGTTCCCGTTCTCGTGCCGTAACAACCCTTCTTATATCTTCTTTTATAAACCTCCACCCTCTTCTTTTTCTTCTCCTTTCTTGCCCATCATGCCCGTCGCTGCTCTCGCCTCTTCAGTCCCGCGATCTCTTTTCTCGTCTTCGCTGCGCCGTGTCGCTTATACCTCTACTACCGTTCGCCCTGTTCGCGCTTCATTCGGTGCTATCCAAACCATCTCCCCCTTCGCCTACCGCACAATGGCTTCCTCTACCCAGAAGATCAAGGTCAAGAACCCCGTCGTCGAGCTCGACGGTGATGAGATGACCCGCATCATCTGGCAGGTCATCAAGGACAAGTTCATCCACCCCTACCTCGACATCGACCTGAAGTACTATGATCTCGGTCTTGAGTACCGTGATGAGACCAACGATCAGGTCACCATTGATGCTGCTGAGGCCATCAAGAAGTACTCGGTCGGTGTCAAGTGTGCTACCATCACTCCCGATGAGGCTCGTGTTGAGGAGTTCAAGCTGAAGAAGAGTAAGTCATTACCCGTCATGCATGGCCTTAGTTCGCCCTACGTCTTGCTATTTCCCCCACCAATCGCAACCCCGCATATATGTGAAAAAACATGCAGGAATAGCGATATGAGGGGCAGCAAGCAGAAGCATGGCGAATTAGACATACAGTAAGCTTATTTGAATCGAACATTGCTAACTTGCATGTCCAGTGTGGCTTTCCCCCAACGGCACCATCCGAAATGCCCTTGGAGGTACCGTCTTCCGTGAGCCCATTGTCATCCCCCGCATTCCCCGTCTTGTTCCTGGCTGGAAGAAGCCCATCATCATTGGCCGTCACGCCTTTGGTGATCAGTACCGCGCCAAGGATGCTGTCCTTCCCGGCCCTGGTAAGCTCTCCATGGTCTATACCCCCGAGGGTGGCCAGCCTGAGGAGATCGAGGTCTTCCAGTTCAAGGAGGGTGGTGGTGTTGCCCAGACTCAGTACAACACCGACGAGTCCATCACTGGATTCGCCCACGCTTCCTTCAAGCTCGCCATTGACAAGGAGCTCCCTCTCTACATGAGCACCAAGAACACCATCCTCAAGAAGTACGATGGTCGCTTCAAGGATATCTTTCAGGAGATCTACGAGTCCACCTACAAGAAGGAGTTCGAGGCCAAGAAGATCTGGTACGAGCACCGTCTCATCGACGACATGGTTGCCCAGATGATCAAGAGCTCCGGTGGTTACATTATGGCTCTCAAGAGTGAGTTTGCTCCGATGGAATGACTGAACACTCGTTCAGCTTCCTGTATACCCTTCAATGCATGAGACGAGAGTGCTAACAGATATCTAGACTACGATGGTGATGTCCAGTCCGACATTGTCGCCCAGGGCTTCGGCTCTCTCGGTCTCATGACCTCCGTCCTCATCACCCCCGATGGCAAGACCTTCGAGTCTGAGGCTGCCCACGGCACTGTCACTCGCCACTACCGTGAGCACCAGAAGGGCAACGAGACCTCCACCAACCCCATTGCCTCTATTTTCGCGTGGACCCGTGGCCTCGTCCAGCGTGGCAAGCTCGACGATACTCCCGATGTCGTTGCCTTCGCCGAGAGCCTTGAGAAGGCTTGCATTGACACTGTCGACATTGACGGTATCATGACCAAGGATCTTGCCCTCGCTACTGGCAAGTCTGAGCGCAAGGATTATGCCACCACCAACGAGTACCTTGACGCTGTCGAGCGCCGCCTCAAGAAGACTCTCAAGGAGAAGCTGTAAACGTCTCGACAACAGTTTCAGTCTTTCCCTCGATCACTACCTCCGCTTTTACTCTAAGGTCTCTTAGAGCACCCGCTCTCTCATGGACTCTTCAAGTGTCGGCGTCGAATTTGTTGTCACAATCTGAATAGCATCTCACTCCAGTCTTGAAAACCACAAGAGCATCACCTCTTGAGGTCTCTTGGCCCGTCACCTCAACAGAAAGGAAGGTGGCGTCGTCAAGAGCAATCATGCACCGGAACCTGCTGCAAGGTCATATGCAGCGGGCTAACGATTTATGAAGAGCGTTCCTCCATAGTTGGTTGGACAGGATGTTGGGCTTCTGAATATGTGAAAGCAAAGATATCAAAGAGGAGGCCAGCATGATATATCCTATATGGTACAGGATAAGATGCCATGTAGATAAAAAGCTTCTTGCATGTTCCTAGCACATAGACATAATGGGATACCCAGCCCTGCTTTATAGTTTTCTTCACCTTGCTCTTCCCCGGTCCCTGACTTGTGACTCCTTGATCCCCATAGTACAATCTTCTTTAGTTCCTCTTAGTCGCGGAGAAACGGAGTCATAACATCAGTTCAAACAAAGCTTAAAGCAAATCTATTGGATCGTGATATCCCTGTACCGACTTTCTCTCACATGAATGGTACATTAACGCACATTGACTCTCGCAAGATGCCACTTCGAACGCCTCTTTTTTCATACTGCTTGCTGTCAAGCCTCGGTAGTTGTCCGTAGCTAGCGTAACCGACACCCAATCTCCAAAATAATTCCTGATTGAGAAAAGAAATACCAGTAGCAAAAAACTCCCTATTCTCCCGCCCCCATCCATCC